>VXBO01011353.1:40847-61047 GCA_013400135.1 Rhinoptilus africanus
AAAAAAAAAAAAAAAAAAAAAAAAGAGCGGGGGGGGGGGGGGATGTTAGTGCAAATCTTAACCGCAAAAATGGAAAAATCTGAAGTAGCCCTACAAGACGACCTCTAAGCATGCTAGACACCATATCCTTTTGAGGGCCTTTAAGATTCCCATATGCAACTACAGCGGTCCAGAAAAAGATGAGCTGAAGAGACTGTATTGTCTGTGCACTTTAATGAAAACACGCTCCCTCCCTTTTTTTCCTGGTGAATTTTGTAATGGACCTCGGCAAAGAAAGAACAAGAACAGTCTCTGTCCTGATAATAATTTATATTTATTCTCCTGTCTCCGAAATTTTAACTTCGATTTGCATGCCTGCAAAGCTGATGATTTATGTGAAGTTTCCAGAAGTGGTTTTAATATGGCAATCTTCATGGCAGGATAGCACTTTGTGCGGAACCCCATGCTTGGAGGACAGAATTGGAAGGCTGTGGTTGAAACTATTAGAGAAAGGCATTAGTCCTCAATAACAACAAAGAAATGACACGGAAAAGGAAAAAGTCATTCCCTTATTTGCTTTCTGCTTCCAAAATATGGTTTTGGTATGAAAGAACATTAACATTATTTATCAGCTCTAACTTGGGATCAGGAAGTGCAGCTGAGAATTATATATGGTTGGCTGTATTTGTGTGTCTCGTGTTCGGTGCTATATGATATGGATAGCCAGAATCCCTATATCTGCATTCTCAAGGGAAAAACGAAGCATCATCAACACTTGTAGATATACACACAATATAGAGACACCTGTTAAAATTGCTCATTTATAAGGTGACTGTATCCTGGCACCAACGTTATTCAAAATGTGAAATCACGGCTTTACTGATTGACAGTCCTGTATAGCGCAGGTACTCTCTCCGTATTCTCCGAGCCTGCTCTGATCACTGGCTCTGAGTTTAAAATTGAAGAATAGAGGTACTTCTCCGTCTGATAGTTTCAGCAGGCAAAAACTGTAGTTATCGCATTATTTTTATCTAGAAACAGAAATATAAATTTGACTTCTTTACCCTATAATATGAAAAATCATTCAATCCTGGAGCTGAGTCAGAAAAATCTTATTGTATCAATGATTTGATTTGATTTATAAACTCAATAGTAGCTCTTTTTTTTGCAAATTATATACAAATAATGATATATAAAATATAAATCAACTCCAGTTTTACTTTACCTTTATAATCAGGACGATATTGATGCTTATTTCATCTTCCTTCTACCTCCCCCCTCCCCCAAACAGTAGTATTTTACTGCTTTTCTTTCCTTCTCTCTGGTTGTTTTCCATACATTCTGCAATTCCTGCATTTTACTGGAAAATTTAATGATCCTTGAGGAAAATGTTTGTAACAGAAAGGAGTTCATTATTGTCTAAGGGCAAACAATGTGGGTTTATAGTGTAATCAGCAAGCTGCTCTGAAAACAAAATGCTTGCTCACGGTTTTGGGTAGCAGTCCCTGTCTTTGTGACAATGGCTGCATCTTCAAATTGTTAATTATGTACTGCCCTCTAGGGATTCCTGCTTTGCTTGTGGCAACCTGCTTGCAGCTCCTACGGGATCCATGGATTATTACCGTCTAGCTTTCTCCTAGGGAACTCTTCCTTGTCTCCTCTTCGCCTTTTTTTGACCTTGATAGTAACTTTGAATGTCTTCCTATTCCAGCTATAATGGCATGCCTTGCTTTTTAACTCCTTCCAGGTTAGTCTGGGGGTTTGTGGTTTGTTTTTTTTAAAGTCGGTTTTTATTACCCGTGGGTTTGCAACATTCAGTGTATTTTCAGGGCATGCATACTTGGTTTTATATATGAAGTTTTCTCTACATTATTTGAATGGGATGGGATCATTTTTAAACGTTCTTTTTCCTTTTGATGTTTCTAGGAGATGAGTTTTCTTTTCCGTTGTTTATTAAAAATGAGCTGCGTGAATTTCCTTCTCAGAGCCGCATTTAGCTTCGGTGCCGAAAGAAAGAAGCTGGAAACTGCAATACTTTACACAGATGTCAGATACCTGATGAGTGATTTCTTATTCTTATTGATGATGTGGTGGCTTCAGGTAAATAATAATAATAATAATGAGAACAGTGATAAGGACATGTTTCCTTTTACATCACTCATATTGGTGAGATGAGATGTCCACAGAAAATTTGTTCAGAGGAAAGAAGAATTTTGCAAAAACTATTTATGATCAAAAGAGTTTGGAAATAAACGATGGTAAAATGAGCAAAGGGCAGGAGGTTTTGAATAGGCTTCATCAGTAGAGGGGAGAGGTCCTCTGGGAAGATTAGTTATAGGAGCTATTAAATCACCTCTGTGACACTGTTAGAAGAAGATGCTTAACATAATCATGTGCAATCAGTAAAAATGCTGTTTATTACAAAACGGTTTTGATTTTCATATTTGGTATTGTTATGTAAGATGGTGTAATGTAAGGCCATACACATTTTCCCAGTACGCATTATCAGCATTAATGATTTGTGGTCCTTTTCCTGACAACTTTCAAAGTAAAAAAAAAAAAAAATGTTGGGAAATACCTCTCCAAACCTATTTTCACTAATATATTTAAAGACTTGCAGAGAAGTTGTTCTTTATACTATAGTTGTAGACATATGCAACGGATACAGTGTTTATATATCAACTAGTTCTGCATCCTTTACCTCTGGGTTTGATTATCCTTCTTAATGACACAACGCCAGCCCTCTACAAAGCTATTCAGTGATAAGAACCTATAATTCTTGTCTCCTTAGTTTGGAGTTAGACTGCTTTTTGCATATTTTCCCATATGTAAAGTGGAGAATTATATCATCACTTTTGTTTGTCATATATTTATATAATACTATGGATTACTTCAGGGTGAATGTGTCAGTCGTGAGTGTTGGATTTGGACATACCTTGGTTGCAAGATGGGTTAGAAGTTGACTCTCATGTTTGATGAGAACTAGTTTGAAAATTTGAGGGTGATGGAATCTGGACAGGATATTTTTTTTTGCATAAGTTTTTGGCACAAATTAATATCTTGCAAGACCCTAGTGTGCAATTTTCCCTGAGTTTCCCTTCATTCTAGGTCATAACCCTGTGAGGATACATGTTCTTGTTCTGTCACCCTGAACAATGTCTAGATTGCCTGAGAAAACAAACTCTTAATTTCAGTATATGTTTGGGAAGTGTTTTACAGGTAGAACTGGGCCGGAATTTCTCTGAATATGTCTGGATGCCATCTGGTCCTGTGGGTGCAAGAGGTAAAACTCAAAGTATCTGGAGACTTTGCCACAGGGGAAAGAGTAGTACCTACTGTGTTAGCTCTGGCCTTATTTTTGTTTATAGTGTTAGGCCTCTGGCAGAAAAGCAAGCTAATTTATAGTGTCATAAATTACAGCACTGCAAAGGCGTGGTTTATGGCTGTCTTTCTTCTGTGTTATCCTGATGACGATTTCAGTGGGATTATTTTGGCCTAGAACTCAGATATGGTTTTATTCCAGAGTTTTTCTTGAATTGCAATATAAGTTAAGTCTGTTTANAGAGTACATACTTTTGGAAAGCATTCTGAAGAATAATATATTGAAATCTTCTGTAATGAATCCTTGTTTGCCAGAAAAAATACTCAGCCATGCCAGAAAATTATCTGTGAGGAATAAGCACTTTTCTACCCCCATCTTTCCTCCCTCCTTCCCAATTTATGTTGCTTGGAAGAGAAGACGAAAAATGGCACAGATGCATGCAGTATTGCACAAAGAGTATATATGGACATTTCAGTCACTGATATTTCCCCATTTTCTGATGCTAATGTAAGATATGTTGGGTTTGCATTTATAATTAAGATGAACAGATGGCGAAGACTTAGTTTAAAGTAATACTGTACATCCATTAAAATAATCTCTGCTGACAGTGATTCTTCACTATAGCAAGACTTAATTGCATGTATAACGCATATACATCAGAAAGAACTCGGTCTGTAGCCATTTGCTCCATTAGGACAATAGTAAGACAGACGTCACCAAAACAGGATTTGTCCTGGAGACTCCGAAGCGTAACAGATGCATCTCTGCTGACAATATTGGCTTGCTTTAATTAATGAACACTTTATGAATAGAAGAAAACATAATTTCTGAAAATATACAGGATTTCTTCTTAAAAAGGCACCCGCGTTTTGAGGGAGGAACATTCAGGAACATGTAACAGATTGATTTGATGTTACTCACACTGTTTCTCCCATGGAGTAGCACATGTAATTTGTGGTGTTCTTTGGCAAGCTTTATAAATGTGTGTCTTTGTGGACTGCATTTATGTTTTAAGTTAGGTATATTTTTAAGTGTCTGACTAAAGTAAGTCCTTAACCTCTTATGAAGCCAAAGCAGATCTCTGCGTGTTTTTTTTTTTTCATAGAAATTATAAAAAAAAATCATTTCACAAATTGCTTATATATGGATTATATATATATTTTAAAAAATCACTATGTGTTATCACTGTAAGATCTATACTTCACAGGAAAGGGAACTTCAGATTAACATCTCCAAAGTGGGTATCCGTCCTTCACCTGTTGTACAGAACAGCAACAGAGGTGTGAAACAACAATGCTTATTTTTCACTAAAGAGGTCAGCTATAGAGGTTGTTGTATATTTATAATTCAACTCCTTTTCTGTTCATTTCTTGTCCCTCCATCATTTCACATTGGTAGGTACTTTCTGCGATAATGAAATCTCCTGAACTCTAGCCTCCAAGGATATAGTTTGGCAGAAATATCTCCCCAAGCTTCTTAGGTAAGGACATATATTTTACTATCATTGTGATCACCAAAAATAAAGTATAATTAGGGTGTGATGAACATTTTCTGCCACGCCAAAATTATCAGCAAAGTTGCTATATAGTGGCTGAACAGTTCTCAACTGAGAAAAATGCTTGTCCACACTAGATTCACAAAATTAGTGAATCCCCATCCTGTGTCATGTGCTTCATCTGTGAAAAGCCTGGGCTCCATACTCTCTCCTCCTCAGCAGTTGTCACTGTCTGCGAGAATGCCTTGGAGACTGTATTGTGTGATACTTTGGTTTAAGTTTCTTCATTTTTTTCCTCCTAAAGTTCGGCTTTTGTTTAAAAATATTTAGGTATTTGTTGAAGCAAGAACTTGAACCCTGAGGTCCCATTTTCCACATGAGTACCCCAGACCTCAGGTTATTGAGTCGTTTTCACTGTCTCTCAGAATATTTAAGTATATTAAACCAAGTGGAATAGCACCAGCAGGAGAGATTGAGAGAATCTTTATCCCAGAATATGAAAACTCTATAACGTGGTAGTTAACATTCTTCCAGGAGATGCGGTTCAAAAACCCTCAGGCAGAAGAAGGAATTGAACCAGGAATTGAATGAATCTTTCTTCTACCAGAGATAACCTGAAAGGCAAAGTAGGAGAGAGATACTACTTTCTTTTAATCAATATATTAGTTTTCTTTTAAAAGTCTGAAATTGAAATTAAATATTTATCTTCAGTGTGTGTACCTCCCTCCCACCCCACTCCCAGCTAAAACCATTTGAAATTAATTTGGACAGAAGTTTGGCATTGGAAAAGGGGACAGTTTGGCAGCCATTCTGACAAAGTCTTTCATTTGCGTAGACTTCGCTCTGGTGACAAAATTAATAAGACCAAATAGTCTTGTAAATATAGCTGAGGTGTATGGGTAGTGCTCACTGATAAAGGAAATAAGAAATGGGAGGAAGAGTGAGACAGGCTGGGTGCCAAGGGACCGAAAAAGACAGCAAGTTTTACAAAACATTCATTTGACTAATTTGCTTAACATAATAAAGAAAGGATGGTTTTATTTGGGGAGTTAGCAGTAATGATTGATTAGAAGGGTATTATATTTGCTGGATATGGGATGAATAATGTCTGTGAATGGGAATAGAAAGTATCTCTGCAAAAGTGGAAGAATCCATAAGTCATAGGATGTAGAGCACAAAATACCAACACACTAACGTACTGAGAAAGGCTTTAAACAATAACTGAGCAAATCTTGGAAGAGTTCCAAAGAAACAGGGAACAGAAAAGGAACTACATGCAGAATAATGGGGTTTAGACAATAGAGATAGTGCAGCAGACATTTGTGAATGGAGTATTAGCTCTTTAATTATAATAATTACCTAAGTTTAAGGTCAAGGCACCTGTGCATTGCTGTCTGTGAGAAACTGATTAAAAAATTAGAAGTAGCATTTAATCTCCGTGATACTCTTTCCAAAAATTCTCTTAGAAATTTGCATATTGCCAAGATCATTACGTATTATTTGTACTGTTCCTAGAGACAGTGACTGAGATGGGTCCCATGCTGCCACCCTGAGATCATTGACATCAAGATTCACTCTCTTATCACTTAAAATAAAATATAAAATGAAAATCCTCCACGGGGAGGAAAACCCTGAAAAATTAAGACTCTCACATACTAATTTATTCTGCTTTCCCATTCATACTGACCACGGAAATGAAAGGCTTCACATTGTTCCCTTTAGTAATTCAGACAAGTCTATTCCTGGTCTTGGAAATTAACTTCTTGGCTAATCAGTTGGTATAACCTCAGGTTTGCTGCAAGGGAACCCTGTCTGAGAAGCAGCGGAGGTGGATCTTGTCACCAGAACAGGGATGAAGCAGAGTGTTGCAGAGCATCTCTGGTTGGAAGCAGCCCTACTCACATCATTCCGGTTATGTTCCTTGCTGTTGGAGGCACTGTGCTGATTTCTGAGCAGGGGAATGCAACTGTCTGAACAGCTTGCACTTCTGCAACACTGCATCTAGCCAGGGTGTCACACCAGTGCCTGCCAGAAACGGGGCACGAATTTGAAGAAGAGCAGGCACAGGTCAGTGAGTTGCATACACAGAGGGAAAGATTTCTTGTCCCTTTTTCATCCTCCCCCAAGGGTATAAATACTTGGATTTGGATTGCAGGTGACAATAGTCCCGATAGGAACGGATATCAGCTTTTTCTACTGAGAACATAGCTAGAGGAGACTAGAGTGAAGTGTTGAGTGAATGTTGAGCTGAGGGAATTAGGGAATCAACACAAGGGCAAGGAATAAGTAATAAAACAAAGAGAAGCAGGAAATATTAAAAGTGATGGAGCCAAGGCTCAGAGAGAAAATATATAGAAAGCGGTTTTCTAAAGTTTACAGAGATAAGAAGCGTAAGGTTATTTCTAGAAAGAACAAGGGAGCAAGTGAGCACATGAAAGGAGAGGACAAGAAGGGGAAACCTGGAAATAGAGACTGAAAAAGGAAAGGTGACAAGTTGGAAGTGATTTGCTGTACGTGTGTTCTAACTATTGCTCTGCAATGTAATTTGTGACAGAAGAATATTCCCATCCCAGTAAAAATTTGAAATTTTTATAGGGTATTTTAAAATGAGTGATTTCTAACAAAAATCATATGGAAATTTTAGTTTACATTTTTAGTTTAGTTTACATTTTAAAACAACCTCAATTTTAGTTTGCTGTTTCTTGCATTTCTCTCTCTTTTTGCTACTTCCTCCCTCTTTCTTCTCCCCCATTCTAACAACTCAAATCTGCACCATCTTCAAAAAGAAGTGTGTGCTGGAAGGAACAACTGAAACATAATTTTGACGATCTAAAAATGTCGAAAGAATGAAGAAAAACTAAACATATCACAAGTGCACTTGACAAGGAGGAAGGAACTGGTTTTGCAAAAAGTCACCCAAAATAATAAAAAATTTCATAGAATCATAGAATGGTTAGAGTTGGAAGGGACCTTAAAGATCAACTAGTTCCACCCCCCCTTCCATGGGTGGGGACACCTCCCACCAGCCCAGGCTGCTCAAAGTCGAATTGAGCCTGGCCTTGAACCCCTCCAGGGATGGAGCAGCCACAGCTTCTCTGGGCAACCTGTTCCAGTGCCTCACCCCCCTCACAGGAAAGAATTTCTTCCTAAAATCTAATCTAAATCTCCCCTCTTTGAATTTAACCCTGTTACCCCTCATCCTATCGCTACACTCCCTGATCCAGAGTCCCTCCCCAGCTTTCCTGTGGGCCCCCTTTAGGTACTGGAAGGGGCTCTAAGGTCTCCCTGGAGCCTTCTCTTCTCCAGGCTGACCCCCCCCAGCTCTCTCAGCCTGTCCCCACAGCAGAGGGGCTCCAGCCCTCCCAGCATCTTCGTGGCCTCCTCTGCACTTGGTCCAACAGCTCCATGTCCTTCCTATGTTGGGGGCCCCAGAGCTGGATGCAGTACTCCAGATGAGGCCTCACAAGAGCGCAATAGAGGGGCAGAATCCCCTCCCTCGACCTGTTGCTTACACTTCGTTTGATGCAGCCCAGGATGCGGTTGGCTTGCTGGGCTCCAAGTGCAATAGATTAAAATAAACGTGTTAACATTTTCTGATGAAAAAAATTAAGCGACACTTCCAGAAAAGCTTCATTGGGGAAACAAAGACATTTTCTAGTTTGTATTTATTGTATTTTTGAGCTAAGAAGAAAATGTTGAAAGGAGATGTTAAAACAAAAGCAGCCTTTGGATCCCTTTCTGACCCTGAAGCAAGTGTCTGTCATGGCTATCGTTGCAGAGGGAGATGTTTTGACTCCAGCTGTGGCCTGTGGGTGATAACCAGACCTTTTACATTTCAGTCGTAAGTGTTAGAGATAAAGATGTCCTGAAAGAAACAGAATTAATGTTTTTTATCTGTTTTACGTGCTCACCCCCTCTTGTGCTCTGGCTAGTTCAGGGGTCGTTGTTTACCTTCACATTTGAGGTTAAATGTGCTAGGGATGATCACTGGAAAAAAAAGTTCCCAGGAGATGAACTGAGAAAATGAGGTGCCTGTGGTGAAGTTCTGGATAAAAGCATGAAATTAGCTGCCATCCAAGCCAAAGAGGGCGAGTAACTCCAAGTCAGTAGCACCCTCGCTCTGATTGAAGTAGTGAAAGAACATTGAAAGAGCTTGTTCTAGGTGAGAACAAGCCTGAAGATGAGGAAAAGGATAAGAGGATGAGAGGATGGAAAGCTTTTAGTGAATCAAAAGCACCTATTAACAATAAATAATTAAATAAAACTGAAGAAGAAGAACCCTTCTTCACTTTTTTTTGACATTTTTGGTCATATAAAAGAGTCTTGCAGTCTTGTTTGATAGTATCTTGTGAGAGGGATGGCAATAACGTGCAAAGTACAGCAGGAAATCAGCAGTATTTCACGGTTAGAATATTGTTACAGTGAAAATTGGGACTAGGTCTGATTGTTTTCAATATGATTAAAAACTGAAAGTTTGACTAGAGCAGAAAACGAAGAATAAAGATTATTTGTTTTGTAATATAATCTGGAAACTTCAAGTGGAAAGGTTCTGTACGTTAATATATAAGCATAATTAGAAGCAGTTCCTACTTTAAAAAACTTGCAATTTAGAAAGAGAATGAAGTAAAAGGATGGGAAGAAGAACAGAATATGAAGTTAATATAATTTCCAGCAAAATTTATCCTGGGAATTATAAAAAAAATCTGATGATAAAAGCAACTTGACAATACCTCAGGCTCTCTAGGGACATTGGGAAAGCTTAACTGGAAACTAGATAAACATGTCTTGCGTAATTATTTCTTTTGGTTAAGTGGCTGGACTACATTATCCTTTTAGGTTCTTTCTAGCATGTTTTCTGACTGCAGTCTGCTGATTCTCAGCCAGCCAATATCTTTCTCCTTACACCACACAGGCTTTTTAAGGGATGTAATGTGGAACTTTGGGTGTCATTGCAGTCAAATTATGAGCTGCTTATCCCCACTGGTGTGCAGTTACTTGCTGAAATAGTCCAATTAATTTAAGTGGGTCTATCTGTGCAAATCATTTCTACTAAAGGCATGAACAGACTCGTAATATGGCCCGGGGTTCGGGGTTGGGTTTTTTTTCTGTCCTATCTGTTTGGTTTTTTCTTTCAGGTAAGAACTTAATTTGCAACAGTCTTATGAGGCAGAATGAACTTATTTTTGTAGGGTGCTCTGAGATGCCAAAGTGAGAAGTGCTAAAACCTTTTGAAGGTCTTGTTACTCTTCCCCACTAATTAACATCACTGTAAGCGACAGGGTGTGAATTTGCAAAGTAGGCTGTGAGTTCTGTGTGATGATCTTATATTGTAGGCAAGAACCCTTGCAGCTTCTGGTGACACCTGCATTGTTTAGCCAAGGCAAAGTAGAGAGCACCATTTCTTCTCCTGGCATGGAATCACAAGGGTTTGTCCAGGCAGATTCAAGAGAGAATGACGGGCAATTTTTTTATTGACAGAATTTGTCAACAGTTAAAGGTGAGAGAGGACAATAAATGAGAGCGCTTTTTTTTTTTCCCTTTACAATTGACAAATAACTTCACCAGGCAGAAATACAGCAGAATGAATTGTAATAAACACAGTGTTTGTGGTAAATTATCTTTGTTAGTGAGGAAAAATCAATGCATTGATTTATTCTTTTTACGTGCAGAATCCAGTTACAGGATGCCTCATAAAATCATCATTTAATCCTCGTATTACCAGCAAGATAAGAGTAAATTAGGGAAACTCCACTTCAGATCACTGTGTTTCGTTCTCTTTTTGTTTCTGGAGAAAAACCTTGAATGGCAGAAATGGCAAAACCATGTTCTTACTGATTTTGTGAGGTACTTAAGAGCAGCTCCCCCAGCTTCAAGCTGGGGTGAAAAGGAAAGGTATGTGTCTGAACCAGCTAGTTTGTGTGAGTAAATTTGGCCACTGACTTCCCACTGTAAATCCCACGGTAACTCCCACTGACTTCCCGCAATAGCTCCCCTGACTGCGCTAGCTGATGGCAACAAGCTCTATAGACCTGATTAAGGCACCCTTCTGCAGGGCAAGTGAAGAGATTAGATATTTTTGGAAGCTTGAATTAAACTTTGCGTAAGTGATGCCAGAAGGCTACATGAGTTGAGTGCTGTTTTCTATCTTTTTGATTATGCTTCCCAAAAATACTGGGAAAAATTCTGATTGTCTTCTTTTTCATCTTCAAGTTCCAGCATAACTCAGATTTTTGTTTCCAAAGTAACACGTGCTGACGCATTCCCTAGCATACTTCTGGAAGTTGTAGGATATAATTTGCCAGATTTATGAATGACAACTTTGACATCTGGGGTGAAGTAGAGAGACTTGAACACAACCGCTTCTGACTCTGTATTGCTGGCAGTAATAAAAACACACTTTTATGAAGGAAGTGAGCAGATACATGGGACTAATTCTGCCTTGCTAGTGTAAATGAAATGAATGAGACTGAGTTACACAAGTGCAGAGGCAGCATAAAGGAGAAAAAAAAATCAGTCCAGAGTGTTTCGAAAGCAGATACAGTCATGTGTTATTTCTACTGTGTTTCTACATGTTGCATGTGTGAGAATGCCCTTTCCTGGGATTTTAGCATGCAGCAGATTATGCACAACATAGATTTTTTTTTTTTCTTTTTTTTTACTGGACTAGAGAGTGAGACCAAGGAAAAGAAATGTTAGCTTGCTTTTTAGGTGTCTCTGTTTCCACCAACCAGATTTATTTTGCCAATTAGAATCATGGTGAGAGTCACAATGAGATGATGCTGAAGAGAGTGTTCAGTGGAAAATGCTTCACCTATTTGTTACAATTCTCCCAGTAGGTGTTGAGTTGTAAAACAGTAATTTAACATATAGAGTAATCTAGAATCTCTGCTCAATGCTTATTCACCTATATTGTTGGCTTAAGTGAAGATACAGATGACTGGCCCAAACTTGATGTTTGTAATGTCATTAGTCATGGGAATAAATGGGATTCTTCATGGTTCATTTTCATTTAAAGATAGGAGGAAATAAAATTCAGATGAGTTAATGTTGCAGGCACAGAATTTCCTGTGTTTTTTCTAGAAATAATTTCATATTGCATCCTTCAGGCTTTTGAGTAACATGTGGTCTTTAAAACACTGTTTAATTAAAAAAGAAATAAGCATAGTGTGTTTCATGTGGTTTTAAGCGTAACCCCACACTTCATAATTTTTCCAAAATACTTCCTGAAGATTTCCAGCCTGATTTAAGCCATTTTTCAAGCATTCCTTTGATTACCTCTGGTCTGTGGTTGGACTTTTTCTTTCAAATGAATTCTTTGATTTGTGACATGTCGTAGGGTTAGGTTCCCACTTGAACCAGACAGCACAGCATTTCCTGCGGTAGGACTCCTGTGGGATAGCACACTTGCAGAACAGCCGATGTCTGATGGACTTCTCTGTGTTGGGCTGGGCTGAATAGAGGTGGCTAGAACCAGAAGTTCGCAGCCTCGGAAGTTTTAGATCAGGTACCAAGGAAAAGGTACTTGGCAACAGTTCACAAATGCAGGAAAAGGTTTTGTAAAGTAAAACGAGAAGCATGTGTGCCTCAGGGAGTGTCTTTCTTTGTCTTTCAGCAATTCTTTCCACAATTCTCATCTGCTTTAGATACAGTATTTTTTATATTCAGGTTTTGTGCTCTGATAAATTCTGTTCAATAACTGGTAGAAGTTGCAGATCTGCAATAAACAGGTCCCAGATACAACTGGCTTTTACACTGATGGCTGCGTAGGATTTTCCCTGTTTTCTCTCTGCCTAGTCCTAGGTGATATTTTGGCATTCCTGCACCTCATTGTTTTGACATACGATATATGTCCATGGCATATTTGTGTGTGTGTGCACTTTGTGAAATTTCCCTTCATCTGTCCTACAACACCCATGCTGTGCTTAGTACACCGAGAATTTGTTACCCTGCCTCTGTCATTTGATCCTGATTTCATTCCTTTCCAAGATAGCGTAACCTCCATGTTCTGACCTTCCCACCCCCTTTCAACATTTCTCCAAAGAACTGATCAATACCTGCTGCTTTCCCTTTTTTCAGATGATGGATAGCTTTGGATAACTCTGTAATCTTTGCTGTCCTGTTCACCATCAGATTCTCCAAGCGCCGACCTTCCTACAGGAACTCTTCAGGTGGCATACGGGAACCATGCCTGTTTCCGAAAGGCTGAAGAAAGTCCTGGTAAGTTCTCATGTTATTTACTTAGATTTCCTGAAATAGAGAAAGCAAAACATAATAAAAGTGGGACATTTTGAATTCTGACCTCTTGTAGGGTTCCACAAAGCTTCAGCAGCTGGGTGTTGTTTGATCCATTTCTACGGTTCTGCCATCTACACTTGACCTAGTTTTAAGTGCGATCCAGCCCTTTCCAACAGGTTAGTTTCACATGACTGAGTGTTTAAGTATTTACAGGGGATGCCTAAGTGAGAAAATAGGTATTTAATGCCCAAAGAACGTAAGTCTTGTCTTGAAGCTGCTTTCTGGTGTTGCAAAGTGACTCACACAGGGTCAGAAATGAAAGAAATCATCAGAGGAATTTTTCATAATCTGGCAGACAGCCCCATGATTCCCCCTTTTACTCTGAAGAAGCAAGAAAAAGAAAACCTGATCTGTTCCCTGCCACATAGTTAAGCAGAGTCACGTCATTCATACTAAAGTGGAGGGTAGAATATACCTACTTGGCCTCAAAGTAGGGCCAACAGACAGCGCTATTTTGAATTAAAGGAAGGAGAAATAATGAGCAATTCTTATTTTGTGGTGGAGTGGGCACTGACCAGATGATGCGAAATCTGAATGCAACAGCATCCCGCTTCCAGCAGAGAGGCTGCTGGAATTACCTGGGCACTGGTTGGTATCCAGGAGAACTGACAAACTTGAAAAAAAAAGGGAATTATTATAAATGAGCACCAACTCTGAGATTACTCTCTCAATTATGATTTTGAATTACCTTTTAAAATGTGCTCTTTTATATTTCAGATCTATTTAACTTGCATTAATTTCGGAGCTGTCCCGTTCTACTGTTTCTCCTTATGCTGTGCGTTATGTATATTTGTATCCTGCGGTGCACATGCTTGGGTGCATCATGGATTGGTCGGTATAGTAGAGTCATGAAGTATTTATGACCAGATCTTAGTCTCAGATGGATAAAATTGCACCACTGTCTTATGATGAACACAAAATAGACCGGCAGCATGTCATAAATATGACTGAATTTGACTTAAAATAATTGAGCTGACAATACACAATAGTACCAGAGTCTGTAAGACCTGCTGAAGTGATCTTGATTTAAAAAGGACTTTGTCAGCATAACTTCTTAACATTCACATTCGAAAGCAGCAAATAAAAACAAAAAGCAAGTTTCTGGTGGAGCGAGTGTGCTAAATTTTAGCACATTGTCTCCTGACACTTTGCTTTCAATGTTTGCTTTTTAAAAGTAAGGGTTCCTCTGTTCTCTGATAGCATTTAGAAATTACTTATTTTGAAGGACATTTTGAAAAGGCATTAACTGTTTTTAGATAAAGATAGATACTTACATGCATGTGTACTTTTTATGTATGTGCTTTACCATGTATTTTAGTAAATTTTCAGGCTGAAGGAAATGTTTTGTTCAGCAAAATGAAATACTGATATTTCAAGTTTTTAAATTGTTAAATACAATTAAACTTAATTTCTTTTTTTTTAAATAGAAAACAATTTCATTTCTAAATTGTTTTGACTACGAAAATGTGGTTTTCCTTCAGATAAAATTCTGTCAAATCAAGATAAACTCCCTAAATGTCTGTCGGATATTGAGGGGAGAACACACAACACCATCAAAAGTCTCTCCTAATTCTGTGGGGTTTAAAACAAAAACAATTTTCCAGTCCTGATGAGCTGCACAGCCATTGACTGACACATGCGTGGTATCCGGGAGCCTTGGAGCAGCACTGTCAGCGAGAAGGTAGAGTTATTTGATTAAGCTTATGTTACTTCTTTCATATGTTACTATTTTTCCTACTCCTCCAATATCGTGTTATTTGGAACTATCTGTTCCCAGAAAACATTGTGTTATTTCAAACTCTCTCTTAATAATAGCTTCAACCAAAAGCTGAATGTTGCTGAAATCAAAGCTGAATAGTTTGAATGTTGCTAAATACAGTGTAGGTCAGCAATGCAAAACAATTTTTGAAATGTATTCCGAAGTTAAGAGGATCTCTCTTAAATTTCTTCGATTCGGTTTCTGCTTAGTCCTTCTGAAAGGTACCAAACTAGGACTAGAGATTAAGGCAAAATTTGCACATTATGCACAGCATGGGAACAAAATGATCCACATGTCGCCCTTAGAACACACCCAGATGAATCCAGATTGTCAATTCTTTCGACTTTATTGGATTTTGTGATACTGAGATTTGTGGTATTTGTCGTGTAGGTTCTTCTTAAAGTCTCAATTCCTAGAATCAAGGGATTGCTTGGAAATTCTAGGGTTTTTTCATTCTCTTTTCTTGTTTCTCCTTTTTCTTCCTTTGTTTTTTCCTTCCTTTCTTCCTTTCCTTCTTGTTATATCTCTCTTTTTCTGTCTTACTAATAATTTCATTGCTTCTGTGGCTCCAGAGAAAAGCTTGAAAGCATGTTCTGAATAAGTGTAAAAGAAAAGTGGAACTTAGATATCTTACTTCATTACTTTAAAGCCATTCAGTTTTTCAGCGAGACATAGAGGCATAAATATTAGCAGAACTTCCTGTTTCCTCATCTGTAAGACCCAAGTTGTATCCCAATGCCAGAATGAACCATCCTTTTCAGGTGGGATAGAGTCCTCATGAGCTCAGGGAGAAGCACAGAATTGAATATTCTGGAGAGCATCGCATGGCTAGGGAAAAAGAGATTTTGGGGCCTTTGGCTGCTGACACAGAATCTGCTGCTGCCTGTTCTCATCACATCTTTGCCCTTTGCACCAAAATGAACACCGTATTTAACTGATCTGGAGAGCGTAGTTGGCTGAGATGTCGTAAGTGCAGATTCTTGCTTCCAGTCCATCAGGAATGATTGTTTGAATGCAGAGGTCAAGGCTGTATTGCTGTATTTGAAGACTGACTAAGCTTGAAGTCCAGCCTTTCAGGCAAGCATGGAATGAATTTCACCACAGAGGAGAAGATATCATCTGTGGAGCTGAAAGTCTTCACATTTTCTATCTGTTTAAAAATATATATATGCATGCATTGACATATTACTCATGAAAGAGGTGCTAGAGGGTTTGAGATTCTTTTGTTGTTGTTGTTGTTGTTGTTACAACTTGGTAGAGCAGTATAAATTTTATATTCACTGGAAAATGACAAGCTGTTTTTAAGTGATGGCTTCATGTCAGTGCTAAAGGCTGCAGTTGTGATTGCCAGAGGGATGAAATGCCCTTAAAGATGACAATTTTACTAGTACTATGGGATTTCTAGGTACATAGTGAATTTAGCCATGAAAAAAAACATTTTTTTGGCAGAAATGTGCACTTTGTCCTAGATTCAGTTTATAAACGCCACTCAAAATATCATTGTCTTTTTCTGTGTGCGTGTATGGGATTACTCTCAAGACGGGAAATGGGCATTTCCACACAGCTTGAAAGCCGTGATCCTTGAAAACCCATCTTTATTCTCTGTCAAGGATGACTGGAGTAGATTACACTGGAGTATTAAAAATACTAGACCACAAAACCCTTGAACCATTACTATAACTAAGCTACAATAATAATGGTAACATTTTTTTTTTTAGATCTAGAATGTGGAATAAGTGTCAGCTTTCTTACTTTTTTAATAAACAATCACTTTATCACTATAAGAGAATTTACTTATTCCTTGCAATCTGCATTTATCAATAGAACTAACATTGTAAAAATAGAGCAATTATATTTAAATGACAGAGCTAAATATTGTGTCAGAGGTATGAAGCAAATGGCATTGTTACTCATTTCTTGAAGAATAATTTGCTTCGTGAAAGCTGCATTCCCAGGTTGTGAAACGCAGCGGGACCTTTCTATCAATAGTCTACAACTTTCAAGTAAATTACGTAGTTCAGTGCATAGTGTTTCTGTATTTCACATGGTTGTGTGCACATTATGTGTGATTTTTCCCTGCTCAGGAAAGTTCTTAGAGTTAGATCCCACTCCTCTGCATACTAATGCAAATCATAAACAAGGAAATTAACAGTTAAGCCGTTCAACTATTCACCTACACTCTATTCACTTGGCTACCTCCATTCTGCTACTTCCCACACACACATCTCCATCCTCTACATGAACAACCCACAATTATCCTCATAATATGTTTATAATATGGAGCTGGGACCATCATCTCTCAGTTTGCCTTAAACTTCCCATTGAATGGCCATGTTTTCAGTTATTCATGTGAATGAATTTCAGGGACTTAATAGAATTTCAGTTACTTATAACCTTTACCAGAATGAATTTTTCCTGTGTTTATGCTTCAATCTGAAATTTTGGGAAAACTGCAACCAAAGCAGTGCAGCTATTTTCAACAGAAACGCTGAGGTGAGGCGGATGAATTTGTTCAAGATGAAGTATGCTGGTGACTGTTTCTTCGAGAATGTAAGAATTTCTAGTAGGGGGGGCAGGGCTCTGATGTTAATCAAGAAAACAAGTTTTTGCCAAATCTGTGGAATTCTACCCAACTTTAGCTAAGTTACCCACATGAGCTAGATATAGTTTTGCCAAACTTGGCAGCTCTGTCTGAAATGGGAAAGGTCCACCCTGAAGCTGCAGGGGACAGGCCAGGACTTTTCATTCAGTAATAATTCTCACTTGATGTGAGCTTTGCCGTGGCCTAGTCTGGGCCCTAGAAGGCGAGGATCTGTACTTCCCTTATTATTGTTTCTCTTGTTCATTACTTTTGCATCTTTGAAGGACCCACCAGTTCAAGTTATCAGCCACAACTCGCTCCGTTAGCTGCAGCCAAACAAGGCAAACAAAAATTGCATTTCCCTGTAGAGGACAGATGCCAATGAGGTACAAACAAGGGAGGACCCCTAGGAAGCCCTCCTTTTGTGTTGTTCAGCGTTGCCCTGGCACACGAACAGCCTGGCTCTTGCTGCGGTTTCTGAAGGCAAGTGAAGATCTGAGAGGGGATTTAAAAAGGCAGAACGCGAAGGCTTTGCAGATACTGATAGGCAATTCCTTGCCCATGTGCGAGGGGCAACAGAGGAAAGAGCATGACTGGGTTTGTTTGAAAGTATTACAGTCAGAGGAAGGTACCTTGGCTCATAGACTAATTGGAAGCAAGAGCTGACCTTTTGATATCGAACATGAGAGGGTCAGTGGTGAGCGGATAGGCCACAAAGGGCTTTGAAAGTCAAGACAAGTCATTTGTGTCTAATTCGGCTGAGAAGTCTACAGAGAGCCAGACCTAGGGAGGGGCAAGGGAAGGAGACTTGTGTCAAGAGCTTGAGAGAGAGAGGGCTGAGACTGGGGGCGGGCGAGGGAGTTGGGAGAGCAGGGGAAGTGGCTGGACAATCTAACCCACATCAGCAATGAAAGGGGGAGGGAGGACGGGATGTTTGAAGCAACCTTCGTATGAATGAAAGCTTGACAGAAATGGCAGCAGTTTCTGAATAATTATAATATATTCCAAAGACATGCCAATTCAGGAGTTCACAATGCAGCTGTTGTTTCTGAGGGAATGAGAAATTATTTTACCAATTTATGCAAAGGACTGTTAAAAAGGTGGCAGACGAAGAAAAAATATCTACATAAAAAGGAAAGTTAATTGCTCCATGAAATGACTCACTGAGTGGTTCAAAAATCTTCTCATGCATAAATATTAAAGTTTTACTGTTTGGGTATTTTTTGTTTGGTTCCTTCATACTGAAAGAGTAATTCTCACAGGCCAGTATCTCTAGAAATAATAGTGGTTGCATAATTGGATGTTATGAAACAAAGCAGATATCTCTTGATTTTAGCTTCCTGGAACTGGGAAGTCATAGGAACTGAAAAAATTATTTTCATTTCTATTTGCTGGATTTACCCATGGACATTTGTTCAGAGTACTCATTATGTGCCTAACTTTCACTTTACCTTTGGGACTGTCAAGGGTATAACTTCAGCTGAGCATGGATCTCTTGTCATACAAAAAAAAAAAATTAAAGAAAAACTTAATGTTATTGACCTTGTAAATTATCGCACTAAAATAATAAGTGTTACGAGCACTGGACTTCTGATGGGCTTAAATACTATGCTAATAAATGGCCACTATAATCATCCACCAGTTCCCTGTGAAGTTTTCTGTCAGTTGATTCTTTTTCTCATATGACCACATATGAAGGCTATTCTGAAAACGCACTTTGCTGCCTCCAAACCATGGCTGTGGCTGGCGGGGTTCTGTACAGCAGAATATGTACTTTATGATCCCAGCTCTCTCTTGTTGCTGTTGCACAACGTGCCTGTCCAATGAAACACGGGCTTCATCCTCACTGGTGATGTGCAGATGCGGAACCAAAATGTGGCTGGGTTTGTGGCAACTGTCTAATTGTTGGTTTTAGCATGGAAGCTGGTTTCAAAGCAATGTTCTGCAAAGGACCCATCACCAACACAATTTGCGGGGGTGCCTTTTATGCATATAGGTGGCTTGTAACAAACAACAGACTTGTTCTTTTATTTCAAAAGCAGCCGCTGGATGCTGTAGTTAGCCAGGTGTCTATAAATCCCAGCTCATCAGCTCCAAAGAGGAGAGCGGTTTTTCTGAGGGAGTGGATGAGGTAGCTTGAAAGGTTTTGGAGAAACCAGGAGTGGCGACTTAGGTACCCTTAGTCTTTTACATGCATCTTACATACATGCAATCATATTTGCTTTCCAACTTCTAGCTTGGAATTTGGATGGCGATATTCCTCTAGGTAGATGGGAAACACAAATCATTGTAAATAGCACAAGATCCCCTATATCTATATTTATATTTTATATTTATGTGGTTTTGTTGAATGCAGTTCGTATGGAGGTTTGCTTGTGGGCTGGTACTAGAGACAATGGTTTTATTTGGATTGGTAATTTATAGATATTGTGTCGTATCAGCTCATATTTGCAGGGCTAACTTTAGTCCAGCTAAGTTTAAGGCAAGATGTAGACTGTGTCATAATACAGGTGTAGTTCGGTCAGCGTTGCCTTCAAGGTGTTGACCACAAGCAAGGGGACATAAATTCCCTTCCTAAATGTGGTGGGTTTATGTGCCACAAGCATAATGTCACTGTTAAAAATAAAGAAACAGATCATGTTCTTCAGCTGCCAGAAGTGCCCAGTCCAGTGCAGCTCCCTTTGTTATCACTCCAGTGATCCTCCTTCGCTCCCCTGTAGCAAATCAGGATAAGTAGCTGCTCAACCTAGCTGATTTTTTTTTTTTTTT
>VXBO01011353.1:61067-113881 GCA_013400135.1 Rhinoptilus africanus
TTGCTTTCTTGTCCCTCTTTGTCCCTCACATCTGATTTCCCAAACCCACAATACTAACTTTCTTCTGCTCTCTTTGCCCCTCAAAATAACCTGTCTGTCCGGTTCTGCTCCACTGCTCTAGCATCCCACAGAATTATTCACTCAGTCCCATGCAATACCCCATGACTACGTCAGTCCTCTACGAAAACTTATCTTCTTATGCTTCCTTGACCCTTCAGTGATGAGGATTTTGAGAAAAACAAAACAAACAAAAAAATCCGTGCAAGAGTCTTCATTTTTTTTCTTGCTGTGCTTAGTTTCAGAAACTGGAGCAACTATTTACTCTTTCATCTTTGCTCAATTTTTTAAAGATGGTGGAAAACAATTTTTTTCTGGCCAGCCTCCTTCTCCCTGTTCTGTAAGGAATCCTGCGTGCTTATCTTGCCTTAAATTGTGCATGTGAACGGTGAAACGTCTTTGTTTTAAAGACGTTGTCCTTGATGGCCCCACCTATTACTTGGCTTTTCCGTGGCCTTTCACACCAAGTCTTGGTCCCCTTCTCTATCTATGTACTCTCTATAAAAACATATCTAAACATGTATTCATGTAACTTTTCTTCTATCAATTTGTTAAACAAGCAGGAACTTCTCAAATTAACTACAAAGAACTGACCTTTGTAGAGGATGTGAGCAACATCTTTTTGTCACATCTCATGATATCAGTCAATTCTGATAAGCACAGCTCAGGAACAGTTTGAGTAACGCTGCACACACTCATGATTTTAATTGTGAATTCAAGCAAATTGTAGTTACCAGTCTATCCAGATTCTTTGACATGTATTTTGTAAGGGCTGTCTGCCCAGTGTCCTCTTATTTTGTGATCTCAGCTGGTTTTTGTGATGCCAAGATAGAAATTTCTGGTTGCGCTTCGTTTTTTTACAGCAGAATACATTTTTCATGTCACATTTTAAAAAATGCTCCCCTTCAAGAATTCCCCGCTGTGAAAGGTTTATAAAGAATTAAAAGGTGGGTTAGCTGGGTTTAATTTATGATGGTAGAGCAATTAAGCACAAAAATCTCCTTTTCCTTAGTAACTTCTGAATTAGAATTATGAAATAAAATGTCCCCAAAGGTGTCTATACACCAGTTTGCAAGGAGAACGTACTGTGCTATATAAAGAGAAGGGATCTCTTATTAAACGAGTGAGGCTTGGAACATCTGAGTGCTCTTTAATGTTATTTACTCACTGTTGGCTTAAATCCAGCAATAGAAACTCTTTGCCTGCAACAGTGAAGAATTGGGCCCTGAGAGATGTTGTAATAACAAATTACCCTTCTCTTTCCTCCTCAGTTATCTCCATCTGTGAAATGGGAATAGCCTGTTTGTCAGAGCACACTTGTGAGACATAATTCATTAATGCCTGTGAAATGGCTTGAGAACATCGCGTGGAAGTCTCTGTTCAAGTGTCAGGTATTATTAGCTCTGAAATGAAAGCTATTTTATATTGCTGCATCAGGAGCTACTTGAAGTCTCTCCTTCTATACAAATAACGAGTGGTACATGAGCGACATTTCTTTTGGCTTAATTTGGTCTATCCCCAGTGCTGAAGGAACAGTTTGTGCTGGTGAAATGACATTAGGGAGCGCTGCTAACACACTGAGCAAAGTCACCCATTCCAAAAACGTTTTGATTTGGGGAGTCAAAGAACCAGGAAAGAAAGAAGGTGAAAGAGAAAAGAGAGAAAGGCAAGAAGAGGATGGTTGGGACAGGAGGTACAAGAATGAGGTGGAGGAAAGGAGGAGGGCAGGCAGAGCAGGACAGATAACCTGGGGGGGAAAAAAAAAAAGTGAGGAGGGAAAACAGAAAGAAATGTAAAAAGTTACTTTTTAATTAAAATTAAAAAGCACTTGGATGTGTTTATTGCGAAAAACCACAACTTAGAAAAACAAGGCTGTAATGCCATCTTGGGGTTTCTGGTGACATCTCAATCCAGCAGAGCTCTGCTCATTTGGTTTGTGAATGTCAGCAGAACCCCCTTGATGCCATTGAGGCTCACAGTTGCCTCTCATTGATTCTGTATTACTTCAACAGCAGAAAAATAACACCTTTATCTTCACAGCCAAAGTATCTCACACTGGGATAGAAATGTACATGGGCTTACTGAATATAATCTCTGTTCATTTTTATCTAACTTCCGTGTTATCACTATGAATTAGAAAGATATGTGTTCTTTTATGGCTATCATGTGAAAGACTATTTGTCAAATATACTGTAGTCCAAGTCTTTATTAGGCTAAGAGATATAAACTATTCTGCCCAGCTGTCTTTTCAAGGTTTATTATTTTAAACTCACCTTATCATTACAAATATTACTCCAAATGAGCCTCTTATTTATCCTTCTGAAGTGGTGTATGCATTTTTCTCATATTTTACAACAGGGTAGTCAAACCAGAATAAAAACTATTTTGTGAAATGGCAGAGAATATGCACCGTTTAGTCATAAGTATGTATAAAATGTATTGGAACTTTGAGCCCATCTCTGTAGCATGCGGACAGACTTCATATTTTGCTGAAAGAAAAAAAGGTTCAGAGATGACGCCAGTGGCCAAGTGGTATGTTGTCCATTGATCTCCAAAGAGTTCGGGTAAATAGGTGTGTTGGGTCTGGCTGAGTTGGAGATAATTTTCCCCACAGCAGCCCTCAGAGTGCTGTGCTTTGTGTTGGTAACTAGGAAGGTATTGATACACACCAGTGGTTTGGCTACCACTGAGCAGTGCTTGCACAGCATCAAAGGTTTCTCCCCCTCACCCAGTAGGCCGGAGTGGGCAAGATCTTGGGATGGGACAGAGCCAGGACAGCTGACCCAAGCTGACCAAAGGGATATTCCGTACTATATGACATCTGCTCAGCAATAAAAGCTAAGAGAAAGGAGGAGGAGGGAGAAGCACTCATTATTATGATGTCTGCCCTCTGGAGCAACCGCTGTGGACGCTGAATCCTTACTTCCTGGGAAATGGTTAGACATCACCTGATAGTGGGAAGTGGAGAATAAATCTTCTGTTTTCATTTGCTTCCCCATGTGGCTTGGCTTTTGCTTTATTAAACTGCCTTTATCTTGACCCACAAGTTCTTTTCCATCTTATTTTCTCCCCTCTCCCCCACCCTGATGAGGAGGGAAGTGATGGAGCGGCTTGGTGGGCACCTGGCGTGAGGTCAGCTCATTAAAATAGAAAACAATGCCATTGTAAAATGTACAGCTTGAACTACGCTATCCTGTGCACGAGTTACAAAAATCCCATTAATTAATTGCATGAAAGTCAATTTCACTGTCTGTGATGACAGTGGAAAAGATCAACATTTAAATTATAGAAAATTGAAATGTTATTCTGTATAGAATGCTCCTAAAATAGACATTTTTATTATTGAGAACTCCTCCAATAATCACAACTTTTCAGCAGTTTTTTCAGGTTTTTTCTTTAGAAAGAGCAAAATTGTGAAGAAGAATATTATAAGAATAACTTAGGTTATGGCAGCTGAGATGATATATCTTTCTACCTTAAAAAATAGTTTTCTGACTGACCTGAGTTCACATACACCTAAACCTTCCCTAACAATCAAGTCCCTATCTAATTTTGGCCAAAATCCCTTTGGTGGTGATAATTCCACCACCATCTTATCTAAGTTGGACATGTGCTTCTCCGTCCTTACAGCTAGAAAACCTTTACCCAGTTTCTCAGCTATATCTTCACGGCTTCAGACTGAAATGTTAATTTCTTGTCCTGCTTGTCATGGACATGAAGAAGAAAACTGATCACCAGCCTAACCATAACATCTTTCTGCATAAGTGAAGATGTCAACATACGTCATCTCTTTTCTAAACATTATTCTCAATCCATGTTTTCTAAATTGCTCTAATTTTTTCTTGCTCTTCCATGTATTTTCTCTCAGTTGTCAGTATAACTTTTGAACAGTGATGCCAAAAACCAGCCATCAGTTCTCTTGCATTCTCTACGTTGTACGTGTTGCGTAGATGACCTCTGGTGTACTTCTCAGACCCTGCTGCTAAGACATCCCAGAATGATGCTTTGTGTTTTTCCCAGTTCCGTCTCACTGATGACCTGCAGTCTGCCTTTGGCCTTCTCCACCCCCCGGTACTCAGCTGCAGTGCTCTTGTCTGTCCAGGTATTCTTCGTTTTGTGTTTGTATCTGTGATACTTGCTACCTACGTATAGAGATTATTTTTGATACTACAACCCCAAAACTTCTTGCACTGGATGCGAATTTTGAATCCACAGGCACTACATGTTCTGGCTGAGGGCATGCATTCAGTTCTGTGAATTGCCTTGAAACTCTATTAGTGCTGTAGAGGGCTCTTATTATTAATCTTAAATAAATTTACATATATTACCTCACATTTTGGGGGGGAAAAACCCCAACTTAATTTCATAATTTTTAAAATTATTCTTCATTGTCTTTTTCTTTTTTTCTTAGCAATGAGCACTTTATTCTAACAGTCTTTAATTATCAAAACTTTATTGGAAACATCAAGAATTATGTGTAGATACACTTGACCTGGAGTGAAGTATCAGGAGTTTTTAAACATTTAACTTATAGTGTATATTAGTATGAAACTAAGTTGAGCAGAACCCATTAATGTCACAGTGATCGGTTACCAATGGAAATAAATAATTCATGATGAAGGGAATTAGTCTAATTAGCAGGCAGTTTGAGTCCTTTGATAAAACCCAGCTCTAATTCCGTGAAGGGCAGGAAGTGCTGTCATCAGTCAGCCCTGAAAAGATTAGCATCTATTATGAATGAGGTTAGACACCCTAGTGAAGTCATGTGTGTCCTGGAGACAAACTTAATATGTTCCAGAATGGGACACAGTTTGTCTCACCAACACATCATGATTCCTACTGGGCTATTGTATGTAATAACAAGCAAAGATCAGTGCTCCTTCCTATCATTCTCCCCCTGTCCATCATTCTGACAACTGTGCAAATACATTTTCCATGCAAAGCAGGGAATGTGCCCTGAATACTTGTAAAATTGCACTAGATGTCAAAGAAAATGTGTTACCTTTTCTCAGCAACCTAAAACCAAACAAACCAAAATAGCAGTGCAGAGAGGGTGTTTAAAAACACATCCGGTAAATATACGGGGCGTAGAGGGAGGGTTATCAGTTTTGAAGTACGTTGATTCCATTTGAAAATACTGTTGCCATCTGTCATAAGACGTGTCGATAAAGCTATAGACGTAGCTATGCATGATAGAAAGGTTTTAAAACAACTGGTAATGCTATAAGCTTATAGTATTGGATGGATATATAAAAGCAACGTCTTGAAAAATTGCCTTAAATTCTGGAAGCAAGGCCTTGAAAAAGGGAGAAGCTTCTTTGTGTTATGTATTTTCATTTAGAAATGTTAACTGGTTCATTTGAGGAGACTAGCTGTGAGCTGTGCAAGCTTCACAGTTTTGTACTACATGCTGACGCAACATCAGCTGTGTTTCCATTTTTGCTTATGAGCCTTTTGAAATTATATGTTTCCGTTTTGCAATTTGATGCAATAATGAAGAAACTCCACATTTGTACGTTATTGTATTGCCTGTTTTTATTGTAGGAAATTAATTGCTCCTTTTATTTATATTATTAAGGGGGGAGAAAACAATTTTGCAGTATTTTATCATTTGCTGTAATAATTATCATACTAGTAATACAACGGAAGCCTTAGAAACAGAGTATATTATGTTCAAATGTCTGAACGGCACTTAATATGCTGACACTTGTGGCTGGGGAATGTTGGTATTCAAAGTACACTGAAAAAGGTAACAATAATATCCCTGATGAGCTTAAGATGATTTATAATATGGAAAAGAATAAGTGTAGTCAACACAAGAAGTGATTTTCATAGAAACAGAACAATATAGCAACTCAGCTGTCCAAATACTAAATGACGATGGAGCACTGATAGTGCAGAGAGTGCCAGAATCAAGTGCCACACTAACTTCAAGTAGATTCCTAGATGAGGGAAACCTTCTCTGGAGGGTTTATCGCTCTGAGTTCCTGGAAGAAAGAAGACAGACAAAGTAGTCAACCTTGATTGGTTCATTTTTGTCTTGAATTCACCGGCTAGTAAAAGTCAGGACCAAATTCAGCTGTATGAGCATTTGGGGGTTTGAGTCTATCGCCTCTGTGTGCCTCTTAAAAATGACCTACAGTATGGGTGTGCCTTGGGCTAGTGAATGGATTCATTCAGCCCATTAAAATGGATTTATTTATACATATGTGTGAATAGGTGCACACTGTAACCACTGTTTTTGTCAATATGTCGGTGGGGGCAGGGTGCTTGGAAAAGTTACGTTCTGGAAAACTTGCAGTATTAGGTACCACTTTAGGCAATTAACCGCTTGTAACCTGAAGTCACGTAAGACAATCAGAGAAAAGACTGTAACAAAAACATGCTTTTGTCAAACCTCTCGAGGTTGTTAACTGAAGGCCTAGCTTTGGCTATTGTCACAATACACAGGAGCTTCTTGCATAATTCACTGGTATATTTAAGCCCTCCGTGGAGTTCACAGACTGGCTGGTACACTTTTTTCAGGTTGAAAATGCTTCTGAGTGTAAACATAGGAATTTATCAAAACATCATTTGTTCCATATATCCCAATAACACCTGTTCCATGTCATACTTTGGTGGTACTCTCCACCAGAGGATGTAGAGCAGTGAATTCCTTCTTCCAAAAGCTCTCCTTCTGTCCTTTCCTGTCTTGTTTAAGGAAGGCTGAAGTGACCCAACATAGATACTTTGCCCTTTTTGTGAAGTGTGATATACTTTTCAGCAGCTGTTGTTTTTTCCAGACTATTCCCTTCAAAATCTGTAGAGTGAAGTACAAGGACGGGGGGAGGGTTGGTGGCCAAAGGCTGGTTGGGTCCAGCTTTGCTCTGTGGTTCTGTGTGAGGTTCCCACCTGGCACAGAGCAGCCTGACCTTGGTGGACCTGAGTCATGGAATCACAGAATGGTTTGGGTTGGAAGGGACCTTTAAAGGTCATCTAGTCCAACATCCCTGCAGGGAGAAGGGACATCTTCAACTAGATCAGGTCATCACGGACAAATATGGCCCATTCAGTTAATAAATCACAAGTAGTTATACGGCTCAGCTGTATTCACAGTCTGTCCAGAGCGTCTAAAATCCTTCCCGGACCGCGGAATCTTCAGAGTTGGAAGGGACCTCTAGAGATCATCTAGTCCCACTCCGTGCCAAAGCAGGATTGCCCAGAGCACGTCACTCAGGGCTGCAGCCAGGCAAGTCATGAAAGTCTCCAGAGAAGGGGACTCCACACCCTCCCTGGGCAGCATGTCCCAGTGCTCTGTCACCCTCATCGTAAAGAGGTTTTTCCATGGATTTGAACGGAACTTCCTGTGTTGCAACTTGTGCCCACTGACCCTCGTCCTGTCACTGGGAACCATTGAAAAGAGCCTGGATCCATCCTCCTTCAACCCACCCTTTAGATACTTGTCCTACTGAACAAAGGTACATAACCCAAGTGCAGCCAGAGTATAAATTCTTGATCTGCTGATTTAACTTGAATGATGTGTTTAAATAGTACCCTATTCTTATTTTCTGTCTTTTTGCTTTCAGTACCAGGAAGGTGATGCTGGGCTATGGCTGTCTGCACAGCATTTCTGACCCCTATGGTGTATTTGCATTGCTATGCTCCTGTGACAGTTTTTCCGTTCTTATCTACTGGCGCAGGTGAAGTCACCGCATCAGTAAGGAAAACTGGGGAGGTCACAGTAGTTCCCGCGTCGTGGGACGCAGAGGTCACAGACCTCAGGTGGCCGTGCCACTATGGAGCTGCTCTTTCACATTTTACTGAAGGTCAGTTCTGCAGGACTTTGATATTTTAAAAACCAGCAAGCTCGTGAAAGAAGATCCTTTCACTGAGGCAGTCTTTACCGCGGCAGCTGTCTCACCTGCCCCCTCACTGAGACATACTTATGGGATATCAGCCATTCATCAATTCCTCCCTGCTATTTTGTAACCGGTGTTTACACGTGTCATCCCGTGTCTCTATTGTCCTTAATCCTCACTCGCACCCTCCCACAACACCAATACAGTGAGATATTGCAGCAGTTGTGAATGTCATCCACGTTCACAACTAAATCTGTAACACACTGAACCATTTTCAAGGCTTACGAAAGTGGGTGCAACAGTCCTGTGTTAGTCCATTCTCATTAACTGCTGATCACGCTTTTAATCAGGTTTTGCTGCGTGTTTAATTCAGGGGCTCTTGTCGTGCTTATCAATGTGAGTCATCTCTTTCATAAATAAAGGACGGTTTGGAACTTCTTGTAAATAATACCACAGAGCTAAAATTGTCCTGATGAGTATAACACATTGGTGAAATGGTTGTTCTCAGCTATGTCTTTAATTCACGATGCTTATTATATACTATGTTATCTAAACCAACTGCTGCCCACTGTCCCATCTCAGATCAGCTGGTGCTCTCAAATTCCTGCTGAAGAACATTAGATTCTGCTGCTTCTACTGGACAAAAACATGGAGCAGAAAAACCTATGTCCCTCAGATTTCCAATTCAGCGTGAAATTAATCTTTTGGGTTTTTTCTGTTAGTAATGTAAATTCAGGTGCTGCAACTCTCACTCAAAAAGTTTTGTTTTCTTCTTAGATAGAGAGCAATGAAGAATAGCAGAAAAAGGAGAAAAGGTTAAAGTATGATCATGTTGTGCACTGGTTTCAGCATGTGTTTGTCTGCATCGAACCAACCAAAGTTTACTTTGTGTAGGTAGAGCGACAGGATGGAAATAAAGTTACAGGAATTTTCACCAGGAAAGTGTTGAATTCTAAGGGCACTGCTGGGAGCACATAAAGCTGAGCACATGGCAGCATATCAGACAGGAGAAGGAAGGGATTGTGGAGGCTAATATTGCAGGGACATAGAGAAAACTGGGATGTGAAGTCAGTCGCATACACTGAAGGAGCTATCCTGAGCCCGATTAAAAAGAAACTTGAACTTGAGCTAGGCAGAAAAATGCTGAGGCAGCCGAGCCTTTGAAGCAATACTGAGAAATAATACTTCTGCCATTACAGGCAAGTAAACTTTTTGCTGCCTTAGTTCTAACTGGTTGGGCTTCCTATCATGCCCTGCCTGGCGTCACTGGGTTTGCAGATGAAAAATGCAGCTCATACTCTTAAGTCTCTATATGAACCCAGTCCAGAGGGAACATTTTGGGAGCGTTTCCTATCTTTTGAACAGAATGGAGTGTAGACACTCTCTGCTGCACCCCTAGTGACCCAAGAGGAGGAAACAGATTTACCATCGGTTTAAGAGCCAAAGCCATTCCTATGGCAAGTGTGCAGTCCTGACCAATGGGAGGTTCTTGTTCATCCAGCAACGTGAAGTCTGGTGTAAATAGCTGCAGTAAATTAAGATGTTATGAAAAGTCTTTAATTAAATATTATTTTATATTTATTTGCTGATGATTGTCTCAATTTCTGTTTTTCCTTTTTCCAGCTCCAGCTCTTTCCCTGCCCTTTACTCAGGCCCTCTTCTCTGCCGCTGCTTTTCCTCAGACTCACAGCATCACCCGGAACCTGCTGAGAGTGCCACCAAAACGGGCAGTATTGAGAGCCCACTGATGGGATGCTCTTTCAATGACTACACTCAAATATCAGGTTCGTGTCCGCGTTTTCCATAAAGAAATGAAAACAGTGGGAACTGGTGCTTATGTTTATCAGTTGAACTCAAAACTTGCTTCAATTATAAAATGTGCAGCCTCTCTGATACACAGCACACTGCAACGTTTTGACAGAACTCGGGTTGTTGAGGGGTTTGTCTCCAAAATGAGTAAGAATATGACATTCTCCTATAATATCCTCGGTATGAATGCAAATTGTATTTTACCAGTGCACCAAAATTTTGAAGCTAACAAACCTTCTGTGAGCAGTGTACTGTAACTTCTGCTCCATAATTAAACCAGAACCCCTCTTCTGGACAGGTTCACTCAGCTTTGTCTCTCTTTGAGTAATACACCTTCAGACCAGCGCCTTGTTTTGATGTATTACAATGATAGACTGAAGAGTTCATGTAATACATCATCACAGTCAGCTGTTGCTGGACGCCAAGGATTGAGAGACTGAGCCAGCTGTTTTTCTGATCTATTCTGGTAATGCATCACCAGATGATGGAAACTGATAATGTATTACTTCAAAATGACACCACCCAGAAATGAAAGAGTCCAGAGGTGCAGATGCTGTATAATGAGTCATTCAAAGTACGAAACAGGGCTGCAAACTCTTGGAATAAGATGTTGGTAATAAATCAGCTTTCTATAGTATTACATTAGCAATGTGGCTACACTGGTAGACAGACACTCTTGTGTGTAACCTCATTTCCAGTGCTTCTTTGTGATGCTGCTTTTGTGTAGATCAAAGGTAACCCTAGCAGCAGTTTTACCTTCTCTTCTCTTACAACTAAACAGTTCACAATGCAAGCAACCCAAGAGTTGCAAGAGTTGCGATTCCTCCTCAGTTTGGAGTACCGTTAGAGCCACTTGGATGCTGCTCTTTCAGTGATCAGAGCCCATCCATGGCAATGGGAGTACCCTTCCCCTTTGCCCTTGATGGGAGTACTGTGTCCCGAGGGGCAGAATGGGCCGGCCCAGAGCACTGCAGTTGTGATTGACTTTTCCTGCAGGTTGACTGAAGACAAGGAAGGCTCCTTTGGCCATCTCTTCATCCCCTATCTGTTCGTCTTTCCCCTGCCACATACACACAGAATCAAGCCAAGCAGTAACTGATCCACAATTATTAACATCAATTAAAGAGAAAATTAGGTAGCAATTCTGAACGTTTTCCTGTAAAACTCTATCTCCTTGATATTGTGTATGTGTAAAAATATTTCCTCTGAATTTGCTTTTAACCCCAGGGCAAGCATGGGAAAACAGAAAAACTGGAAAATTATTTTTTAGAATCGTGAGCTACATCTCTAATGGTAGGCTCTTCCAAATACTTCTTTTTTGTTAGATGCAGTATCGTTTATAACTTTGTATGCATAAACCTCATTATATCTTTGGCAAACCCTTGAAGATAAACATGTCCTGCCCTCAAACTTTACTCTTTCTTTTTATGGAAGGTTTTACACTGCAAACAAAGGCTAAGTATATTTTACGAACAGTAAATATACTTTTCTGTTTGCAGTCAGATATTATAAATCACGGGACTACAAGATCTTAAATATGGTTTTGTGGCATGTGAGTCTGAGTCAAAAACATTCCAACCTCGTATATACAAAGGTCCACACCAGTGTAACTCACTCTGCTAGCTCAAATTTAATCACAGATTTTTGAGAAGCTTTGCCTGGCAGACTTCAGGTAGTTGCACAGCCTATCCTTTCATAGCCACCGCAAGGCTGGCATGAATGTCGTGCTATGTGCCATGACTTACCCTGCGGAACAGTGATTGTGAGCTCGTATCTGATCCATTGCCAGAACCGTCACTTACTCTCTTCATCTTTGTTACTGCGAGGAGCTGGGCATTTTCAGCCTCTGCCTGCCTTTCATCTGAAAGCCAATGCTTAGCACTTTGCAAGGGCAAGTTCCGTAGAATCACATCTGTAATTTATTTCCTGCAGTTGATTGTAGGTAAAAAATTCCAAGTGCAAATGATCTCAATAACCCACCAAAGAGTTCTTGATTTTAAAGAAAGAAACACAAGAATTTTCTGTGCTTGCTTTTTCAGACCACCTCATTTCATCCCCAAGATGATATACATAATTGGCAATCAACCTTGAAGCATCACGGAAATATTTTACTCAGTCTTGACTGCTCATAATTTATGTTACTTTTATTTTTAAAGTACTTTTGCTTTTCCTTTGAACACTCTGGCTAACATGCATATAGGGCAAAAAATCACACATCAGGAGTTATGCTTGCAAGGGACCGGTGGAGAGTGTCAGTTATACATTTCCTCTGTGACACCCTTTTGTCACAGTTAAATAATGATCGTTAATATCTCCTTGAATGAGACTTTATGGAAATTGTAGTTCTGAACATGCAATCAACTCATTTATGGCCTAACAAGTGTTGCCCTGGGCCAGCAGTTGACACTCAACCGTTTTTGTAAAATTCACCTTATCTGCTACTGTTAGACACAGGGATGGCACTTTCTCTTTCAATTTTTGGCACACAACAAGCATCTCATCTCCACTCTGTGTGTGGAAAAAAATCACAAAATTTATATTTAGCTCGCCTTATAAACCTGGACAATATGACAAGTGTCTAATCCAAATAATTGTTTAAGATTATTACAATGATAATTATTGCGCTGATAATAACAACACCTTATTTCAGCTGACAATATATTAGTTCCTTAGGGAGATAAACTGCAAGGTCAATGGATTTATCTTGATAACAAAATGGATTACTATTAACTAGGCTTGTAATTTTTGTAATTTTTCCATCCATGCACCCAGAAACCTCCCATTGAGTTCATTGTCTTTTGACTGACTGTTGGTAAGAGTTTCCTCTACATGTACGTAACAGGACTGGATCCTAAATTAGTATGATGTCCTTGTTATTCTGCTATTGGCTGGGCAAACCCCAGAAGTCTATACCTTCTCTTAGCACTATAGGAGCAGGACTTCTGGCTTTGAAAATGCCACTGAAAACTTATGAAATGCAAGACAAACAAGGGATAAAGCCAACTGTGAATCTATTAGGATGTGACAGGGTAGATTTATAAATGAGAGCAGCAAATCTTAACCCAACTACAATTTCCTGTATGTAGCAGCATAGAAGAGCTGGCTCTAGAACCATGAACTTCCATTAAAACAGAATATTCACTATGTAGGTGATGCAAATTTTGAACATTACAGTCCAGCCTCTGATTACGATTTTGGGCTGTAGCAAGTAATTATCTTTAACCCCTGACTTTTATTCTCATTCTGAAAAGTACCTAAGGACACTTGATCAGGGGAAGGATCTTTCACAGTGATCACGTTTTTGCAGGAAGGCAAATGTACAGAACTGTATTGTTAAAAATCTTCAGCCCAGTGTCTTCAAAGAACTTTGTATCAGACTGTCTTTACTTAACACTTACTTACTTACTTACAAAAACTGTAATAATCAAAAACTGTTAAAAATCCATACATGTTTTGTTTTAATTCATCTGCTTCATAACTCTCCTATATTTTTATCACTGTGCTGTGCTGGTTTTTATACTTTGTCTTTACAACATACCTTCTTCAAAAGTGCAATTAATCCAGATCAAGAATACTATCAAATTCTTTGGGAATTTTGATTATTGTCATGGACATTTATTTGCTAAAAAATACATTTGACACCACAAGACTAACATTAATATGCAAATCAGTGGACTATAAAATTCATTTTGGTGCCCCCAGGGCAGTATTTTTATAAATACAGAAAGATAATAATGCATCCTCCAGAGGACTAAAAATAATTATACAAATTTACAACAAAGCCCAAGGCAGTGTCTCCTGTTAACTGTCTGTTTTTAATATCATTTAAATCTTGTTAAAACTTAATTACCAATTCTCTTTTGTAATAATTTAAGTGGAAGAGCTGAGGTCTAAGCTGCATGTTTGAGAGAGAGGACTTCATCAGAGAAACAAAGACGCCAAGGCACAGATTGAGAAAATAGGACAGAGCACAGTAGAACTTGGTAAAGGAAAAGTCATCGCAGGTGGTGATGAACAGAATATACACACGGCTGTCAACATCCGCATAAAGTGGAACTGAGCCCATGTCTTGTATGATGGTAATACATATATAAACTTAAATACAATATTTACATCTACACTTATATACTTATGTACATACGGTGATTTTTTCATTCATACTGGTATAGCTCAAGCTGTATCCACCCGGGAGGGGAGTTGCAGGACCAGTGCCTTCATCTTCTGTCCCTGTTCCCTAGCTGTTCTCTGTCTGGGAGATGGCAGCTTCTCAGAGCAGCTTTAAAAGTGAGTGGATCTAAGTTCAACACTGGCCTGGCTACAAGGCTTAGGCAATGTGTGGAGGAGGCACGTTTTATGGGGAATTCCTACTCTTTGAATGCCTGTGGATCCATGTTTATTTTTTAAGGCTGCATGGCCGAAAAAGATAATCTGTTATATTTCTCAGTGGCTGACAGAAACAGGTTCAATGGCAGCTCTACGTCTGTATCAGAGGTATGAGGTCAGGGAGAGGGCCTCAGCTTTGTACCCCAAATAAAGCACCTGGTAAGCCATTTAAAAGAAATGTTGCACTATCAAAACCTGTTTCTTTGGACTGATACGCTGAAGATTCTGTACCCGTTACTTTTTTATGGGTTTGGCCAAAGATCCCAGCAGTGTCTTCTCTCTTTACGTTAGAGGTAAAAAGCAGAGAGTAGAGCATACGGCTTCTCCGCTCCGTGGTGCTGCTCCCCACCGCCTCTTCTTCCCCTGTTTCTCCTTTGCTGCCAAGAAAGATGAGGAATCTAGAGAACAGGGTAGCCTCTTGATTTCCTCCATCAGCAGTACACATCCCATTGACATGGAGACTGCTGCCTCAGGTCTTTTCTTGGTGTCGTGTTTGCCAGCTAGTGTTTAGTAACAAGTGTCACTGTCTGCTCCTCTGCTTTGAACTAGACCGCATTTCTGTTAGCCTTCCCATCCAACTGAAAGCAGCTTTGCATTGATTTAATTCACCCTTTTTAGTATGACCGTGCTCACAATGAGGGATGCGCATCCAAACTTCCAGCTATTGCACAATTGCCGCTGGGCATAAATTCAAGGGATTTGGCACAGCATCTGGTTGGGAATCAATTCCCATTGGTTCATGCTGGCCAGTGCGTGCATTCCTTTTGATTGAAATGCCAGGCATTTGTTAGCATTCCTGATGCTGGTGACAGGCATCCTCATAGCACTTCTCTGTGCTTTCAGATTGTGTATTCACTGAGTGTTAATGGAAATAAGAGACGGAAAATATTAGAGAAGGCGGTATGTTAGAGATTTCACGTACTTGCCTTATTGCATTAATAAATAACTTGTTCATTTGCAAATATACAAATTCATCATATTTGTGACTGACATTTTGTATGCCTCAATTTTTCCTAGAATGATAATGCTTAAATTTTAAGATGTCAAAACCATGTTTTCATTTAACTGCATAGACTACTCACAAATCTTGTAGCTTTCATATAGAAATAGTATCCTTCAGAGCTAGAAGTATGGCATATACAATAAGCCTCTTTAATTTGTAAAACCTTGAAATTTAAATCAAGTGTTAAACAGGCTGCCATTTGCACCTGTGCAATCGAATTTGAAGTTGAGGGGTTTCCTGAGCTGAACTAGGTTGTAAGTATGTTGGTTTCATTGGGCTGTAAATACACTTCTTTCTAATCATTGTTTGCCACAACCGTGGTGGGTGTGAAAAACGGAGGTGTGATATTTTCCAGGTTGTTGCTAGTCAGGCAGAAATTATGAAGCCGCAACAAGAGTCTAAAGGTGACTTTGCTATAGTTGACCCTGCTCTTAATGCAGAAAATGCTGCCTTCAATATTTCAAATCCAATAATCTGTCTCTGTTCCTTGCTTTGAGATAGAATGAGCTGAATTTTTTCCCCCAATTGTTAGTTCTGGATCTGTACTTACAACTGAGCTTCGCAACCTTGTCAGCTTTTAGGTAAACCTGATGGAGTTGAGAACTTTCCCGGACGTACTCGAGCTATAAACAATATGTTGCAGCACCGCGGGGCCTTGTGTTTCCAGAGGAAAAAGTCCAGAGGACTGAGGCTGGAAAACTGCAAAGATATACCTGGAGAAGGTAATTGTAAAAGTGATGTGAGCACATTTGAGATGTATGATTTATTTGAACGGTCCAAGTAAATGCGGTTTTATTGCTAGGCATAGGTTTTCTAGTGATATTTCAAGAAAATATCAAAGATCACAGAAATGGTAGGAGCTTGTCAAATTCCAAAAATGTTCCCAAGTTAATTTCAAGCCCCTTTGCCGTCTTATTTCTGCGAAATGTGACGTATTAAACATTGCCAAAGAATACACTTCTTAAATGTCAGTGTGTTTTAGGAAACATAAAGGCTCCGAGATGTATGTCAAAAGGTTCCCCAGATTCCCAGGTTCCCCAGATGGGTGCCACAGAAAATCTTTCTCCAAAGAAGCTGCAGAAATTTCAGTCTAATATGTACTATTAATGCGAGTCTGACAGCTCTTGAGAGGGCTGTTATTACCAGGCTCGCTTGGACTGGACTGCGTCAGACAACCACAGGCTGAAAACTCGGAGTGTTCAGCCTTGCTTGTCCTTCAGGGAGGCAGTTGTAAGACACCTACCCAACACTATACCCTCTTCTTGCCGTGCCTTGGAGGCCTCCAATTCCCAAATAATGCCTACATGTGAAAAGGGAAACAAGTTCCCGTTTCCTTTGCTTGAGGCTTGGGAAATACTAACTTTTATCATTCTACTGAGAAGCTGGTGACAGCAGCGCTGAAACGCCAAAGAGGTAGATAGTGGGCGGTTTACAGCATGCCTGTTTGCATTGCCTCATCTCCTTTGTGCTGGGTCCCTCTGTAGCACATCCTGTCCATTTGTCACCAGGAAATAAGATACAGTGACCAAGAGAAAGTTGCTTCAAGTGAAGGATGAATTTCATACCATGTAAGAAAGATGGCTACTGATACTGCGTGAGGGGAACACTAATCATGCTGATAGATTTCATGTAGTTGATAGTGTCAGGCACCAAAAGTTCAGTTTCAACATTGCATCCATTGCAAGTCTTGCAAGCTCTGAGGCCCAGTTAAATGCCTGCACGTTTTCAAGTTGAAGCCTTCCTTCACGGGATGGCACGGGTAGATTAAATCCTACCTGCTCTGGGTAAGGTTCCAATCTTCAGGCATTCTGTAATAGAGAGTAAGGTTCCAAAGCCTTAGAGTTGTTCTATATCAATAGCTGTTAACTATGTAGAGAAAAAGAATTTTTTCATTAATGTTAAAAGGATCTTTAACATACAGATACTAAATTTCCTAGAACGTAAAAAATTTTCCTTTCTTTCCCTGAAAGGGAAAGCGCAGACATTTTCAGAAGTTTTAATGGGAGGAAAAATTTTGTGGATTTCTTTTCTAATTGCCAGCAGCAGTGTAACTGCACAACCCCTGCCGACGGGTGAGGCTGAGAAGGATAGATGACGCACTGGATGCCTTCAGGAGAGTGAAGTAACAGTTGTTGTGAGCTGTGTTGTGGCAGTCCCCAGTAGCAATACTGCAATCACATTATAGCAGACTTCCAGTGTCGAGACTGTGTTCCAGCCTCCAGTCGGCTCTTTTCTCCACTTCTGCACTGCCTAGCCCAGGTTATCTAAAGTTAAATGATTGAAAAGTACAAATAAAAAGAGTTTAAAATGCACGTCAGGAAAAAGACACACTTCCCATCATATTAGACTACAAAATTGTGTTCTGAGTTAGGAAGTAAGCACAGCATGTCAGGAAGCCCTATGTATGAAGATCCTATCTGGACTACTTCATAGGTGGAGTTTTAGTTTATCCCGAGTTGTTAATCATTAATAGTTTTGTAACCAGTTTTATCCCATGGATTATTCATGCCACTACTTGGAAGACCCAGTTTGATCTATTGATCAATAAAGAAAACAAGACAAATCAAGTCATTGCTTAAAAATTAAGTTAGTGATTGACCCACTGGACCTAGTACCTCATTTAGACTAAACATTTAAAAGTTACATTTCTGCAAAGTAATGAATCTAAAATATTTGGTTACTTTGGTTTCTTACTGATCTATTTCAGAAAAGCAGCAGTCCCTGGTGAATAAAAGAAATAAATTACTGCCTGCTTCAAGTGGAGTTCATGTTAGTAAATCAGTCATTAGTCCAATTAAATAATGTTTGTCTCCAGAGATGAATTGTTTCCCATATCCTGGAACAGCCAGAATATCCCCAGGATCACAGACATTTGAAACAGTGATTGCAAAACACGTTATTGAGATATACAATATTTGCATAGTTTGCATGTAGAATGAAAGCTTTGTGTTCTTTTTCTTTATGAGACTGTTGTTAGCAAATTGCTAGATTACCCGGAAGACTTGTTGAGATCAGAGAACAAGCCTGCATAAAGAGGTCATGCCTAATACTAAAGATACTCACAACTGTGAGTTGTGTTGAGATACTCACAACTGTGTGGGCTTTAAAAAAACAGCATTGTCCATTTGAAAATAGCAATAGGAGCCACGGGAAAATGGTATCCTGCGGTCAGGCTGAACATACTGGAGTCGGTGGGAGCTGGTCATGCAAAGTAAAGGCCAGGACTGTTATATCTACGTATCGACGTCTTACTGAAGTAAAACTGCAGCACTTCCCCAGGTTGTCTTTCAGAAATTGTAATTGCTTCTTTCCTTTTAACGAACATAAAATAATGAAATGGGTGAACTATATTTTACTTTCTATGTACGTGAGGTCACTTACTTAATTTTCTCTGTACTAATACATTCTTCAGGTTTCACTAGTTAAACCTCAGAATACTGTGCTTACATGAGAGAGATATGGAAAAAGAGTGGGGAGACAATTTATTGGTAAAAAAAGACTTGTATTTTCATGTCACAATAAACTTCAGTAAAGGGAAGGTTTGTAAAGAACAGGCTTCGTGTCAGAAAAAATATCCAAACTAACATTCACAATATATATGAAAAGCAGATTTGAACCATTTTTTACCATTGCTGACCCACAACTTATCAAGCTGGTATTTTTGTGGCATATATTGGAATTTCCACAAGCTTCAAATTTTATTACCAATTAGTCAATCTTCACGCCTCTTTTCCTTTTTTTTTTCTTTAGGTAGATGGATTTCTGAAAAGCCATATTAATTTTGATAAGGAATACTTTTCTGCAGTTCTTTTTAAAATTGTAAAAGAAGATTAGCTCCATGACCCAGAGTTCAACTCAAAATTTGTGCAAGCGAAGTTTCAGCTGCTGCTGCACACAGTGTTTGGGTTGTTAGCATCATTAGAGTCCAGGAGGTAGGAGTTAAACTGGTGTAAATTTCTCCAGCTCGAAATTTTAAAATTTTGCTTCTTTAAGCCCTTCTTTTCTTAACAAAAAGAATTCACTTTGTGCTTACAGCCATTAAAAGGTACTGAAGAAAAAGTGTTTTGAATGTCATAAATTATTTTTATACTGTGAGAATGGATTGTGTATTATGGCCATGCTTCATTTGGAGGGTTCTGACCTTCCGAAAACAGCTCAGCAGAATCGTCTCTGCATTGGGGACCCAGAAGATCTGAATTTAAACCTGGTTCTCTCACTGATCTTCAGGGTGACCTTGGGCAATCTGTGTGCCATTTTCCTGCTTGCTAAAATGAAAATAATAATACTTATGGCCTTTGCAAAGCACTTTCAGAGCAGAGCATATGAATCAATAACATCTTCTCCTTAAGTATGTGAAATAGCAGAGGAAACTCTTCCCACTTGCATTAGTGCACTTTTAGCATTTAGAAATGTGAAATTATAAGGATTATTGCATGGGAGGGAGAAGCTCAGAAGTGTTCCCCTAATCAATAAGTTGCCGGCTGGAATGCAAAGGAAAACAGCACTAGGGTAATGTACCATTTAGTGTAACAAAGAAAGAATAAAGTATATGTTTTCAATGTGAGTATGGTGGCTACCAGTGCAGTCACACTGTATTATATTGCTGGCTGGCTTGCTTGTGCTGCACTAGAGTAGCATAAAACATATGAACAGTTTGAAATCTCTATATTAGTTTTCAAGACGCTCCATTTCCCCGGAGAGATCTGCCAGTTTAGATAGAAGAGGAAAGCTAGACTGAGTGCTTTGGCCGCCTGTGCTTGCCGTGTTCTGCATGTGGGGACTTCCTTCCCCCTGGGATGCTGCTGTGCCCGCCGCCCCGCCCCCCCCCCAGCAGATAACCAGCACAAGCTGTACTTGGCACGGTGCGGTTTGCAAGAATGGCAGCAGGTGCGATTTTTCACTTGTGTCCGTAGGCTTCCCACCTTCTGCAGAGCCTTTTCGTGGTCCATGCAGATGGAGTAATTGTGCTTGAGTAGCATACATTGCTTGCACACTGTCTCTCAGGCTTGTTATAACAGGCACTGCACAGACCCAGCGTCATCTACTGTGCAGCCTAGGTGAGCCCTGGCAGTAATTAAAGTATTTTAAACCATCTGCTTAATGCTATTAAAAATACACTGATGGGCTTGCACTGTTTGAATGATCTTCAGGAAACCATTAGGCTAAAGCAATTCGCTTTTGGCAATGTTTAACTAATTCACAGTGTTTGTTCTGTGAATTACAGCTGATCTTTATACGATTTGTTAGTCTTACTTGTAGCAGAGCATTGCTTGGTACTACCAAGCCCACAGGTTCCTCCTGTTCTTCTTCCCTCCGCTTTCTCATCGCAGCCCACCAAGCTCTTCATTGAAGCAGAGACTTTGGGAATTGTACATGAGAGAAGGAGATGGGCAGCGAAATCCAGCCCTTTTCCCTCATAGCCACACTTGGAACTTTGTCTATGCATAGAATCATAGGCTTGAACATAGGAAGTTCCACCTAAACCTGAGGAGGAACTTCTTTCCCTTGAGGGTGGCAGAGCCCTGGCCCAGGCTGCCCAGGGAGGTGGTGGAGTCTCCGTCTCTGGAGACATCCCAAACCCGCCTGGAGGCGTTCCTGTGCCCCCTGCTCTGGGTGACCCTGCTCTGGCAGGGGGTGGGACTGGGGGATCTCCAGAGGGCCCTTCCAACCCCTATCATTCTGGGATTCTGTGTAATTGCCTGGGTTGGAAGGGACCTTTCAGGTCATCTAGTCCAACCATCAACCTAAATCTACCAGGAAAAAAGCACTAGAAATGCAGGAGAGAAAGGCTCCTAAAGGTACAGATAAGTATTGTAGACTAGTGGGCTTGCTTTCATTTTCATTAAGCATAAATTTAAGTCAATCCTTTAATAGGCATTGAAGTCAACCCATCACGAAGATTGCTTGAATATTCCATCCTCGCCACATGGGCAAGAGCCAGTGGGTAGTCTGTACTAAGATGAAGCCCCACCCTTTCTATTCAGAAATCCCCCTTACTATTTAATTAAACTGCCCGAATGTCTCCCAAAAACCACTATGCAAGTATTTAACAATACGGATTACAAATATTGGGATAGCATGAGGTAATACTATTAGATTATCTCACATAAACTAAAATAAGATTGTAATGTTTATCCATTTTACTTGATATATATGCAAAAAAGAAAATTTGCTGTTGGGTGTGGTACAATGTTTATGATTAAATGCTTTATTCATACTTGTATGTCAATCTATTAGCGTGCTGTTAATTCAAATGTTACTATGATGTATTTTATCGCCATTAGCACATTTATCACAGGTAGATGTGAAACTTAGACAAAGGTGTACATTCTCATTAATGATGAGCAGCCTATTCATCTTACTAGAGCGTAATTAATGTTAGTTACAATACTTAATTTTTCACTGTTTGTCATGGTGCATATTTAGCATTTCTTCTGTCCTTTATCAATCTGTTCTCCTATCATATGAGCACATCAAAAAGATATATGTAAGTATCTGACCTCTTTTGATGCCTAATTTTTATACTTTTCCAAGAACTGGAATATTTTTATTCTTATACTGTAGCCAGCATGGTTAGTTAAAAACCAGACTGTGTAGTGTTGGCCACCGCTTTGGGTTCTGGGTTAGCTTTTTTTGCATTAATAATATAACAACCAGGTAATGAAGTAAAGCAGGGCACACAAGGAAGACACCGGTGATCACTTGAGGTAGTATTATGCCGTGCTTGTGTGAGGTTTTAATGGTCCCAATTGTTCTCCTGGATTTTTAATTACGTTTTTTTAGTACTATTAAGAACGTTAGTGCTACTAAATGTTGCGTGAGTAATACATCTCCGGAAACAATACAAGAACAGTGTTTCTGAAAAGTGTACGTTATTAGGTAAATATATGTTAACAGCTTATTGTTATACGTTGCGGAGCATTGCTCTGTCAATAGCGTTGGTAGCAGGCATAGAGCCAAACTACAGTCCCTTGTTCGGTGGTGCAAGAGTGGAAGAAGCTATGGCTAATACGTCACACAGCGGGGGGGAAACAAGCTGTGCAAAGGTGGGTAAAAGGGAGGGAGCACCGAACACATCCTTGGATTTGCTCCTCAGCACGCCAATAAATCCAGCTGTGCTGGAATCCTAGGATAAATCCATACTCCTTTACTGGTCCCAGGAACAACACAATTGCCTTAGTTGAAACCTGGACATCAAAGCAGTTTTGTTTCTTGATCATGCAAAATTCCCATTAAGCTGGACTGAAAGAGAACTGATCCTTTCAATAATGTTTGGTAAATAAAATTCCTTGGGAAATATATTTGAGCTGGGTCAACCAAATGCTTCAGGTCTAGGGTTCTGTGGATGCAGAATGGATTTGGGATGTATTTTCTCAAAATTTTAAGGAGGGCTCCCGGAAACAAAACACACCAATTCCTGTTTGTTAGCCTTTAATTGTCAGGCTTTACATTTCTAAGGCATTTTGATAACAATGGAGGTTAAAGGAATTAGCTGTTATTTTCTGTGAGATGACCTCTTTTGTAACCGCTGTTTGAATTCTGCCACAGTCTACTGTTCATGCCAGACGCAAAGCTGACCACATCTCCACCGTAATGAAATGGGTCTTAAACTTTCATTCAAGACAAGAAGAGCTAGCCATTGCTGCAGAACAACCTGAAGCTATTGGAAAACCCTAAAAATAGTTTCTTTGTATGCCTTGGATTAATCATAATTTCCTTTTGACCCACCACAAGTGAAGTATAAGGCAAGCAAACACAAGGATTTAACGTATTTCAGGATGAAAATTCAATTTGGACACAATTGCAAGTAGGAGTAATTGTAGATTAGTAGCAAACTAAGAACAAAAATACCAAGCTCAGTTTAGGCATTTTAAACAAAATGATAGTTGAAGATGCTCCATAGTGATTGAAGTACTATAATAACCTGTAATGTGAAGAGAATTGAGTAAATTTTTTTCTGCGGTACCAAAGCAATGCTCCACAACAAGAAGTTATATTTGCAGGACTGCACTGAAATCTTTTTATTAAAGAAGAAATTCCTTTCTTTGAATTTTCTATGGCAAAAACCAAAAAAAATTTCCATACTATAGCAGAATTCCTGAAACAACAGACTCATCTCACCTGTCCCTCAGCCCTGAATCATTTGAACAGAGGGAATTGCTAAAACAAAAATATTATAAATCAGTGACCTTGAGCTTAAGTCTGTTTTAACTGATGGAGAAGAAATACAAAGAAACTATGAAGTTGCCTTTAACCTTTATGGCATTACAAAGCTAGTTATAAAAACAAGCTGTAAAATGCACCAAAAAGGCGAGCATTTCACTCCATTTTGATTTTGACCATTTTGCTTTCAAAAGGAATTTATAAAAACACCCAGGAACAATGAACATTTGAACTCAAAATGATCCAGGTTTATTTTTACTCCAAAAGAAGAAGTCTCAATAGAGATATTGATTTTCTAGCATTCATCCAATATTGCACAAAAAATGGACCTGACCTTGCAATCCCTAGCGGAGACAAGGAAGCAGTCATTACAGTCATGGGTTCCCATTGATTTTGGTGGGATTACTTGCATAAGTAAGGGTTTTCACTATGTGACCCGGTGTCCCATTAGCCATAAGACCAGGCACACGTGGATGTTGGTTCCACTCAGTTCAGAAGGGTGCCACTTACTTTCCTGTTATATATTCATCCTATGGTTTTATTCCTGCATATTTATTTTACATATTTTTTGCTTCCTAGCCAAGAGAGCCTCATCGTTATGTGAAGAGTACTATTCTTCCATCTTGAGTAGTTTTTTTATTGTACCTTCGAATGTCATTCTAAGCTCAAAGTTAATCCCTGCTTTTACAGCTCTTTCTTCCTTCGGTTCTGTATTCGATAATGAAAAAGAAATACTTTGGGCTAGGCACTATCTCTCACTGTATTTTTTAATTAATTAATACATTTTGGAAGTCTCTAGGGCCAAATGAGAATGAGGCATTACTGTACTTTGCAAAATAAACACAGAGTAGTAGACAGAACGCTTAAGCCTATGAGCCCTTTCCCAAACCTAGGGAGGTTTCTTGTGCCCCATGGCTGCTATAGGAATGCTACTCCAGAACTTCACTGCTCGGATGGCTAGAAACCTCCTAATTGTCACACTAGATATCTTCACAGCCATTTTATACGCGTTTGTTCTTGTGTCAACCTTATCCTTCATCTCAGATAATTTTTTTTCCTACTTCAGTGTTTCCTCACTGATGTGGCTGTGGTAGGGAGCCCCATCTCCTCTCTGCGTTCATTTTGTTTCATTAAATGTGAGGAGGGTGGAGAAGGTGTGCAAGCAACAAGGTGACTACATGTTTGTGCCTTGCATAGTTGCCCGGTCATAGTTCAGGGCTCCACAGGCTGACTTCGTTTCAGCAATAAATAATAATGACCCTCTAGAGTATATTGCCTGCTTTATTCTGGATGGACACCATTAATTCACTCCATTTTCATTGAGTTGCAAAGCCTTAGTCCAAGCATAGGAGCAATTGATTATTTTTGTCAGGGGTATTTTCAAAGAAATGAAGAAATGAAATGTACAGTATATTTCAGTTTGCAGTGATCCTTCTGATGTTCCATTTGCAATGGAAATGAGCAGATAACATATTCATGTGTACAGATAAGGAAAATGACAAACATTAACAACCCTTGTTCTATTCATTTATAATATTCAGTAAGAAAAAATTCCTTCCATTCCTTAGTTTTTAGTTTCAATAGGACAATGCGAAACAAAAAAGTAGGAATTAATGGACAAAATATGCTTAATTACTTTCTAAGTAAGTTTCCTGCAAATGACTATAATCTGAGACACAAAGTCTTTGTAAATCTATCTACTAAAATATGTCATTCCATGCCAATTTTATTTTATTTTTTATATCGCTTTATATGTGTGTTAAAGATAGAACTGCTTATGAAATCAAATAAACCAGAGAGTGTGTGTGTGTACACACTTATGTTCCTGTGGCCACGCAGTCTTTGATGTGCAACTCTCAGCCTGTTTAAGCAGGCTGCGGTGTTTGCCTTATCAGTGTCAGTCAGTTTCTGCACAATTTAATCTGCCACTAAAAAGAAGTTTTTTTGCTCTTATGGATATAAAACAGTATGCCAAGGATAAATCAGTGGAGCTTGCCTTCCTTAAAATTTTAGGCACACCCTGAAACCGTAGCTCTTTTCTTCTCTCCTCTCAATGGGATGTTACCTAACAATCACAATTTTAAGACGGGGAAATGGTTTTGAGCAGAAAGAAATTGTCTTGCTGGCATTGTTTCACAGGGTAACATTAGGGCACGTTGGGCCTGGGGTTCGCAGCTTATGATATCTGGTATTGGAGGACTGGCGTGAAAGTAAGAACATGTAGAGAAAGAAGAATAGGAATTAAATATAAGTTCTAGATGGTCCAAGTGAGTTGAGGCGGTTCAGCAATAGACATCCCAGAAACCTGCAAAGAGGCTTATTCTCCAACTACCTTCCCTGGCGCGTCGCCATCCCCTGCCAGCGCCCCCGAGGAATTATTCTCTGTGAGTGTGAAGATTCCCTTTTTTTTCCTCTTTTGTTGAGATATCTAAAGATACGGGGCTTTAACTTACAGCTTATAGTTGCCGAACAAAAAAAAAGGAAAAAAATATCTGTGTTTTTCTCTGCGGCTGCCAGGAAAGAGAAGTCCATTATTTGTAGCTGATAGGGGAGCAGGAGAGGAGGAGTCTTTTGTCTGCTGCTGCTGCTGCTTCCCCAGGGCAGGGAGCGGAGGCTGCTCCGGCTGGGAAGGGATCTAAACAGATCTCCCCATGGACAGCAGGAAAGGCAGGCAGAGTGAAGAGACAACCAGCCCCTCCGAAATGCCAGGCTGAGGTTAGCCTGCCCCCAGCCCCCCTGCCCGCGCTGGCACCTGCGGCGTCTCTGCCAACGGGGGTCCCGTCCGGCAATGCCACAGGTGGGAAACACCCCCTGTCCTCACCCTCAAGTAGTTAATCCCATCGCCCAGCTTGAAGGTTCACACTGCCACGATATAATTTATGTGGGGCCTCAGAGATGGATGGAGACATCACATCTTGATCACAAGGGATCCCTGCCAGTCAGTCTTCCCGTGGGTTTCCATCCCCGGGATGTGTTTTAAAAAATATTGTATGATTCAAAATTATACCTGTAAAACCTACAAGTAGAAAATTACTGTGTGCATTTATCTTTAATAACAACCTTGTGCATATTTATAGTACTAGTTTAGTAGAATGTGTTATACTAGTTTATTTCCCAGTCTGGTTTAAATGATATTATTCATTAGTAGTTGTGAAGTGGGGTGACGTATTTTTTATGTTACTTGTTTATAGCAAAGGTTCTTAATACCTTTTCATAATGAAAGGGGATAAATGCACACATGGAATATGTGAAATTGTGCTTGTGAGAGCACGGAGCGTTGTCTTAGGGTATTAAATTAGCATTTGGTTACTGCTCTGCTTTGTATGTATTTCTAGCAAACGTTTCAGCTACAAATCACTATAATACACCTGTATTCTGCTTCTTCAATTCATATAGCATTTAAATCCTGCCAATACTGTGTCTTATAAATATAAATACGCAATTTAATTTAATTCAGGCATGCAACACATAATTTTTCTTCTCATTAAAATATGATATTGCAATGTGCTAGCTGCCTAGGGCAAACAGGACGCATCACGCTGCCAAACCGACGGGAACACAGCACTGAAGGCTGGCGGGAGGAAGGGGACCAGCCCTCTGAGCCCGCAGCGGAGGGCGTCGCTGGTGGCCCGCCTGGATGCTGGGCTCCCCCTGCGTCTTTCCTGGCCCCGCGGCTGGGGAGAGTGGGGACCAGGGACATGGCAGCTGCGGGGACGGGTGCCCCATGGCGCTGCACCGCCCCGTTGTCCTTCCGTTCCCCTGGGAGCAGAGCCGCGGGTAGTTTTATTGCTGCTTTCTGGCGTGCCGAAGTTGGCTGATGTGCAGCAGAACTCCAAGAGTTCTGGGGAGGAGGAACTGCCCGATGGCAGCAAGGCGAGGGAGGGATTCCTATCACGCGCTCCGGGAATAGAACAAAACAACACAAATAGACCTTCTGCCTAACGACTCAAAAAACTGTTAATGGCCATCTTTAGTAATTTAGCAACAGCCAAACCCTTGAAATAAAGGAAGTTTTCATTGATAAAGCATTTCATTTTAAACATTGAAATTTGGTATAATGTAGAGTATGAAGTAAGTTTTGAAAGGAAGCTGATGATTAAGAAGAAATGCAGTGGGCATTTAATAAATGGAGGAACCGCAAGATAATTAACTGGCATGCATAAAGATTCATGCTTTATACCAAAATTTTAATTTTGCACATAAATGTGCCTGATGTAGGCAGCATTTAATCACCTAGCTGACAGGAGTAACTACTTTCATTTAACCTTGACTGAAGATCATGAATTCTAACAGGTTTAATTGGATACATCATTTAACAGAATGAACAGAGCAAATTTTTCTCAATTCATAGGTTCTGATTGACATGCACCAGCAATAAGGCGTTGCACAATTAAAGCTGATCTGTATTCCTGGCCTGGGCAGCAATTGCCATAGTGATGTGACACTGTTTGATCACTGTGGCACTGAAACTATACTGAATTTCCCCTTGTTTTGAAAAGGGCAATGCTTTAAAAAAAGAGAGAGAGAGAAAGAGATTTTGGCACTTTAATTTTTTTTTTTTTTTTCCACATTAATCACATTTATATGCACAAACTGTAAGGGAAGGAACTTGTCTTGTTATCAGTAACTCGGGGGAAAGAAGGAAAAATGGTGTCTTCTTTTATCCGTTTAGCACATTATTTACAGAAAGTCAAAAATGTGGATAGTCAAATGAATTGTAACACATTAAGGGCCTGATTGTTCTAGGCTTCCCTTTGAATCGGTAGCAGTGCTGCGCGGCTCTGCTCTTCGCCTGCGGTTTGGCGTCTCTGCCCTCGCCCAAATCCGTCCCACATCACAGGTACCTTGCCCGCTGAGCAGGGCACTGAGAAGGGGTGCTCATATTGCAAATGAGGTAGAAAAAGATGAGAGGGAAGAAGCGGTACCCAACCGCGAGCTGTGTACCTTTCCTGGCACGCAATGTTCCATATGCTAAAAACCTCGAAAAATTAAATTTGTGGAGGAGCTGGCAACTTCCAGTTCCCCTCGTGGCTCCTGCCCATCCACACGCCTCCACTTCCACTGCCTCCGGCACCTTCCACGAGTCCTGGGTTTGACCTGCATGAACTGGGATTGGTCTTCCATTGTTTAGCCACATACATATATGTATGTATATATCTTTTATGTCTCTGTTGTCCACTTATATTTTCGCTTCAGTTACCTCCTTTTTATTTTATTCTTTTACAAGATTTGCTGAGCATTGAATGGCCCGAGGGCAGCGTAGCACACAATGTCTTTCAGCCTGACCCAGTAGAGCCAAAACTGCAGTAAAAAAAAAATCATTGCTGGTTCCTGAACGACCTGCTAAAAACAGCTTCAAGCAAGTTCTTCTCCCGGCCATGAGAGCTGCAGCATCCAGGCTCGGCACAGCAGGTAGCTTTTCCGCTTTTTTCTCTCTCCATCCCCTTAGGTTCAGCGCTTAAGTGCTGGTCCTTGATCTCACTTGCAGACCTATTGCGACCCATTTGTCGGCCGTCATTTGTGTATGGGCAGTGCATGTACATATCCAGCAGCAAGCTTGGTAGGAGTGCACTGCAGTGGGAGAGAGAAATCTTCGGGAAGGCGGGAATCCTGGTTGGCCCAAGGACCTGAACTTTAAAGTCAGGACGACTAGATGCATTTTAAAAAGCTTTTTTTGGGTCATTTTAGAGGCCTCTAAATTCAATTATTTACGATACCTTTCTCCGTCTGAGGTATTTCCAGTATGATTCTTTGTATAAAGCAAAGGCATTTGCCAGTATAATTTATCACTCCCTAACATTTTTAATAGTTTCAGGTTAATTGTTGGGCCACGTCTCTAGCCTCTGCAGCCACATGACGGGCCTTGGGACCAGAGCGGATGCTTGTCTTCATGCACGGTGAGTTCCCGGTCAGTGCCTGCATTTTCCCTGGGCGGGAAGGAGAGCCAGGATGCGATCGGTGTGCCTGGCTCAGCCTTGCTGGCAGGGCATGGATCTGAGACAGGCGCTGCCTGCTCTCCCCTCGCACGGCGGCACAGGAAGGCAGGGGGTAAGGTGCCCCCGCTCGCAGGCTCTGCTCGCTCCTGAGTCCCCGTAGGAGCGGCGGGGGCTGCAAAACTCCTACGGGATCCTTCTTTAAAGGGTGCCTTTGGGCCCCGTTTAGAAATCTGTTCTGTAATTTACTGCGATTTTCCAAACCTTCCCAATAAAATACCTATCTGCCCCATCACCCGGTTCCTTTTTACGCCCCGCAGTGCACACACGCTCCACTCCAGGCAGGAAGCGATAGGGCGCTTGGAGTCACTCATTCAGCATTACTCTAGGGACATTCCCAGCGATGTCCCCCACTTGTCCCCACAGTGCACAGAGCTGGGATAAAACACAGCCCTCTCCCAAGTGCCATGCTCGGCTCTGGCTTTCCCTGGGGAATACCGCTGAGTTCCACTGAGCTGCACGGACACTCATTTGCTGAGCCGAGTTTGCTGCTGGAGCCATCGTGCCTCTTCCACCCGTGCTTTCCCACCTGCCCGGGCAGCCCCAGGCTCCAGCCGCTTGCTCTTGCCCCATGCACCCAAGGACACCTCTCCTCCAGCGCCTCACTGCGCTGGGATCTTGCAGCGCCTTCCCCATCTTTCATTTATGGGCTCCCCAGCCGGTTCGTCTTCTGCACTCCGAGTCATTTGGGTGCTTTGCCTGCAACTCTCCTGAGTTGCATGTCATTCCTGCCTTGTCCTCGTGCTCAGTCATCCATGAGGAATTACCTTCCACTCCTCCCCCAGGGAATAACTAAGGCTTTGACCCAGTGGGACTGTTTGTGTGCTTAAATGCTTTGATGGACCAGACACTGAGCTGCTGGCTCCCAAATCTGAGGTGGCTGGGGATTTTAGGCTGTATTTTCAGGAACAGTTTGTGCACTGGGAAGCATAGTCTATCTCAAAGTCGGCAAAGGACACTGACTCGTGCATTTTCAAGTATTTTATCTATCATCCTTAAACCTTTCTATTCTCTTTAGCTTCCAAACAGACATCTTTGCAAATTTTTTATCGCCTCTTATATAGAATCTCCTCCTATAGAGGATATACAGCTGTAATAAGAAATATATTTCACTTCATTTCCAAATCCTCCAAGAGAAGGTGACATTCCTTTTTACCGGTATAAGATCAAGTCTGTAATTTCATTTTGAAGCCTGTTCTGAACAAGTGGGGAAAATTGGAAGACCAGCCACATTTTTCCCCAGGTTTTCCCGCATCCGCCTTTGGAGCGTGACCTTGACGAAAATTCTGAGCATGGTTAATGTTTACACCTCTCTCGCACGGTGCAATTTAACTTTCAGAAATATAAAAATGGGACAGCAGAAATATTTTTATGTGCTCTTACAATGTCCAAAGTTGTTTCTTACTGTTTTTATTTGAAGGAACTAGACACAATCCTGGCTGCCTTAACCACTGCCTTTGAGAGAGCTACAGCTGAGAAAATCCGCTGCCAGGAAGAAGTGAATAGAACTAACAAGGCTATTGAGCTGGCCAACAGATTAGTGAAAGGTCTGAGGTGAGGTCCTACAGGGCAGGCTAATGAAGCAGCCTACAGAAAGCACTTCTTTGTTATACACTACTGATCTGGCAATAACAGAGGCACTTAGCAAAGAACCTGATGAGCTGAAAAAATTATGTCATTATCATTCATTTTTTTCATAATAGAAACATGTTTTTGACCTTTGCATTTTCTTGCATTTTGCCTCATTGTGGTATATATTAACTGTAAGATTACCTGGTAACTAACCTATCCACGAACATTAAGAGAAGAGAAATAGTCGATTGTAGATATTGACAATGAAGACAATTTATTAAAATGCGATGACTATATTTGTAACAATTAAACAACGCTAATGATAGTGCCCTGGGTTGGGATACAGAGAATATAATACAATTTGCACTACTTAGTTAAGCAATATGATAATTCTCTAATTATCTCTCTGAGATTTGCAATGGGTATTTCAGGAGAGAATAAATAATGGCAAAGCCATGAATTATCAAAAATCCATATTGTCTGTTGATCCAGGCTGGCTCAAGGGAATCCATGCTCACTGATGGATTTTTCATTTATCATTCATCTACGGATGAGGCTGCTTTTTATAAACACACACACACTTTTTACAGATACTTTATTTTATTGTAACATTCATTTAGGAAACCTCTTGTGGTGCCTCACTGCCATTATAGGTTTTGTGCTCTTCTACCCGGTACTTTCAAGCTGAGTTTGATAACCAAACATATAGTAACCAGTAAAAATAGAAGATCCGTTTGTTATTAAGCAAAATTATATGCCTGAGTGTGGCTAGTGGAACTTAAAATATAAAACAGTGCTTGGGGTTATTTCCTGAATCAATAGAAAGGATTTATTGACTAGAGGGGAGGGAGGGCAGTGCAGAAGGCCCATTGTTTCTGTTTAAAGAAGCAAGATGAATGCATTGAAAATGTTAACATCCTGGCTGAAAGTGTAATAGATTTTAGTGATTAATAATGCCTGTAAAATTAAACCATGTACTTAATACAGAATAATAAAATAAATAACATAGCAGACGCCTTTAAAGTGTGACAATAAATGATTGTTCTAAGGCGCCTGATAATAATATTTTCTTCCACCTAACATATCATATTGTTTGGTTCTAGCATGTCCCTCCTGCTGGGGCTGACAAGTGCTGGAATAGCATACGTATAGAGATGAAAGGCAAAGTCTGTGTATGTTGGGGGGGGGAGGCATAATGAAAAATAATCTAAAGGAGGAAACAGAGATGAAAGCAAAGGAGGAAAGTTGAGCCATGTGCTAGATGAAGACAGTAAAATGAATTTTAATGGAAAGCCCTTCAGCTGGTACCTCCCAAAGCACCAGCTCCATGAAGAAGGTGGCCAGCTCGACAGATTGGTGATGGGAAATTGAATTCGTTCCTGTTGTTAGCTGTACCACGCTCGGTCAAAGGCAGTGATAACCATATGACAGCTAGTTGGTGACTTATAGGAAAAAAATCCATTTTAATCCGGTTTGTGGTAAACAATAGGTCACTGTTTACTATCAACAAAGAGTGTAATAGTGACACTGCTGTACTGTCAGTCCTGGATGCTTCTTTGCCTTTTTTTTCTGCTGAGAAGACACTCCCTTATTTCCCTAGTTGTGTGGTTAAGTTATTGCTCTGAGGAGAATTGCTCAAGAGACCTGAAAATAAAATTGTTCACAACATTTCTTATAATAAGCAAATATGTAAAAATTTCTTTATTAACCATTTATTATAAATATACCTTTACCGTGACAATAATAACAAATAGCCAAATGTGTGTGTTCTTCTGATTCTTAAGGAAAACGTTGACCAAACAGCAGGAGAGCTGATAGCATCTAGCCAGGATCCCAGGGAAAAGCTTGCACCAAGCGTCACGTCAAATCTCTCATTGACTTTATGGCATAAAAGATCCTGCCCAAAAGTAGAAACTCTTTTTTCCTGCCCTCTTCTCTGAGCCCTGGCACGCAAGGACTATTTTGGGTGGTTGCATGAGTAGTTGTTACTCCGTACCAAGGAATTCTTCGCTTCTGACAGGTGCCAATTATGCTGCGGACATCTGCCCTGGAGGCATTGAATCAAGCTGACAACTCATTTTATATCAATCAAACAACAACCCATTTTCAATAATTTCCCATCCAGCTGGGACTGAATTTGCACAAGTGATCTATGTATTAGAGACATTGCCAATCCACAGAGACATTCAGAACCGTGATTATGTTCTGTTTTCCCACAGAAACTCTTGCATCTGCACAAGAAAGCAACAACTTTTCTCCACCATGGAAGGGGATGCTGACAACTCAATTTCGGTTACTTACTGCCAAACTCAACTTGCAACAGTCAGCTCCTGCCAGAATAGAAGGGGGTTTTTTTATGTCCAGACTTGCCACACAGAACTCCTTTCTCTTGATCCTCTAATCGATGTGAATCTGTAAGGTATTCCTGAAGTACTCACTACTCTTTAGACACAGTAGTGGGCAGTTTTTTGATAAACCGTTAGAAAACTAATGTTTCTTCAACCCTGTTTTCTAGGTAGAAAGCGAGAGCTCGGCTTACCAACAGAGCAGTATTAGGAACAAGAGAAAAAGGGATGCAGAAATGTGTTCCAGATTGCAATCTTTCATTCCTGTGATAGTTCATTTTCAAATGGTACTGGGATGAGCCAAAATCTCTGCCTGCTTTGCTTGAAAAACAATAAGGTAAGTGAAGGCTTGCATATAATACCTTCTTCACCGCTCTATATTTTTTAAAATACACCATTAATCAGAAAAAACCTCGCAGCTCTTCCATTCCCTTTTTGACCTGTTAAACCACCATGTTGCTTATATGAACTTCCTTCAAATACTTTATTTAATAGAACAGTCTATTTGGAGGCAATGAATTGGTAAAATGTTCTCCTGGAAAGGACCAAAATGTGCCCCTTGCTAGTGTTTGAAGTACGTTTGCTAGCTGCCTGGAGCTAGAGGTGACAACTAACCCACAGACCTTGGGAATATGGTTAGCGAGCCAGAACAGTAGGCAGGCTCACCTCCTTCTTGTATTCCGGTGAGCGCTCTGCCCTGCTGTTTGCATAAGGGGACCGGCTTTTATTATTCTATTCTCTCCCCACTACTGTGCACCAGGGCAGCACAAAGCAAGATTTAGTGCTTGGATAGAGTATTTGCTTGCTAGCAATTGTTATAGTTAAGGCTGCACCGAGACTTCCGTCTTAACCTGCTGTTCTCCCATGCTCGTCATATTCTTTTTTTTTTAAAAAAAAAAAATCTCTTTCATCTGAAATTTTTCATGCTTGTTATCAGCTGAAATATGATTTTTTATTTTTTTTATGCAAGCCTGAATAAAACTCATTCATTCATATTTGAATTACGCAAGGAAGGGGGTGTGGGGAGGAAGTTCTCTTTTTCTTTTTTTTTCGCACGTTCATAATTCACAAAAAAAAAAAACCCCGCTGCATATTACAAGCTGAAACTTTCCAGGTGGCTAGTTTTGACTGAAGGATAGTCTTCATGCTAATTACAAAGAGAGAATGACTGAAAGAAAAATGAAAGAGAAAAATTAAAAACGACACATATTGTGATTAACTCATTTGTTTTGGAGGTGTGTCATACAAAAGTTCCATTGTGAGCCACTTAGAGCCAGTTTAAAGTAACGATTTCATTTAAGTTACGATGAACTACTATAATTACATAATATCAATGTTTTGTACTGCAATTTCACTAAGAATCTCCCTACAGAAGCTGCATAAGCTTTTACTTATGCAAATGTGGAAGCTCGCGGTGAAATCAGTGCAGAAGCTTATGAATCATTAACTTTGCCGGCCTGGGGAAGGGGGGGAATGGCCTGTAGTGGCACATACTGCCTCCAGGTCCTGCGTCTCTCTGAATGCCAGGCTGCCACAGAAAATAACACGGAAAATAATGGAGTTTTTGCACTTTGTTACAACTTACCACACTGTCTGTCAGTGATACCAAACCACCAAAGCTTTGGTATTCTCTTTTCCTGGCTATATTCCCCTATACTAGTGGACATAACGGGCTGCACGTAATCTGATCAGGTACCAAAGGGGTACCTGGGCAGTAGGAGCTAGGCGTGTTACAACAGTATCCCTTAATCCATGGAAAAAAGGTGCTGTGCCGTAACCTTCTGTCTTCTCATAAGGCACCTGGAAATAAAATACAAGCATGTAAATAAAGCCATATAACTGTAATTTTAGACATCTGAAAGCGTACCTGGCAAAGGTTCCCATAGTAATTGCTGACCTCGCTCCACACGGAGCAAAGATGAGTTCAGAAATTGTCCAGCACTAAGTTCCCAGTAACCTCTTGGAGGCAAAATAAGGACTGTTGGATTCAGTGCAGGAATACTCATCTGTTTTTTCCTGACTTTTAAGTGAAGTGAGGAGAAATGATATGTTTTGCCTACTGATGTTGCTTATTCTTACAGAAAACAAGTGAGTGAATGCTGAGACATACCAGCCTCTGTAATTAGGAATTTAAAACTTAATCTTTATTATTCCAGACCCCCATTCCAGGAACAAAAGGTCTTGATCCAGTGAGTGTGTGGATGGATGATACAATTGCTAAATAGAAAAGTGGCGGCAGTGCCTAAAAGTACCGTGGCCACACAAAAAGCCCCTGGTCTTACATCTGTAGTCATTATTGGCATATACTGATCAACCCTCTGCTCCAGGGATCAGATGGATAAAAGTTAAACCTGGTTCAGATTTAAAAGTTATCTGTTTGAGTCAAAAAAGGAAAGAGCTAGTTGGCAGCTACAAGTACTAGTGAGAGTAAAAACATCTGCTGAGCTATCAAGGAAACATGACACCTATTTTTTTCTGAACTCATGATGTTGCACAAGGTGTTTTCTTAATGCCTCAGGAACCGTAACAGCTCTCCTAAAGCATTTTCCTACTTTGAGCTCATGGAAGTATAATGAATGGGATACAGTACACTGGCATTGTATCCCTTGTCTTTCGCCAGCCCTATACTGCTATGATTTTTTATAGGTGTATGTTATACAGCAGGTATTCCTTGCTGGAGGCCCTGTTTTGGTAGACAACTTAGAAGAAATAATTTGTATTTGACCCAGAACTTGCAAGTTATTTATGTTCAAAGTTTTAATAGTCTATTATTTTCTCCATCAGCTCTCTCTCTGATTATGTTCTGCAGGTATTGAAAATATCTTCTGTCTTCCTGCACCTGTATCATAGTAATCGTAACTCGTAAGGATTGCAGTGCCCTGGACACGTTGACTCTAGCTGGATTTTCACTTGTCTATTTGACCCTTTCTTATCTTATTTGCACCCTTGCACGCACTGTAGTTCAATGATTGCAATTTGAGCACTCCTTTCTCTCTAGCTGAATAGTTCTCCCCAACACACCACCATCCTGATGTGTAATCACCCAGGAGACATAATCATTCACTTAGAATAAAAATAATTCTCCTAGCGTTTGCTCCTTGCCTCCATTCTGCCCCTTTCCTCTGATTTATTACACTATATTCCTTATGGAAATATTTTGACATCTATCCCCTCTATTCAAGTCTTGTACCCACCCTTTGAGGGAGTGCTTTGAAGAGAGGAAGGCCAGGATGAGTGGGTATCTATCTCATATACTCACTCACCCTTTTATTCCAGTGTCATTTCCCCCACCTCCTCATTATATTCCTGAGCCCTTCCCCTCCTTCTAGTTTAGCTGCACCTACTGCCCCTCCTACAGCTACCAGGCGTCCTCCCTTCCCTCCCCTGCCCCTCTAGTAAATGACAGAAAATATTTCCTCGCAGCCTCAGCTACTCGGGATTGCGTCTGAGTACGTAGGGATGCGGAGCCCCAGCCCGTTCCGTTCGTGCGTCGGAGCTCTCTCCATCACTTGACCCCCGAGAAGGTTGCCACGGGACAGCACTTACCGACAGCGCAGGCTGGAGAGAAAGCAGTTAATGCAATGGCACTGAATTCCTTCCCCTCTGATCTTTGCCGCTTAGTTAGACGTCAAGGAAGTATTTCGTGAGCCAGAGCACTGAAATTACTCCTCTTTAAGCTTAGTAAAAATTACTGTGGGATTCGTTAATTAAAAAGTTCAAGCTGAGAAGCAAAATGCTTTCGAATTCAGCCATCACAGTACTGTGCCTTCCACTTCTTCTTTATTGCTACCTTCATGTTGCCTCTTGGTTTTGCTGGTTACGAGGAGGGTCCTCCCCGCCTGCCGCCCCCGCACTGCATTGCCAAGCCGAGAGCTCTTCATGCCGAGTATTGACCCGGTGGTGTGCACCCCCCCCGGGTGGGACAGCTTCTTTAGTTTCTTGCTCCCCTGGGAGCGTTTGATTCAAGGAGGATTTTCACAGTACCTCAGAAAGTGGCTGCTATACCATAAATCTGGGGTCCAAAAATCCCAAATGAGGGATTTGGGTCTCTTCAGGCTGGAAAAAAGACAACTTGGAGAGGGAGGGAGGGGGGTGCTGTCTTATCAATGCTTACAAATCCTTAAAGGGTGGGTGTCAGGAGGATGGGGCCAGGCTCTTTCCAGTGGTGCCCAGGGACAGGACAAGAGGGAACGGGCACTAACTTGAGCATAGGAAGTTCCACCTAAACATGAGGAGGAACTTCTTTCCCTTGAGGGTGGCAGAGCCCTGGCCCAGGCTGCCCAGGGAGGGGGTGGAGTCTCCATCTCTGGAGACATCCCAAACCCGCCTGGAGGCGTTCCTGTGCCCCCAGCTCTGGGTGACCCTGCTCTGGCAGGGGGTGGGACTGGATGGTCTCCAGGTCCCTTCCAACCCCTGCCATTCTGGGATTCTGTGAAATGCTAGTTGCAGTTCTGGGTCTCAATGCATCCTGAGGTTTCCCTCTTTCTGTGGCATTAAGCTGTGTCCTGGACAATGAATTCTGCATGGTTTTGCCCACTGCCGAGGAGCAGAAACGGGACCGCGCTCCCCCTGCCTGACAGGCTGCTCTTTTTGCACTCAGGGACGGAGGCGTCACCAGATTTTTCACCGATTCGCCACAGAAAGCTGCTAAATCTGCACTGTGAGTGGGACTTCCAGACCTGAAGAACTTGAATCCGCTTACAGTGTTGCTCGGGACGCGTGAGGTCAGTGTGGAAACATGTGGAAGGCCCAGAGTGGGGACATTTGATGAGCGTTTGCAGGACGGTCACGTCTGTCAGAGGTCCCCAGAAGAGCCCCTGGGTGTGCTGGGGCACAGCCTGCCCCTGGCTGGCCTCAATGGGCTGAGCCTGACACACAGATACGCACACGCGCTCCTCTCTGCGCTCGGGAACGCGCAATCTAAACCCCTTCCTGCTAGTATGCATCTGCAAAAACTTTGCTCCAATCCAACTCCAGCCTCTGGAGTCACAACAGAGCTAGGAACGGAGTTAACGTGGTGTTCCCAGGCACCAGATAACGTAGGCATTGCCTGTACGTGGATCTGCTTTCCGTTCGGAATGTGTTAAATCTGCCCACGGACAGTAGGTACACACAGCTGGACTGTGGACGCAAAGACGTTAATGTACCCATGGCAGGAATCCAAGACTTGCACAGAACAGGCTTCAGCGGACACCAGGACACCCGCTCGCATTCGGCTTTTGAATCCGTAAATGACCTTCAACGTTACAATGGATTTCAGCGAAACCCTACGCCTGAAACCATCAAATTCTAAACTATTTGAAGCAATGCAAAACAAATCCCTTCTCCTGGCCTTTTTTTTTTTTCGCATCAAAGGCTGTGACGTGAAGGGCACCCCGTCCGCATTGCCTTCAGGGCCTGGCTGCCTGGCACGGTCTCGGTGGCGGGCTGACATGCTGCTGCCTCTCGTTAAGCAGATCAAATGGCACAGCACAGGTAGGTACCATTTGTAAGGGCCCGTTTCATACTACCATTAAAACAAAAATAAAAATCTCCCAGTGGAGCAAAAGCGCCCAGCAGAACTTTTCACTGAGGTTCGAGGTCCTTCACGTACTTGTCACTTCTCCTTTGCTTTTCAGTATCTTCAGCAGCACACAGCTTCCCTGCCTGAATGCCGACATACCAGTGGCGATAACTAAATCAAACAGCAACTTGATCAGAGCCCAGTGAGGCCTTTCCGCGCCTCCAAATGCAGGGGGCACAACATGTCCCTGTTCACCTGGTGCATTGCAGGTATGACCTGGATTTGGGAACATTTTGAGATGGGGTCCTTTGGGTGCCATCCTGGTATTTCTGCTCAAGGGCTAGCTCCGCCAGCGAGGGATTAGCACCCCGACATTTTTCGTCAGTGAAGGCGGCTGACATGGCCTGCATATGGCTCCTCCCAGAGATAGGAAACTGTCAGTCCTAAAGCTGGATGTTCAGTGGGCATTTATGAGGGTTGGAGAGGCGATAGTTAGCTGGCTTTCCTATTGTAAGCCTCCCAGTGACGTACAGAATACAGTTCACCCTATTTCTTTCCTGTTTCTAGTAACTGAATAATTAATTACTAAAACCTATGCCTACAACGAAGTTTCAGGGAAATGCAATGTTTGAAAAAGAGATATATATTTCCTTTATTGATATGGTTTGATTTATGGAGTTGGAAACTTACCACTTCAGCCTGAACTCATAAAGCAGAAAAATTACTTTAAAATTAAGTTGACAGTGCTTTAGGATGAGTTAAGGATACTTTTTTTTGGCTGCTGACAGTCATTTCCTTCAGGATATTCTTCTGGCTGAGAAGCTGTAAACAACAGGTCTCACAGCAGCAAAAACAGAAACGAAGACAAACAACTAAAAGAATTAGATCAGACACAGTAATAATCATTTTTATGCTGAATTTGGCTCCTTTGGGTCTAAAACAAGTATGTTGATTTTTTAGAACTGTATTTATTTCATAATCTGTATTTTTCACATCACTTATCCATGGTGAGTATATCCATGGGTATGTGTCTCCTTTCTAAGAAACACTGTGTCTCCATGGTGAGAAAAATAAAACAAAACTTTTAAAAAGCACCATAAAACTCCTTAATTTATTTAAAGTAAAAGCTGCAAGAGGGGAATTTTACATACCATATAAATGCGGCTTTCTCTGGTACATTTTTCCACAACTCTTTACTGCGCTAAAATGTTAAAAATTGTATTGATATTTATATTATGAAGTGGAACCCAGAACTACATGGAGCTGTTTGCATCTGTTGGACCATTTACTCAAGAGACCAGCTAAAACTCAAGCACCACCGATAGAAGGATTAGCGAGCAGGGTCCACCACTCATTTCTAGCTTGGAGTGGCCACGGTTGACTGCAGTAACATCTGACCACTGGATGTGCGCTTCTCCGCATGAAATTTGGGATACTGAAAAGTTAATAAGAGCGTTTTCCAACTCCGTAACTGCTTCGCGGGGCGTATGATATTCCTTTCTGCTATAGAGATGCACATGATTATCAACCTTGTGCAAGCAGTTACTGAACATGCAACCCGGGAAGCGGATGTTAAAAATCACTGCATTATTAAATGAGGAATCATATCTAATTTAATTAAGAGATAAATATACCCTTAATAGTAAGCAAACGTTGTCAGGTGATGGAAGTTATACTTGCATATCTTTTCCATCATCGGAGCGTTTTAAAAACCTTCTCATTTACGCAAGTATGTCTCTCCCAAATAGGAAAACAAGGCTTTATTCAGATGGCAAAAGAAGAGGAATTTAAAGGATTTGATCGAAGAGTATCAGCAACTCAAAATGTATGTTATCAATAAAATCATTAAGGAAATCTCTCACAAGGGTTGTGATTTTGCAGTTAGGGTGCAGGAGTTTAATGGGCATGGAGTTAAAAATGATGACCCACCCGGCTGACTCTTCTAGCTTCAGGCTTGGCCTGCAGCCTGCACAAAGGCTATGGAAGTGTTCTTGGAGCTTCATGTAGTCATCATGCCTGAGGTGTCCTAACGACTGAAAGTAAGGTATTTCCAGGCAAATAAGTTCATGATGATTCAGGCATTAATAACATGCATGTGTCTGCCTTATCATGGTATCTCATCACGCCATCTTTAGACAACCTCAGACTTCACAAAAACATCAGTGTTTGCGTTGCCATTATAAAATTTCTCACTTTAATAAATCTAAAGATTGCAAAGAAACTATTACGGAGAGCAAACAATAGAAATTTGGGAAGAAGGAAGCAAACATTTTGTTAAAATTATTTGGGGGGAAAAAAAGCCTTCAAGGATTTTGAAAAAGGCAGAGTGCTGCTTTGTGACCATGTGGAGCTTAAAGGAATTTTTGCCAAATTCCACAACAGCTGCATTTGAACGGTAAACTGTGGGACCTCACAAAATCCCAGGCAAGGAGGTTCCCCTTGCTTTATAAACCTACACGTTTCAGACACATTTTTCCATAGCATTGTACTTTGTGCTGTCATTTACATGGGTGAGGTGAAGACTGGCAGCAATCCTACTGCTCACTTTGAACTGAACAACCGCACAAGATCCAGAGACACAGAAAATCACCCCTTGATTTCTGAAGAGTTAAATTGCAGCTGCAAGCCGTGTCAAGTTCCACTTGGAGTAAGCTCTGGTGTCTAGGGCATATCTCCTGCTGCTTATTCTTTCTTAAACTTTCTGTTTCTTCAGGAAAGGCACACTTGATTCTAGGTAATTAATGGAAAAAAGGGGACAATGTTGAAATGCTTAGTCATTTTCATATTGTGATTTTTTACTGATGCCACGAAGGAGTGACAGAATCCTTTAATTAACATAATTCAAAAGAGAAGGGGATGAGAAGGTGGAGAAAGATTATATAAAATGGATTTATATTGCTTTTTTTTACAACTGTCTTTCTTTCAGTATAATGTCACGCTCTGTGTGGGGGATTCGCCATGTGTCATGATTCCACAGATGTTCTTGCACACGACATGCAGCTGCACTATTTGTCGTGGGCAAATTTAATAGCAAGATGCTTGCTATGTGTTCTCTCTATTCTTAGTCCACAAAAAACACTGAGGGGAAAAAAAAATCCTACTGCCTGATAGCTTGCTTGCATGTTTCCCTGCTTTATACAGCTTTTTAAAACACTTCTTAAAAAACAAATTTTGGAAACAACTTCTTCTGTACTAAATTCTGTGACGCCTGCAATTACCTCCATTACCTTTGCTAGAATGATTTATCAGCTGTGTTCTTTCTAACGTTTATAATGTTAATTAAATAATTTTAAGTACCTGAAGAGGTCATATTCCTAACGGCAGGGGATCCTTCAAGAGCTTGATCCTTCAAAAAGGAGAATACTTTCTGCTAAGTCCTGATTATCCTTTGTTCTCATTGACTGCAGAGGAAATCCAGGAACACTCCATACCAGGATACTGCAGAGCCAAATGCTGTCAGAAATTTTGCAGACGCTGCTCTCCTAATTTTCAAATCCTGGATCTTCTTCAGAAGAGTTCTCCTTACTAAACTTTGTTGGTCCAAGGCCAGTGTGTTATTCAGCTCTTCAGAAGGGAGACCATACCCTTGGGTTCCAGCTTCTTGCAGACGTATCCAGAAGCAGAACAAGATTTTGCAAAATTAAAAGAAAAAAAAATTTGTCTTTAAAAGCCAATAATGTGCTGAAACACGGGCTGCCTGGTTAGTGGCAAGAGGGGTAACTGAAGAACTGGCAGCGCAAGGAGAAATTTAGACTTCAGAGTAGGGAAACTGAAAGCTGAAGTAGGAGCACATCCAACTAAACTGAACGGGATAAAACTCCAGAAGAGGGTACAGATGTAGAACAAGTTACAAGTGTTACACTATCAGTAAGTATGTGAACAAAAATAGATAGAACAAACATGAAAAGTACAAATTTAATTACTGTATCTCCTACAGTACAAGAAAGACATTAACCTACTGGCACTAATCCAGCGGAGGCTCGGAGCAGGTAGCATGTGAGGAGAGGATGAGGGAGCTGCGGTTCTTCAGCCTTGAGAAAGTCAAGAGGGTGGGGGGATTTACTGCTGCCTAGAAATACTTCATAAGAGGCTACAGAGAAGACAGAGCCAGGTTTTTCTCAGAGGTGCACAAGGGCAGGAAAGAGGCAACCGGCAGAAGTCAGAGCGTGGGAAATTCTGACCAGAGATTTGAAAAAATTCTTTACCAAGAGGGTGGTGAAATTATTGGAGGAGGAGCCCTGGGAGGCTGCGGGACTCTTGAGGTTCCTCTGGATGTGGAAGACTGTGCGTCCTACCATTGAGAGTAACCACACTTCACAGATCACCAAGATACGAATTGCTATACTTGTAAATTAAAATATACATACATATGGATGAAACACAGAAGCAAAGATAAATAAATTATAAAACGTAGGAACAAAGATGGATAAACAAGGCGTAACATTTTTTGCCATGGAAAATAATATTTTTTAAGCAAATGCACCACTTATGTACTATTGTATTGGAGGTATTTTAAAACATCTTGACTTCAGCACATGCTGGAAACATGCTGGATACATAGTCATGTATCAAGCTGATGGAAAAGTCCTTTTTGTTACCAAGAAGCTGATCAGATAATTTTGGAAATGTGTAACAAGTGTTTCTGATATTAGAGATGTGCATCTGTGAACACAGACTGTCAAAGAAAATGGAATAGTCCAGTGAGTCTTTTCAGAAGAATGCCAGAAAATAGCATTGAAATATGCAACAGATATGTGAAGATATTAGTTTCCAGTCTTCAGATGATTGCTTAGCTCAAAAGTTAACCAGATGTGACTATGACATTTCCCCTTCTGTTTCTAATCAATCTCTAATCATACATATGGGGTCTAGTTGTGCTTGCGTAGACCCAATTCCAGAAATTGTTGTGAATTACCTCATGTGTAAAATCTGCCTAGTAGTGTCTCTATGTGTGTGTATGAGATTGCATCCTAAATTCAAGCATGTGATCTCAATTATCCTACACCCTTATCTGTTACGCTACAGTCTCCTACAGCTACAGGAATTTTTAACTTAGCTCTACAACCTATAGCTCTCACTTTAACAGTCTCAGTATTCCTCATGACTGTGCAAATTATGTTGGTGATGAAAAGCAAACATATTTTGTTAGCTGGTCTCCTGGTGACAACGAAGAAATAGAGGTCAACCAGACCAATACAAATTATCCTGATTCAAGAGAAGATCGGAAAGTGTAAATGCTCCCAAGATCTGCTGCTCAGTTGTGATTCTGTAGCCATAGGACGGTTTGCAAATCCTTGCTGAACTCTGCAATTCACAGACGACCCAAAGGGACTTTATAGCACAGCAAATGTGATTTTGCCACTCTTAGTAAAAAGCAACAAGGTTTGTATTGACATGAGAGTGTAGGCTCTCAGCAATGCCCTGGCTTTGTCTGGGCCTCAGTAGATTTTAACTTGCTTTAGGTGTGATAGCAATGAGTACCTCCAGCTGTGAGGTACTCTTGACTAGATTTGTTTTAATTTAACCCTAGTTTATGGTTGTAACAAACGGTTATTCATTGTGGACTGAACTGCCTTTAGCTCTAGAATAAGTTGTGGGGAAGAGTGCAGACACGGATGATACAAATCAGCCATTTAATCGCAGTAAGCTGATAGTGCTAAGAAAACATATAAAATTAAATCCAAGCAGACACCAGACTGAGGAGAAAGACAGCCCCCTCCCATGAATATCACACTCCTCCTTGTGATGACTCATCGTCATACTCCCCCGTTCCTTTTGAGAAATACCAAAGTGTCAATCTTAAGACCCAAAGGAGCACTGGAGGAGTAAGCACAACGCTAGAGAATAGGGAAATTTTTGTGTGGCAATTTTAACTCTATTTTTAATGAGGTCTTCCTGTATTCATTAAGTAATTTTGACTCTTAGACTGTTTAAAACATTAATTGGACTAGCGAGAAATTCTTAGATCCGTATGTATTGTTCCTTTCGCCAATACGCTTTCGTCAATAAGAAGACTTTGAGTGTAATACTACATCTTAACATCTCCAATATCTTTAAGGACCTGGAAGCTGAAATAAACACCATAAAGATCACTGAAGCTCGCAAGCAGTTTTGGCCAGTTGCAGTCAATGCTGCTGTGCTCTCTTTTCTCATGGACAAGCTGAATAAAATCAATCCAGTGAATTAGCTCTCACTCAAGGTTACCACTCGGGAAGAGGTCAGTGTGTTTGCGTGCCGCTGTTTTAATCTAGTGCTACCACTGGCTTACACCTTTCTTTCCCTCCTGTCACAGGCTTTTACTGTTGTACTTCACAGGGCAGTGCAGTGAGCAAAACCCTCTGACAACGTGAGGCTGAGTGTAAAGAAACCGACTGCCTGCCTTACACCCCCCAACTATCATTTACATCCATCTGTTTGAAAGAGAAGGGCTTATTTCACAGCCTAGTTGGCTCTCCCAGTACAACACGAACCCTGCCCAAGCTCTTGCTTGTGTGTGTATAGCCATACGTGTGGCCCTGCAGCCCGCAAAACAGTCCTTTGCCTAATGATTTTCAGGCCCTCCGCTGTACAAAGGAGTATGGACAGGTTCGTGTACTTCTGCTCGGGTCTCCTTGCTGTAGTTCGAGGTGTTCGTGCTGCTGACCGGCTCGGCCAGGCCCCTGGAAACTTCCTCCTCAGGCAGCACATGTCAGTCTGAAACGCTTCCTACAAACCCGGTTTGCTCTCGGCCAGTCCAGGCTGCTTTCTCGTTAAGGACAGAAAAGCGTGATTTCAGACGTTGCTGTGGCAGGGGGGCACCTCTGCAGGGACAGCTGATTTTCTCACCCTCAGACACTGGGAGCCGAATCTACTTTCAAAGTAGCTCTTCATGTCCCAACTGCTGCTGCCGCGTGCACATATTCCTCCGAGAACGAGCTGAATGGAAAGAGTATTGTGTAACGATCTCTGATTTAGCTTAAAGTGCCGGCTTTTCCTTCACTGCACTTTGTCTGTGGGAAGTATGCCGAGTCTTGTGCAGCTGTGTTCTTGCTCTTATTCGGCACAGATCTCTTCGAAGTTTTGCACCCATACCAAGAGTTTCCTTCTTCCTCGTTGAAAAGACTGAGAAATGGGTACAAAGCAGAGGAGCCCAAAGCCTGCACGGATGTGAGTCAGGACTAGGATGAAAATACTAACCTAATGAAAGAGGCTTCTTTGGCTTCCAGTGCATGTGCTGTAAGCCGGAAACTGAAATCCCAAATGGAGAAGGGAAAGGGAGGACAGAGAAATTCAGATTCAGCTGCTGCCCCTACTTGTTTTCAGAGCACAGAGTATCTACTGTACGGAACCATAAATCAGCCAAGCGGAGAATTCCTGCCCAGTCTCCTCGAGGTCATCTGGAAGTCACCTACAAGCACCTCGCACGAGGACAGGCACAATGGCTGACTCCAGCAAGGTGCCGAGCGCCTTCTGCTCTGCTCGAGGTCAGGTGCTCAGAGTGCTCACCGCCACGCGTGGCTGGATCCTGCCTTAATTTGATGCACTTCTGATTGAGCTGTGTAAACAAAATACAGTCCCGGCTCGGAAAAAACACGCTGTATTTATGATCTAAAAATTGACGGGGGTTAAACCAATTGCCATTGTCAGACATTCCAGCCTTTAGAGCAGATGTAGCATTAAGTAATGGCTGTCTGTAGGGAGTTCCCTTGGATCATTTGATCAAATTATGCTCTTAGAAGTACGCTTTAAAAATGTCATCCTGGTGTAGGAGGAAAAGAAAGAAAATAAGGCAATGAAATTAATGGGAATTTGGAGAAATGAAATGTTGTCTCACGTATTTTGACAATGTAGACATCAGTAGGTTTGCCAGACAGATCAGCTTCAGATTTCAGATACAGCTTCAGCAATGTTTGACTTGCGCAAAATAAGCTAGTCTAAAGCACAAGCTCCTCGCTAGCCATTTTCTTGGCTTTGCCCTCTTGAGCCATTTTACAAGTTTATTTACATAATAAGAGCTCTGGACGTGCTTCTCCCATGCTTGAGGTCCTTCCCCAGTCCTTGGGAAGCGAGGTGGTCTCTGACAGCATGGCCAATTTCTGGCCGTAGAACTGCTTTAAGTAACAAGGTGGGCTGGCAGCAGCAGCAAAAGGGGAAAAGATGAGAAGAAGAAACGAGAGATTGCTAAAATAATCAGGTATAGACAGCAAGAGGAAAGAGCATTGCAATGCCCGAAATCCCACAGCACCCACTGTTTGTTACCTCGCTCTGCAAACTGCACGTTGTAGGCACCTTTCCTTGGCTGACATCTGCTGCTGTGCCCCATTACTTTCAACAATAGGACATTGGGAACAACTGGGGGATCCACGGGGTCTTTAGCACCCACAGAGAGTTACAAAGAAAAGACGTTGTCATTGGGGTTTGGGATCTTAAGCTGAGTTTGCTGGACTGGGAGGCGTTTGGTGGTGTTGGGCTTTTTACTTGTGAATGCGACAGATTTCACTGCGAAGCCTAAGAAACATTTTTACAGATCCTCTTGAAACAGGCTCATACTTTAATACTGACTGTCCAGCCTCACACAACACGCTGTGACTTGATTTTGCATTATGACGATGATGCCTTACAGCATCTAGTAATAGAGACTGGCGTACTGAATTCAGGCTGGAGAATCTAAACATCCATCCTCTCGTTTGATTTTCCTGAATCTCTTTCTGACCCAAGCACCTAAATATCCTTAGTCCCCTCGTTCCACACCTTGACCATACGGTCCTCTACCAGAGAAGAGAATAATTCTAGGCAGTTAAGGCGCTTGCCCATATCCATTTCATCTGCAGATCTTCGGAGGTGCAAACAAAACACTGGATGGGGAAGACTTGCTAATGCTGATAGTGCTTTAGATCACTTGATAATCTTTTTCCTGTGCTAGTTATTCCTGAATGGAAATCAAATGCATGCACGTTATGGCCAGGAACAGATGGCACTTCTGTTCTGTGAGGAAGAAATAGGGGCTAAGGGGCAGCAAAGTTGAACCTCCCCCCTTCCCTGCCTTACCAGGACTCATTGTGTTGCCCTCCTGTTACAGTTGGCTGTGGCTCTTTCTTGTTATAAAGAGATGTCAGAAGTTAGAGAGAGACAGATGATAACCTTAAATCCTTTACTGCATTTTATCAGGATTCTGGGAAAAAAAAATAAAAAAAATAAAAGCCAGCTGAGTGAGTTGGAAAATGTCAGTGAGGTATTACACAAAGAACTTGATACATTTGTTGACCTTTCTTCTTCCTCCACCCTTCTCCTCTAAGACGGATTTAGTAGTAGTGGGTGCTTAGTGCTATGAGTGCTTTCTTAAAAATAATTTAGATGCTATTGTCTGTCTGCCACTTGGAAAACATAGCTGTTTCAATGAGCCCCCGCTGGAACGGAAGAAAAAGAGGGTTTATTGAAATGCCTCCAAAAGTGCACCAAAATTTCATTCTTTTCCTTGTCAGCTCAAACCCGTCTTGTTCTAGCCTTTACAGTCTTTTGTTTTATTTTTTTAATTGTACTTTTGTATTCAGGGTCTTTTCATTCTCATCCCCTATTTTACAAATGGCGTGTGTGGTATTAAGAGCTGAAGGCAGAGACGAGAGGAGAAGCGTTTTGAACTGACTAATTTGCAGGCAAGAAATAAAGCTCTTGTAAGGTGGTCCCAAGGGTATCCTCGCCACGAACACTATTTGAAATGACATGTAATCTGGTACATTTCAAAGGCAAAACATTTCCTATTCTAAAGTATCTTCATGAGCCAGGGTTGGTTTACCTGTTTCCAGAGAATAATAAACTCCACCGGGGACAAGGAAACTCCTTCCCTCCCCTCTCAAAATTCCTGTTCTTTTTCAAAGGGGCAATTGCAGCCAACAGTTTATTTCCGTGCTATCTTTTCCTGCTCTGATGGCTTATAACTCAGTGCTCGCTGCTAATACGTAGCTGAATGCACTTCTGGATTAAATACCAAGTAACAGAACGCAGCACATCCCTGTACAACGCGATAAATAATGGCGTGGAGCTCCCTTTCTGTTTTTACAGCAGTGGGAAATTTAGATCTGGCTCTTACAGACTTCTAAAATTTTAAGCGTTTTACCACATACCTTTGATCTGGCAATTTCTTAATAGAAACTGTTCTTCTTCTGCAGGAATCAGAGTTCAACTGACCTTGGAATACTGTATTAATACACTTCCGCAGAACAATTCAGTGTTTCTATCCTTGTTGACATACTAAAAGGCTTACACACAAAGGTCCACATTTCATTTGTGATGGCAGACATTTCAGAAAAGCCTTATGTTTACAGTTTTGTCCATATTTTGGTGAAGGTTTAGCTGGTCTTTCAAGCTGACACACTTCATCATCATCTGTGAAGAGATTCATGTACTAGGAAGAATGTTTCTATATGTGTATGATTTAAGCTTATGATACCCAGAGTCTGTATCACATGGTTATAAAAGCTTTAAAAGTGTTTTAAATGGGGCATTTGGCCACAAATAAAATCCAAAGCTTTTGCAAAAATAAACACTGATCAGTATTACAAACCTTTTCAATTAATTCCACAGCTGTTCTGCTGTAAAGCTTTTAGATACGAAAAAAGAAACTGATGCTTTGTGAACTCTCTGAATTTACATTGACCACTGTTTCAACAGTTACCTGATTTTCTCTCTAACTCTGCATGGAGAGAAATGTCTATAATAATGATCCTACACGCTGTTTTTTAAAAAAAATCAAAAACTTTAGCTACATTGATTTTCAAAATCTATATGCTTGTGCTCAAATGTACTGGCTCTACACAGTAATTTTTTCTAAGTGTGGGCAAAGATGAATAAATTTTGTTACCTAAAGAGAGATACTGAAGGCTCCTGGAAAGGACAAGCAGAAGTGATGGAATGTCCAGAAAGAGAAATTTCTAAAAGAATGAAAAGCAAAAAGTTCTCTCCTGAACCCAATAAAGATGTGAGACAGCAGACCGGGCGGGATGGCTCGTGCTGTCAGTTTGCATTACCAGCCTCAGCCCTTTGAAGGACAGATTTTTGCACTGTGAGTGACCCTAACGTGTGTTGTACTTGGATCTCTACCAAATAGAAGTCATGATAAAATATTATGCCCCATAGATGGGTCTTACACCTTAACTGTTGTTTTCCCCAAGGCTCTGTCAACTGTAGTTCTTAATTTATGGGAACTTTGCCCGAATGTTACTTGGAACAAAACGTGTCCAGTGCTCACAAAAAAACTTTCAAAGAAGGTGGTGCTGTTCCCCAGAACTGATTATCTCCTGGACCGGTCCCCTTGTCGATTCTGAGCCATTAGATTAGTCTGGTCTGGACTCTATTACTAACAATCATAAGAAAAAAAGAGCATTTACCATTAAATAAAAGACATTTCTTCCAAATTAGTTAGCGATACTACCGGTCTTAGATATTCTAACCACTACAACCCGAGAAATAAACGGGGCCTTCCCATTACTGCCGAGTGCTGTCGCATGTTAACGCACAGATGGCGTCACATCTGGAACACATACTCTCTGGTGAAAGTTACAGCGCTTGACTCAGGCAGCTGCCCGGGTGAACGCCGGCTGCCTTCTGAAATAAGAGGTAGCTGGCTGCTCTTCTGCATTTTACTAGCGCCAGTCATCAACCTTGCTCGAGCGTACTCCAGCAACAGATTTGACCGCACCGCCTAAATATGCTGGCACCTTGCTATCCCTCCTCCGACCAAACTACCTCCCAGCGCCAGCCCGAGGACTTCTCCTTAGCCCCTTGTAGTGCCTGTGCCTAACGTTACCTTCAGTGAGACATTAATATCATTTCTTCTTTTTATTTTAAATGAACCATCCATACATTTCTAACATACCCCTTTGTGCATGCATTTAAATATTTATATAAGCAATAGGTAGGGATTCCATTAGCAGCAATCAATTGTTCCGCTTCGGGGTTGCTTTTCAGGCACAGCGGTATTTTGCTAACATAGAATACCTAGCCAGAAAGCAATACAATATCCTACTGCAGCTGATTTACCAAAACTGTATTTTTGAGGGCTGGTTTTTTTTACCGTAGTGGCTCGTGCGACGTGGTGTCACTTAAACACCGTGTGTAGAACACATGCTTCTTTGAACACTCCATCATTTGGCTCGAAGCAGTACAGTATATTGTTCTGTTTAGGGAACAAGTTTGAATTTACCATTGACTCAGGAGAACTTCACAATGTATCCGTTGGGTCAAGGACAGGAAGCTGCAGCAGAAATAGCTATGGAAAAAGCATCAAAAGAAGGCCACTGGGTTAGACTTCAAGTAAGTCAAAGCTCTTCATTACATCAGTGCTGCATTGCAGTGTTAAAAACCGAAGCTTTTCAAAATAACATGTGCCTAGATGAAAGAGTACTAAATGGTGATTTAAAACTTCCTTTGTCTTCGACACAAGGGGAGCACGTAACTTCATCTGTATATGCAACTACCACTGAACATCACATAAAATACGAATTGCAACTATCTTGTGTGTAGGGAGTCAACTAACGTATTTTCCCAAGAGCATGATATCTGATTTACTAATTTATTATCCATTAAAAAAAAAATCCTTTAGTAAATAAATGTGTAGCAAGAATTGTTACGCTGTATAATCAGATGAATAGATACAAACAGGGAAGATTGCTGTCATTATGCAGTATATTGTGCTAAACAGATGCACACGATTTTTTTTTTTTCAAATATTGTGCAATATCAAACTGCTTCCTTATGTCTGAGTTTTTCTTGTATCAATAAAATGTTTCATATTTCAAATCAATAGCTGACTGGGAGGCCTATTTTTTTTCCCTCCCTTCTCCCCCCTCCTCCCTCCTCATCTCTGAATATTTATTTTGTAGCAAAGTCGCTTGACGCATTAGAGAAATTACTGAAGAAACCCAGGGAAGGAAGGCAGCAGGGCGACCCATTGTGAGTGTGGGCGACCTGACCATTCTCCTGAAGAATATCCCGTTCCAGGGGGGATCTGGGGGAGCTGCTATTAAAATAACGGATAAGCCACTGCCTGAAGTGCTGCCTGACCATCATGCTGCACTGGGTAAATTTGACCAGGCAAGTAAAACACCACAGAAATAAAACTTTAAAAATGTGACTATTAAACTTGGCATTTTTTTTTTAAGCCACTTGAAATGGTGAAGTCGCTAAAAGCCTTTTTGGGATATGCAATGACAAAGCAGAATGCTCTTCATTTCTTAAAGGTTTGTTCACATATCCTAGACTGAAATAACCACAGAGCTACCATCTCCCCCCCCAAAAAAATATCAAACAAGAAATTACTTCTTTTCATTTTAAAGCATCGCACTCAGCTTCTGGTTAAGAATATGCCTGTGTGCACAGGAAACAAAGAATTTGCAGTCACTACAGATAATGACTACAGTACAGAATGAGAATTTATTTTGGTTTAGTCTGGCTTAGTTTGATTTTTCTTGAAATGCAAAACCATGCTTTTCTTGTGCCTCTGGAATATCTTTTGCACATTCTGAGTATGCCGTGCACTGCCATTAGATCTTCAGCGGAGGTGGATCAGTGAGGCTCACCACGGCAATTTGTATTGCCAAGGATTTGGTCCAAAATGTTTGGATCGTATGTAAGAGGAAAGGGTGCTTTGGCTGCTAAATTATATTTCCCTCTCTCTTTTTTAATCTCTGGTTTGGAAGGCTTTTAATAAAAACCATTTTTGCTATCGGCTCTCAAAAGATACATACAAACATAAGGGTACACTGGTAGTAATTATAAACCATGATCAAAGATGTGGTCAAAGAAATCAAAGTATCTCTTTGGAATATGTATCTGTACTGAAGGAAGAGCATCAACCTGAAAACTAAGAAACTCACCAATAAAAAAAAAAAAAAAGAAAAAAATAATCCCAAACCACTGGTTTTCGACTGTCACTTAAACTGTACATTCTAAAAAACCTTTGCAAAAAAATAACGACGGCTTTTCTCCTTTTCCTCTAGTTTAGAACACTCTCCTACAGCAACAAGAAGCAAACAGAGGGAGGGGGAAGCCGCCGCCCGCCCGCAGCCCAGCGGCAGGGCTCTCCCCGAAGTGAACCCCAAAGAGAACCGCGGCCGCGGGGACAACGCGTTTGTCACCAACTTCTGCCGGGGACCGGCCGGGCCGCCCCCCACC
>VXBO01011353.1:114096-143515 GCA_013400135.1 Rhinoptilus africanus
GGTGACAGACCCACGGGTCCCGGAGAGCAGTGACAGACCCGAGGGTCCTGGAGAGAGGTGACAGACCCGCGGGTCCCGGAGAGAAGTGACAGACCCACGGGTCCCAGAGAGAAGTGGCAGACCCACGGGGCCGAAGGGGATGTGGCCAACTGCCACCACCGGCATCCGCCCGCTGAGCCGGGCTCTGTGCCCGGGGAAGGAGAAGGCAGGCATTAACAGGACATGCTTTCTTACCCATTTCAACGTCCGCAGATACACAACTCCTGAGGAATTACACCTTTAGCTGTTCGGCCCCTCGGCCCCCGCAGCGGTGACCTCTGATCCCGTAGCACAGCGCAGGTTCCCTGCCAGGCCCTGCCAGCGCGGCCGAGCGGCGACGCTCCCCACGTGTCCCTGGGCGATAAAACTATTTGTGGGTGGGGGGAGGCCAAAAGGCCCTTTCCCTCCCATCCCTATGGGGCAGCTTGTGATTACCAAGCTGCGTGGCCGCAGGCGGAGGGACCCGTGCCGCCGGATGGAGATGGCAGGTGGGTAGCAGCCAACACCTACCTCTTCACTTCCCAGCCCACCCGTGGCCAAGAGGGTTGGCTGGTAGCCCCCATCCCCACCTGAGAACACACTCGCCATCTCACCTCCCCATGCAGGGGCTTCGTCCCCACCCTGTCCCCAAAGGCGGGAGTGAGACAGGCCCTGTACGTACACGGCAGCAAACTGCGGGCTCCCCTCGTCCTTCTCCCGGGGCGCCGGCGTCCCCGGCCAGCAGCGGCTCAACCGGCCGGCAAGCCCCACGCCGGCCCGCGGCCGTGGCTCTCCATCCCCGGCTGCCAGCAGCCTCCCGCTGCGAGGAGGACGGGGAAGCATCTGAGGAGGGAAGGGGAACAAAAGGACGAGATGAGAAAAAGGAATAAAAGAAGGAAACGTAGCGAATAGTAAAAACAAGAGGAGGAATTTTCCCGCGGTGTCGGGTGGGGAAGAGGGAAGTGCCGTTTATAAGAGCTTTTTTTTTTTCCCCCTACAATTTCTGCAGATATTCTGACAATGCACGTGCTCGTTTTCCCTTCCCCATCCCACACAAACCTGTTGTTATTTTACTTTCATTATTCCACTTTGTTGCATCAGAAATGCTGAATCATAAAACGAGGGTTAGGGAAAATGGTATTTATCTTACAGGAATGAGCCCCGCATTATTTTAAAGATCCCTGCACTGCCGCTGTTATTATTATTATCATCATCATCATCATGCATCTTGTCAGGTTGAAAGGTATCTCAGAACAGTAAGAATTGAGCAGTAATTTAACATCCCACAGCAGTACTTTAAAAGCATCGAATAACATTTTGAATTTTAAGTCAGTACAAGTGTAAATAAATGGATGTACTCCCACATGTCTGTTGTTTTTAAACTTGTGATGATCCTAAAATATTTGCCTAACAGCTTGGAGTTGCAACCGAATTTCAGCTCATATATACACATGCCTGTGATATTGAATTAAACCGTTTGTCATTCTTTTCCATAAAAGACACAATTTGGCTCTCAGCAAACCGTTTGAAATAGAAATTATGATGATGATACCACAGCTCCATTTTACTTTATAGTAGCGTATTGATTGTCAAATAGACAATACATGTATTTTTGTAATGGTCTAAAAGAAGATATTCTGTCTTTTTTATTTTACAGTCCTTATGCTATTACTCACTTTCATTTCAATAAAGGATGGCATTTTTCAGAGATGCTACCATAAATTGCTTCATTTAATAAATTGCTACACAGAATAATAATGTTACACCAGAGAGCAGCACTTAGTAATTTGGAAGAAATAACATTTTGCTTTTAAAATATTTCTGTCTCCTTATTTTTAAATTAAAGTTATCTCTCTGCTGTTTTCTAATTGAAGAATAATTTGATTATTAGAAAAGTCTATTTTTTTTTTTTCTTGCAAGCATCGGAACTTGAGTGTGACATAAAGAGGCTAATTAAAAGGGGAGAAAATTCGATTAATTTCCACGGATATAAAAGTGTTAGAAAAGTCTTGTTCTCAACAACGACTCCATAATAGAACAATTTCGTTTATGCCTAAGCAGGTTCCTTATTCTGTCGAGCGAGGATTGCCACCAGCGCCTTGCTGACAGGGTTTTTATTATTTCTTTGACAGTTTGATAGGAAGTCAGTGCTTCCTTCTGGTTTTTCCAGTCTCTTCAAACCTGGATTATGAAGGTTACCATAAAAATATGGATGAAATGCTGCCTCCCCAAAGCCCCATCCGTTACAGCCCGCACCCCAACGTGGAGATTGCTTTTGTAATAATAACTGCAGCAACGTGCTCCATATGCTATTAGAGCCGCAATTCAAATACTCAGGCACTGGGGAAGGAGTCTCCCAAGCTGTGGAAGACAAGGTCAGTCAAAACATAGAGCAGCCTGCAAATTTGTCACAAGATGGTGTCATGTCTCTGGTTTTATGTTACCTTTTTTTTTTTCTTCCCCTCCTGTGGCCACCAATTTCAATAGAATTAGATATTTTCATACCTGCTTGTCTTTTTTTTTTTTTTCACAGGGGCTCAATCTGAAATTTGTAATGAGGGATCTCCAGTATATGCGAGACATAAATATATGCATTATTTTGCACCTCACAGAAAAAAGATCTTGCTGGAGTGTTACGATATATTAATAGGGTCGGGCCATTTAGGATCTTTTGTCAGGTTGCAAAATGCCATTATTTGCAAACTACAAGGCAGAATTTGCTTTTCTTCCTAACAGCAGGAAATGTTGCTGCACAGGTCTCCCACTCCTTCTCCATTTCACAGGATAAATCCTCCATCCCCTTCATCCTATGACACGAAGGCAGTAGGACTGCTTTCGTTGCATTAAGTTAAAACACACAAAGTTTATAATTCCCTTTGCGTTACCGCAGAAGTGGGTGCATGAGACACTTGCCTCATGACAGCATGGTATCTCTTGAAGGTGAAGGCAGAGCTAGATGACATACAGCAAAAAAACCTTTCAGAAGAAACTAAGATCAGATATTTCATCCAAACACCAGCAGAATACTCCTCACCTGAACTGATTTGTTTTCCAGAACATGAGAGACTGGGTATGCTGATCTGTGAGGTTCTCTTCAGGAACTTAATTTAGAAGAAGTCAACTCCATATGAGATATATGAAGTTGTCTTCGAGAACTTCATTTAGGTCTGAAGATATGTGTGCTTTGCTTTACTAATCTCAGGGGATGCACAGGTTTAAACATAGCATGGGTTTAAACATAGCATCACTGTAGCCCCCAGTAACAGGCAGTTGTGAGTGACACTGGGGGAGCTTTTTTTCTGATTTCATTGATTAAAAAATTGTGTTTTCCTAAACTGCCCGCTCCAAACATGTTAACTTGACTCCATATATCAAAAGGTTTGTTTTAATTTGTGTGAATAAAATTACCGTGAAACTGCTCAGGAGATTGAAATTCTCTCTCTCTCTCTCCCTGGATATTAGGAAGCAAAATGCAAGGCCTTGGATTATGGTCCAGCTCCCGTTTCAGTGCAGGCTCAGGGGTAAAACAGGGACGTTCTTCTCTTCTGACACTGCAGAAATTTGACTCCTCTGTTCACGTGTGTTTTAGGCAACACACAGAAGAGACGGGAGGCAGCTGCTTGGTACCTCAGAGACCCTCTGACGCTGAAAAGGAACTCTACTTCATCTAGATCCCCTCCGGATAGGTTCAGATCCTGTTAAATGATCAACATGTTCAAAGACATCGGTATGTGGCATTTGACCATCGTTAGGAGATGGCCATTAACTGTGACTAAAGGTGCAGGAACAGTAAGACCCAAGTCCTGATCTCACTGCACATCTAGTAAGAGCAGTGAAGGCAGGGAAAAAAGGACAGAAGTCTCTCCTCACACATCTTTGGCACTTTTTTATAATAATATGCCTCCCGATGCCGACCAAGTGCTGAATAGCAACACGTAATGTTCTTCACCATGCAGGGCCAAATTTTCATAATATCTAGCAATCTCCAGCAGCGACGTACGTGCTGCGCTAACATTTAATACATGTTAAAATCACAGAACTGGGCGACCAAGTAGCTTCTTAGGCATCGCCAGCAATTTACACAGACAATCACGGCATATGCATGCACAGCTGTAGTTAACGCACACCACTCCAAGACTCAGGACTGAAAATCTAATTCAAAGGGCTAGTTTTTTAGAGGGACCTCCTTTTTCGCCGCCTAGAATTACCTTCCTTTCGATCTTTAATTCAGAGTAACAAAACATGGGCACTCAAATAGCCATTAGCGCGAGCAAGCCAGCAGAATGGTCGCTTGATTGAGTGTACAATTTTCTGTGGGATATCTGAAAGCAAGTTAGTAATTTGGCCCTTTATCATTTTCTCCCTGCACGTACGCGTAGGTGGGTGCTTCTGTGCGTATGTATATGAATTACTATATCATATAATTACCTAATGCAATTAGAGTGAATTTAAGAAATACAGAAACCCCAGAACCTACACTCTTGTTTTTCTGACCATTTCCCCTTTTTTTTAAAAAAAATAAATGACTCACCCCAGTTGCAAGAGCCAAGATATTCTTTACACTTGACGATTTAGCTACCTTATGTGTTTTTGCTGGGGAAAAAAAAGCCCTCTATCATTTATCATGTCATCTTATCACAGTCTCTTTGTGAGACGCAAATAGCACACTAATGTTTTCTTTTGTTAGGGTGAGTTGGCAATCTCCTCAGAGATGGAGCAACTACAGACAGCTCTTTTTTTTGATAATCTTCCTGACACTTGGATGAGACTGGCTTATCCATCAACATACGGTGGCTCAGTGGTAAGTCGCATGCCAACAGTCAATCAGTATGGATGGCGCTTCTTGTCCATCATAAAAAACAGAATAGAAACTAAAGAAATTTTTTGGCAAATATCTCACCTTCTTGTGTAACTCAGAATGGCTTTTTATCATAAACTGGTATTACCAGTGTTATGAAAAGCAGTAAGAGCCTTGCATTTACCTTGCCAGTTACTGCAGGCTTTGAAAGGTTTCCCTAAAATTTGCATTCCCACTTCTTCCTTGCTTGCTTGCTTTTCTCCCTCCATCTGTGTGTGCTGATCAAATAGCTTTGGCAAGTGGCTCTAGCGCATGGTTTCTCCAACTCAGAAGACAAAGCTTGGTTTCTTGCGCCTTTTGGGATGAGAGTTTGTAACAATAGAAGGGTACTGCTCTGAGCTGAGGGGTGAAACGGTCACCAGAAGGAGCAGCAATTAACAACGCAGCTTGCATTAAGAATGTAGAGAAAAGTTTCAGAGCAAGCAGTGAGGCCATCGTGCTTCTGTTCATCTTAACTGAACTCATTTTAAGATGTGTCCACCTGCCTGCTCTCCGTGCCTGCCTTGTAACACCCGAAGTGAAACTGAGAACAGAAAGTGAAAAGCCATCCAATGCTGGCAAATTATTTATTTGCCGACACATATTCACCTCTCCTTGGGAGCTTTCTGAGTAAGGCAAAGAGCCTCGGGCGGATGGAGGAGACTGGAGACCTGACCAAAGGATGGGAAAGCTCTGCCTCGCACAAAAACAGGTAGCGTGAGGAGGCAAAGCAAGCCCAGGCTTCTGAGATCAGTTCAGACACCTGAGAGATGAAGAGAGGAAGAAGAAATCTTGTTCAGCAGAGAAGACGTTGAGAGAAGCACCAGAGGTACATTGTGGTGAAGATCAATCAGAGCTTTAGGGAATTAAATGCTCTTTTAGCTTCCCTTGATGGAAAACTAAAGCACCATAGAGATACTGCGATGTCTGTGATAAATATATGTCCTGAAGACAGAAAGCGTTGCCTAGGGGATGTAATGCAGTAATGCTAAATTACAAGCTGTTTTCCTGAAGGACAACACAGCTGCTTTCTTTAAAAAAAATGCATGGGGGAGTCAAGCTGGACCTTATATTCATGTTTGGAGAAAAGAGGGTAAAAGTACCCACTGATTATACAAAAGCTGTCTTGCAGAACTGGTCGGATTTGAGGTGACGGATTATCTTCTGCCATCAGGTGCAAAAACGCAGTGAGTCACCGGGGAGGAAAAACATTGCCAGGAGATGCTGCCTTGTGCAGCTGGGCTGGGAGGCAGCCTCCCTGCCGGAGCAGAGCCGGGCTGGGGAGGGACTGGGGTGAAATGGGGGGGGTCTGCCACAAGCACCGGAGAGGTTACGCATGGACGTGACCAGTGGAGTGGCCAGTTCTGCTTGGCCACCGATCCCTTGGGTCTGGGGAGATGAAAAATCCCCAAAACACAACAAACTCAGACTGAAAACAAAACCTGATTCTCCGTCAGGTCTAAAAAGCCTGTAGTAATTGTTAGCAGGAGCTTTGAGCTCCCCGCAGGGAAGGACGTCCGTCCTCTCTCTGCCACCCTGCTCTGCACGCCGCAAAGCAGGAGAAGGCCCCAGTCATCCTGATAGTTTTATCCTCCCTGTTTTTTAAATCCCTCTGTCTCTTACGTACCTGCCTGACACGCCACCGTCTGAGACATCAGATAAAAAACCTTTGATTTCTAAGCAGATGCCATTTCAAAGGAAGGTGAGATGAGGTGAGGAGGTGAAGGGGAAAAAATATGCATACATGCACAGTTTAAACACCATGGGCTCAGCCAACGTGTCAGAAAGAGCAAGGGCGAGTGATTAAATGAAGGAGATGGTGTTAGATTATCTCAGATCTTCAATTTGTCTTCAGGATCCTTTTCTACGTCTCTGAAATGCACATGAATTCTGTTAATGCTTGCCTTTATAAGCTGGCCCTGGATGTCACCTAGTGTTTCAGGTTTCTGTGTAGGAGTCGCCTCTTGCCCCTGAGCCAGCAGTCTCCCGTCTCTGGGTTAGAGACAGTCAACTATCCCCGGGGCAGAAGATGTGTCTAGCATTTCTTAATAGCAGCTTGTTAGGAAGCAAGAAGCAACACTGAATAGCGACCAAAAAAAAAAAGAAAAAAAGAAAAAAAAAAAGAAGACCTCAGCTAGAAAGGTGGGGATGTGATGCCAGTGATGTTAAACGGGGTAAAAGGAAAAAAAACAAGCCGATGCTTTCTTTTTCAGGCCACAGAAATACAGAGAAAAATACAACAGATAGGGAAGAAGAGTGTGGATGGAAGAGAAAGATTGGGAGCTTGTGTCACAGGTCATCCAGCTTTCTGGAAATGTGTGAAAGACCAACAGCGGGACGTCTTAACAGAGGCAAATATGTTTGGGTTCTGGGCTGTGGCTGCGTTGGCAGGCAAGGGCTGGAGCAGGCTGCGGTGGCAGCGTGGTGATGGTACACGCCGAGGGGATGAAGTGCAGGGGCTTGTAAGGAGCGGAGGGTAACGGAGGGTGGGCAGGAACTCAGGAAACGTAGGAGCTGCCAGAAGAGGGGATGTTCGTTCCCCCTTTGGAAGATATTCATGATACACAGATACAGGCTTAGAAACTCCTCCATGAAAGCTCAGGGTTATGGCACTGACTCCCTTGCAGGCTGGAAAAATACATGCTTGAAAGGAAAAGGCCTTCAGGGTAGGAGGGTTTGTTATTTGGGGTTTTTAACTGACAGAATCTGTTGCTGACTTGTAAGGTGGGGAGGTATTAACTCCTCAGAAGGAGGAACAAAAGGCAGGGATTGCAATCCTGCGAGAAAAAGCAAGGAGCATTGCAAGTAGAGGTGGGCTGGTCCGGGGAGGGGGGTGAGGATATTCATGGAGTGCTCTGAGATGAAACATGCTGTGTGTTCGCAAAGGTGCCTGTCAGTCAAGTGGGGGAGCAACATTATGACAACCTCTTTTCCAGGAGCAGCAAAGACCAAGATTTTTTTATTTTTTTTTTTTCCCCCTGCAAAGCCAGCCAAGAAATTACTGAAATGGTTGTTTTAACAATCAAAGCTAACTGGGGGGGGGGAACAAAAGAGCTCCAGATGTATGTACACACACATCCATCCATCTCTGCCCATGTCCTCCTATGGCCTCCGAAGAGCCAACTTCCACTTAAAGAAAGCCTCTCACGTTGGTGAGAAAACAGGCAGCAAATTATTTTGCTGCTGTAAAACTTGAAGTGACCTCGGTATCAGGGAGGAGTGTGAAATGGGTGTCACTCGCGTGAAAATTTCTGAGGGTACCGTTCAGTCTAATGCACGTGGAATAGCAGAAAAGCGGTTCGATTTCTTGTGAAGGAGCCGCTCTCGCCTCCTGAACACCGGCTTTGCTGTCTCACTGGCTACCTCTGGAAGCGCGGCTGCTGCCGGGGCTCCTGCAGAGGGGCTCAGGCTCCAGAGGGGCTGATCTCAAAGCCCCCAAGCACGCGGTATCACTGCGCTCGCTGCCGTTCGCTTGTCAGTACTTAACTAACAAATACAAGTGCAGAGCTGTGCTGAAATCCAAAAAAGATACTTTGATATGGAAAAGAACTCAATATGAGGAAGCTGCTTGTTAAACAGAGTGGAATTTGTTGTTCAGCTGCACTCTAAACACAAGAAAAGAGGGAAAAAAACCCACATTAATGTGTGCCAGGGCAAAAGTACCACTGTCTTGGCAAGAAAAAGAAACATTTGCAAGCTTCTGAGTTGGTCTTCGAACAATGGGGAAGAAAATGAACTAGAAAAACTGCTTGATGGGCTGCTGAGAAGACTCCTCCTTCCCCCTTACGCATGCTGATTTTTGTGTTTTCTTATACCTGGAGAGGATGGACTGATGGTACAACAAATAACATCTGACACACAAGTTGTACAAAAAGCATGGTATTGAGAACAGAATTCAAAACGGGCTGAGCTCCTTGAATTCAAAGGCAATCAGATAAGTAGGAAAAATATAATCAACTACCACCATTCCTTTCTACCAGAAGGTGTTAAGTACTGAAAACAAAACTCTATAAGCTTTTCCACACAATTGCTATCCAAGTATAGGCTGATATGAATTAAAAAAACAAAACACCGAAACCAAACCAAGCCCTGAATCCCAGGTTGAAGATCAAGGTGGGAAGAAAGCCCAAGTCTGGCTGTCACACACCTGAAGCAACGGTGTTTCCAGTGTTTGCTTCGGTCATTTTCACTGTAACTGCGATCTTTAGTTAATTACCCCTAATCCTTCATCAGAAGCCTGCCCTTCTTCAGGTTTATCCCAAGTTCCTAGTCGGCAGCTTCTCAAATGACCATTGACATTTCGGAGCACTCTTCACATACTGCAGATGAGGGTCAGAGCTCCCCATTGCTAAGCTATTCATTAGCATTTCTTTCTAATCCTTCTCCTACGCAAAAGAGCTATCTAAATATTGCCCATGTCAAAGTAAATGTTTTAAAAATATATATACTTAACTCAGGGCTGGTGGGAGGGGTGGGCTGCAATTTTGTTTGCAGTCCAGGAGCCCCACGTTACTGGTCCAGGAGCATCACATTACTGGATCCTTCCTGGCATGGCAGCTCACACCCAGCATCCCGGGAATACGGGGCATTTAGGTCCTCCCCAGCACCTCTGCTTCCTGACCACCTACTCACGGTTTGCTTCCAAACACTTCCAAAGCAAGGGCACCTTGTTGAAATGCTCGGTGTTTCAGCGTTTGCTGAGCAGTACGTTCTATTCGCGCAGGCTTTCGCTGCAGGTTAAAATTCTCCGACACAGATTGTACAATGCGCTGAGAAGTATCGGCTGGGGGGGGAAAAAAAAAAAAAGCCTGTCATGCATAGCAGGACTACCGATAATCTGCGCTATATCACACTCCAGCAAAAAAATGACTAATATCAAAGCTAAACAGGAATGATTTGTGTGGCTGAGACAAGTAGGATAAAATATGTATTTTAACTAAATCAGTTTTTAGGAATACAAGGCACAGGTTAATCCTTTATAAATATGTTCACAGAGTACGTTAGACACCAGCCCGCCTACACAAAATGAATGCAGCACACACTCTGATGTGTTACAGAGGCAGGATAAATGAGGGAACTCTTCTGTGTTTGATCTGGTTCTGCTCTGTAATTCAGAGATACTGGAGATGGGTGGTGAGTTTCTCATTGATCCCCAAAGAACCAATACTGTTGGATCCTGTGAAATGGAAGCTTTGTAGAGGATTGGAGGCTACACGCGAAGGACATTGTAGCTTTAGGGGCATATTCTCTTCTCGGGAACGTGTGTAACTGGCATTCACAAGAGTCACACACATCCTGGGGAAACTAGACCCCATAGCTTAACAATAGTGAAAATGCATACCTAGCTCCACAGGCAATTATATCCCTCTCATCGCTACACCTGCATCCAGTTATCAAAGGATAGATTTCCAGCAGATAATAAATGAATCTGGAAACGAACGTCTTTGCGAATTTTTTTAAAAATGCTAAATTTGACGTGCATCATCTTTTCAAAACACAGAAAAGTGCAGTCAGAGCATCAATCCAAGTCTAAGATATTTTAGGTAGAAAACACAGGGCTAACACATAGATGGGGGAATAATCAATTCCAGGGAGGCTTTTTCCCCCCATTCTTTCCAGCTTTTTAAACCACTTACACCAGTCCTTGCTTCTCTGAACTGTATTTTGCATACGGTGGAGGTGTTAATGTACAGTTACTGCACAACGGGGTTGTGAATTTTAGTTAATGAAAGCTTTTAAAGGCACAATGAAATCCTCGGATGAAAGGCAACAAAGAAGTGCAAAGGGTTATTATAGCCTAGCCTAAGTTTTTCTGAGAGCATTCTTATACACGATGGACACAGCATAAATATGTATTATGGATGATAACCTCCCTGTAAAGGCTAATTCCCACTCCTGATGCTGCCAGAGGCAAGGGGTGGCAGTCTTATAAGACTTTATTAAGTCTCATAATGTTTCCATCCTATTCCTACCCCCAGAGGCGAGAAGAGGACCCCTGTATACATTCTGAATGCTTAACGAACAGCACGGCCGTCCCGGCGCATTGCGTTCACAATTAGATCCCAGGGACTGCAGACCAAGATGGTTCAGTGAACACTTAAAGGCAGAGGCAAAGATAGGAAGTACAGCAAACGCTGCGGTCGCAGTCGCAGCAGCGTGGCACACAGTAAGTTTACAGTGGGTGTTTGTATGCTGTCTATGGAAGCAAAGGGACAGAAATCTGCCCGTCATTTTCCTTGGTAATTTTTGCTAAAATCCAAGTAACTGTTTGTGCATGGTAACAAAAAGGAGCAATTAAGAAGGTCTGTATTTTGTGAAGGTGAGAAAGGGATAGCTGTCCATGGGATGCGGACGAAAGCTCCAGTAACCCATTTGGAAATGATCTAGCACCAGAATAAACGTACAACAGCTTACCAGGCTGAGAGAGGACGGGATCTGCTGGTCTGAACGGTGGTTTGATCTGTTAGGATGGGAGCGAAGTCTTCGGTTTGAAAAATATTATTCTGCTTCCTGGCTCTGCAAGAGCTAACATCGCTCTCAAGGCTGCATCCCTCTGATCAGCTGCCCTGTTTCACTGATCACAGTCTAAGTGATCTGCAGCCTCCTTCTTTTTCTGCCTCTGTTCAGAGAAAAGATTGCAGCTTCGTTTCAGTTATTATTGGCGTGCTTTTTCTTAACAGTTTACTCTCGGCAGCTTCTGATTTAACCTTCCGCGTTCTGAAGTCCAGGAAAATACTAAAAAGAGAATTTTTAGATCGGCACCTAATATTTTCAAAGTGATAGCAGGCACCTCACGCATACATCTCATGTTCCACCCTTTTGGTAAATGTATTCCAACACTCTTAACTTACCTGCTTTAAAAGGACTGGCATGTTGAACCAGCTGGCCTTTTTCCACTGCTAGTGCTTTTCATGTTATATTCTGCTGCTCCAATTTCTGTATTTTTCCCTGCATTTTGCAAGACAGAATGCAGAAGTTTAAAGGCTCGTAATGTTTATGTGACAAAATCTTACTGCTAAGTACAGTATTACTGACGGATTAGTTTAATGCAATAGCATAATGTAATTTAATTATAGTAATAGTGCACGGCAACAATCTTACTACTTATGTCAGATTGTGAGACATTCCCTCTTAAAAGCTTCATCATTATTATTTAGTTTTTAGGCTTAGTTCCACAGTATCCCCCACACGCACACATTAAATTCATTTCACAGGTGTAGAAGAAGAAACATTAGGTAAATTGCTCCCGTTTCGCCATTGTGAGATTCCAAAAGAGTTCATACTACTAAGTGAAAACCTATTTTTGCATCATGAGACAATAGTCAGGCAGCCTGTGGTGAGAGCTTGTAGCCTTCGGGGCACGAGTCCTCAGACCTGAATGCTGCAGTTCAAAAAGTAAATTAAAAAAATCCCAAGAAAAAAAAAAAAAGCATAATTCCACCAAGTCTACATTTTGTATTTACCAGAGAGCTTTTAATCTAGATTGACCCAAGTTCCTGTGCCAGGCAGGAACTACTACATTCATGTAAACTATTGTTATTCGGGGCTCCAGCTTTTTCAGCCCACAGCTTCCGTGGATTTCAGCTGTGGCTGACGGCAGTTCTGAAAATCCAACCCACAATAACTCCTATTTCTAAAGTGTTTTCTATCTGAAGACCACAGAATTTTCTCTCAGTGGTAATTTAGCCACACAACAGCTCCAGAAACACAGGAAAACGCATCTTCAGCCAGCACAGCTGTATGCAAAGTGAACATCTGTCCATTGCCAAACTCAGTTTAGCTAATAATAAAAAAAAAACCAAACCCACACTTTATTTTCTCTTCCAGACAGGACCAGACGGCAAGGGAAAGCCTGGAGAGGATTTCCATGCTTTAAAAAGGGAAACGAGGAGAGACTGAATTTCCTAAGGTCACTGAGGAAACGTGTGCCAGCAGGAGAAGAATCCAGCACTCGAGCAGATGAGGTACCATCTTCACAGCCAAACCTGGATGGTTTTTCTCTGCAGCGTGACTGCATTACCTCTGCCGTGGTGACAGGACGGCACAGGCAGAGCAGGCTCTGTGGATTTTATGGCAATAAATTTAGGCAAGGGTAATTTCTGGTCTTTTTGCAATTGCATCATGGAAAAATCTCTTCTTGCCTTATTTCAACATCAAGAAGTTAAGTAACGTGGATTAGCTAAATCACTGCCAACCTCTGTTTTTTAGAGGGGTTAACGAAGGTGTGTACCCCTTTCCCTTGAAACTATGGAAACTGCAAAACAGTCCTGCTGCGTGCTGACCTGTTGCTGTTCGTTTACTAGCTCGGCCAAGGTTTTGTAGGACCCAACTGTATATATTTTTCAGCGTATACATTTATTTCGGTGCAGAGCTAAAGCCACAGAGAGTCTTGGCCTCCGTACAGCAATGCTTGACTCTTAGGGGCTCTTTCAGCTTCAGAAAGCCATAGCTCCACAAAAGCCAGCATCTCTCTGCACAGAAGCAGGTTATGTGCAAGGAACCGTCATTTCTGCTTCTTCCAAGGGGTTTGGAAGACGACTCAAGGGTGGATGGACACAATTCTCTCCCCTTTGACTTCACAACATGTCCGAGTGTGTGGAAGCATCCATGCCCAGTGGCACCTTTTGGTGTGACACACCAGCATAAGGAAGAGATAAATCCTGCTGGGCTTCCCGTTTCTTTTCAAGTCTCAACAGTGTAAGAGCGGTTCTGTGATGAGAGAGATTAAAATTCACAGCCCTTTTCTATTTGATGTTTGAACCCGGGATCAATCTTTTGAGTAAATATTTGCTAAAAGCTCGCCTATTCACTCTTTTACAATACCAAAGGCCACCTGTCAAATCTATGACATCTTTGCAAGCTACAGAAAGAAACATAATTATATGCCAATTCACTTGTGCATTAATTTTAGCGTGCAGCAGAACCCCTTTCTCTAGCCAGCCTCTGCTTCTGCAGCAACACCCTGTACTCAGCAGAAACCTGGACTTCCGATAGAAGTGGCACCGTTTTTACACCTTTATGCCTTGGTGTTACTCATACTGTGTACCCATCTGCTACCAAAAGCCTCTGCATCCCTTAAAGCTTTGTCTCAGAAGAAGAAAGAAATCCGGGTCAAACTCCCTGCATCAAAGCGAGCCGGTGGGGGATTTCAACCTTTGTCTTAGCTCCGCGTCTTAGGTGACTGCTCTGAAGATTTAAGGGCACTGAGGAAGCGTTGTCCTCTCTGCCGTGTTTTGCATGAAACTTTATAACAACCAGAAAGGAAGAAGTTGCTCCCAGCCTAAGATCTACTGCAGTAAATTAGGTCATCTCAGCTGCTTTTGCGGACAAGATGATGTACCTACGGCAAAGAAATCTCTTCCTCCCATGGATAACATTGTTCCCTTGCCTATACGTGTTGGTTTGGAAATGAACCAAAAGTCTATTTAAAGTGAAACTCCTGATTATGAGTCTCCCTGCTATTTTTTTCTTTCCTTTTTACTTTTTTTTTTATTATTTTTTTTTTACTATTCAGGTGCAGTGAAGAACTTCCGCGCTGCTGCGAGTTTGACTCCTAGCCTCAAGATCTCACCCTCCCTAGTGTTGTCTGGATATCAGGTTTTTCAACCCCCAGTCCTTCCTCACAGGTAGGAAGCACATCACAACTCATTAGTAATTTACTGCTACAGTAATTTTTATAATTACTGCCAGGAGGCCTCATTAAATTTGATCTAATGAATAAATATTGTATTTTTCAACGTGATTACCAGAACAGCTTAAGCTGAGTGCCATAAACAATTATTTTCTTCAATACGCAGTATGTCAGTGAGTATTGATTTTTATTTTGTAAAGAATTTACTGTATTCCTATCCACGGCGAGTAAGTAATAAATAGCCAGCCCTCTGAAGTGTCAATTGCCACGGAGCAGATGGCAAAACAGAAATTGGGGTATCTGTTGCAAAAAGTAAAATAATGCGCATTAGTGAAGATAAATGGTTTGTCTGGAGGTCAAGGAGGAGCGCTCCAATGTGAGTCTCTCTCCCAGCCCTCAAGAAAGCAGCCTGCTTTAGTCCAGTGTCTCTGATTTGTAATTCCAAAAACTGCGATACCAAAAAATTGAGTTGTGACACCAAAAAAATTTAGGCTGTATTAGCAGGATGCAACGAAGCATTTCATCTCAGAGAACCAACACGTGAGCAAACGACGACATCTTACGTTTCATTTGCTTTTAGACCGATTGATCAGATGAAGCATTCTTCTAACAGGTTTAAGAAAAATACAGAATAAAATATGCCGAACGTGAACCTACAGTTCAAATCAAGGCTGCAAATTGTATTTACTTTCCAGCATCATCTACATCTTTTTCAGCAATTGCAGACTTTAGCATAAAAACCTCTTTGAACTGTAACAAAAGGCACGCATTGGCAATGCCTTGGATATACATCAGAGGAGCTCAGCATCAGCAGAAAACCCTTGACATTTCGGTCATCTAAGAATGTTTTCTGCACTCTGCTATATGGTACCACGTTAGATAGATCCAATTCCATAGCTCAAGCACTACTTAAATAATTTTTAAGTAAATTTACCTGCACCAACAAATAGCACTGCTGGCCTGTGCCATCAGGATTTTTGTTTCAGCAAGTCTTTCATTTAGGGCAAGTGTGGGTAAACCCCGGGACGCCGAGGGCAATTCATATACCTGAGAGGATTTTTTTCCTATTTAATGGACATTTTTGAATGAACTGCAGTTCCTCCCTTGGTTGTTTAGTTTAAGGAGACCTGGGGAGTCTTGGTATTGTTAGCTCAGTATCTCCCAGCCAGTCTCCTTGCTGGGGCCAAACCCAATTTCACATTCCAGGGTACACTGCAGTTACTGGTTTGTAACCGTACGTCACCAGAACAGCCCTTCTGACTCTCACCGACGTGCAACCCTTCCTCCTTACACATTACCTCTAAGCAAACAGCAGGCAATTAACTCCACATAGCACCTTAGGAGCAGCTCCACCTTAGCTGCTGCTTCACTTCATACCGTCTCTGTTCCATGAGACTTACCGTTTGCTCTGTTTTTTTCTTTAGCACCCGAGTTTCTGTTGTGACAGATGCGCTGGAACCTCAGTCTCACCAGCGCTGGCTGATGGATACCTGTGCTTCCAGATCGGATGTGGAAGGAAACACAACCGCTCTCATTTCACTGCTGGTGGGATTTGGTGGCACTTCCTGAATGATCCTTGCACAAAGAGCAATTACAAGACAGCTTCTGTCCCTCCTTTGTGTTTTTGGTGCTCCATGTCCCAGAAACACGCCAAGCACAGCACTGCAGAGCTTGGCACAACTACAGGTAAAAATAATAGTGACAATGCCCTGTGCTACTGTGGTCTGACACCTCCAGTTCCTCTCTTCTACTCCAATGACTTTATTTTCTGAGGGAAAAGGTCAACACCGCTTAGGTACCAGGCAAACATCAAGAAAACATGCTCAGAAACTGAGGCAGAAAAAGGTTTAGGTGGTTTTAACCGCAGGGAGGAGTTGAGTGTTTTGTACAAACCAAGCCATTAATCAAAGGGGCCCCTGAGAATCCCTTTTACAAAAATCCATGTCTTCTTACATATCCTACCGCAAGCCACAGCGTGCCAGAAGGAGCACAGGCACTCCAGCAAGGCTGGCTGTTCTACTGGATAGGAGGGAACCCTAAGATCTGGCAGGAATCACATCTCCTTGTGGATATCAACACGTTAGAAGCATAGTGCCATAGATACAGGGGAAAACAGACGCTAGATTTCAGCAGTCAGGCTTAACCATCAAGTCGGTTAAGCCCGGTGTCAGCCAAACTGCTTATCTCACCAGTAATTTTTCCTCAGAACTGAAAAAAAAAAAACCCAGATGCTTTTGCAAACTGGAAAAACAGGTAGGAAGAAAGAAAATAGTACCCAAACCGTTGCAATACTCTCAACTCCCTTGTTTCAGCTATAACGCATAATATACTTAATAGCGATAAGTCTATGAAATTGACTGTTTGCAAGGAGGAAGAGTGTGTATCTCTAGTCTCTCCTTAGAAGGCACGTAGGGAAAAAGAAAAAAAAAAAGCATTATACCTTGCCGCGGGTAAGTCTGCGTGTCTTCATGAAAATTAATTGTAATCATGTTAAGAACGTTCAATTGTTAATTTTTTCTAAAGCGGGCTCTAGCTATGTGGGTGAATGGGCTTTTGGTCTTAGAGCCGCAGAAAAAGTGACTCGTTTAAGATCATACCAAAAGGCTTTGACAGAACACGGTATCCGTGCGCTGCAATGGGCACACAGACACCACACACTGGCATATTTTTATTTACTGGAGACACTTCAGAGCTTTGTAGTGCAGAGGCTGTTTTCTAGCCACAGCAACCATTTAAAAACGAGAAGTTACTTCTGCCAGAGAAAACCGGGATTCTATCAAAGCAGTTCAGTTCCTCACAACAAAACTCTGTGCTTGGTTTCCAATACCAAAATTGTAACATCGCAACTTTTTCATAAGAATTAAATGGAAACAGAAATAAAGGGGGAAGAAAAAGCTTTTAGAGTGTTAACTCTCCACGGCAGGAGGAAGCCAGCATGGGCATTGAGCTCGGCACACTCATCCCCTTCTCCCTGCTGAAAGGGACACAAAAAGAACTCTGGCTAAGCATTTATTTTTCTGCTAATGTGAAAGTTTTCTTTTAAAGAGGCAGCAGATTGAACAGAGCACGAGAAAAGAATTTGACTCTGGCTTATTTCCAAAGGGGTTTTTTTTTTTTTCATGATGATTCACTGTTATCACTTGTATTCACATTACAACTAGCCTCAAAAAGAAATACCCAAAACCGAAACGAACTCCCCCCTACACCCAACAACAAAAAAACCCGCACCACAAAAGCACTAAGAAATAGGATCTTTCCTACTGCTAAATTCTGCTAATAAGCTATATAAGAGGAGAATCACGTAAGATAAGAGTGCCTATGCTCATTCACGTTTGAGTAGTGACATAGCTAAGCCTCTAGATCTGGAACTTTAGAGCACATCTAAAGATGGTGAATCTCCGAGGTAGTAACAAAATGGTTGATGCTAATTGAATTTCGGGTTTGACTTCAGCTGTATAATAAAATAGAAAACGTCTAAATATGTCTGAAGCCTAAAATGTTTGAGTTTTCAGTCTAGTCTTTCCAGTCGTTTTATTTTCAAACAGGAGTTTGGATGTTCAGAGAGGAGATGTAACTGCTAATTCTCTGGAAACACGAACAAGACAAATCTTTATACTTGTGGGAGGCCGCTCGCCCTCAGCCCCGCTGGCAGTCAACTGTCAACGCCCAGGTTAGGTAGCAATTCACCAACGTACTGCTTTTACATGGTCATTCAAGCTAAAAGGAGGGAAAGCAAGGCCAAAAGGAGGAGTGCTGGGAGGATTACCTTGTTCATGTGTACGTGATTAAAAGAAAACGACGCTTGCCATAGGCTTCTGTTACCTACACCTCTTGACACAACCTCGCACACAATTTCATTCTCCCTGCCGGCAACGGTATCAACAGACAGGTTAAGATATAAAGCTAACTTGAGCCAAAACACAAATCTATCATTTCAGTAAAGTTTTGTTGCCGTTTTCGGGAGCAGCTGTAAGTTTTACCTTACAGACCTACTCCAGAGGACAGACTGTATGAATAGAGCTCAACGCGGCAGGATCTACAGTTCAATGGATTTTTTTCTAGTTCAAGTGATCAGCACAATTACCGCTACAGTATTACTAATAAAAGAGACCGTTGCAGTGCCTTCTTACCCCATTCCGATCGCACCATGACTTCTGGCTTGTTTTTTTTCCACAGAACAGAACTGTCTGCCATCCTTGCAACCAGAGGTGGATCAATTCTAGCTGGAAGAAAGCCTGTACCAAAGAGCAGCAAGCACATGATGATTAATATGACTGTAGCTCTATGCTCTAGATATATTTTCATACAAACTCAACATCCACAACTTCTTTTAAGTATCAGTCACAATAGGATTCCCAATTCCCCACTCACCTCCCAGGACTCCTGCCACTAGTAGTAATCTTCGCATTTTGGGGTTCAAACATACAATTCCCCTCCCGTTTGTCACCCCTACCCCAAAAGGGTTTGGGGTTTTTTTTTTTTGACACCCATCTAGGAGCCCCAGGCTTATTATTGGGAAGAAGGGTGAGACCCAAGCGTGAAAGGGTGATGCTGTCCTCAATGTTTGGAGCCCACACACTCATGTACCATCATCGCTGGTGTTTAGGACCCCATAGACCAGCCAGCCCATACTTGAGAGAGAAAGGCATATCATTTCACTCACTTTGTTTCAGTTGCGAGGCCAAGGACCTGGAAGAACAGCAGGCAGTGGTTCCAAAATCTCCGCATGAGCTTATTCCATTAGCCATGCAAGGGCTGCGGCAGCAAAAAGCCGAAAGGAACAAACTGGCTTATGCCAGCAGAGGTCAGTGGGTGACTCTCCTGCCCAATGTTTCAGATGCGCATCGTGTGTTATGGATAATGTTTCACTGTCAGCCACATTCCCTCACCCTGGAACACTGAAAGCCCTGCTTTGACTGGATGCAACCGTTTTGCCCCTTTTGATCCCGTTAGCCTACCCCAGCAAATGATGCTGCTGCTTTGTTACGTTGTTATCTCCTTGCTTTTCTCTTCAAAAACATGTTTTAGGTTTCTGGCAGACAAAATTAAGGTACGTTAGCCCATGAGGTTAGGAAGGGAGAGGGGTTAATTTCCAAAGCTATTTTTTAAATTTCCACTGCAGCTCCCTACACCGGCGTAGCTGGTTAAGCAGCCAAGTGTTGCTCTGGAACATCAGCCGGTGAAGCAACACCTCGATGCTATTTTGTTCAGTGGTCAGCCCAGCCCAAACCACGACACGGATATAAACCATGAGCTCTTTAGCTATTTGTCAAGTTAATAGCGACAGTACTTAGGTAGCCACGGTACAGAGGCTTAGGGAAAAAGGTCTACTGAGACACCTCAAAAATCATCATGTAAACCATAAACTTAACACACTACACACAAATTTATTCTCACATCACCAGCACCGTAATGAAAGGCAATGCATCTAAACAAAGCTTTTAGGTGAGAGTAAGGACCTGAGCATTTCAGCAGCAGAGTATACCTGGGGACTGATCAGTCCCTCTGTTCCAACACTTCTTTCCCGTTTCCTCCCTCATTACAGGTCGTCTTTGTGTAATCTTCTGCCAGAGTCTCATCTAACTCCTCTCTCTCTCGACCCAGCTACGCTGATGCCAGAGCAAACAGCCCAAGTACCAGAAAGTCTTCAGCACGGTCAGCCTGCAATCAAGGCTAATTCTTGCTTAATTCTCCCAGCTAGTTCTCTGCTCCAGCACAGAGCTCCCGACTTACGCATAGATATATATATAGCAGCAGGCACCTGACTTTGTCTAAAAATTGATAATAATTTGTCGGAAATTGATAATATCCTTCTCAGTTCAGGACGTAGGCATCTATTTAAAAACAAAATTAGAAAAAAAAATAAGCAGAACAGTAAGCATATAGCACATGTGCTTATGGTCTGCATCTGGGCTGAACTCGGCACCTATACACTTCTGCCATCACAGGTCAGTCATCTGGTACCAAACAATTCAGTGCAAGTAGCACGAACATCAGAGCAAGGCTGGTTCAGGGATGCACAGCCTGGGAAAGATGTCCTGGTCCCACTGCTCCCCCAGGGAGCAACCCACTCCTTCACTTCGCAACGCAAGTTTACCCAAAAGGTGGTAAAGACAACGTACAGCTCTAACAGGCTCTTTTAAAAACAGTGAAGAGGCAAAAATTCTAACCCAGAAGATTTTTATTTTCAAGATAAAAAACTTTGTACAGAACATTGTAGATCTGAGTAAATCTAAATACAGCAGTCTCCGTGACACAACGCAAGCGTTCGCTGTTACCACAGTCCTTTCATGCTCTAGCAATCAGAAGGCAAGCCCAGCAATTGGAAAAAATTTCAAAAAAATTTTTTTAAAAAATTGCTCTTCTCTGTCAGAACATGTATTTCTAGAGTTGCTTCATGAAATGTACCTAGAGGGTAGAACACTCTCCACCTCCCGTTGCACAGCTATTCACACTATAAAACCAGACAGAGAGGACAGATGATTTATGAAACAGAACCACAAGTCTGTGACATAAATATCTTTTGTTTCTAAATTCCTCTCTCTGTCCCTCCCACACACCCCGATGTCATTCCCAGAAAGGTAAGACTGCGGATCATTCTGTATACGCACAGTGCAAACACTGTGCAAGCAGAGAAGTCAATAAAATACCAGTGCTCAATAAAAGCAAGTTGACTCTTCTACTATTCAACTGTACATTATTTATAATGTCGCATTCTAAACCTTATACAAAACTTATACAGTAGTTTCCATAACCAAACTAAGTGCATTTATACACTTTGTGGTTCGGTTCTTCGGGTGCAATTTTTACAGCACCTTTTTTCCTACAGCAGTGTACACAAGGCCCCATCCACACAGCACATTAGAATTCTTCTGCTCCATTTTTGCTGTATTCATGCTTCATTAACGACATCATGTGCAATATCCTTCTACAATCACGCGGAGCCAGATACAGAAATATGGCTGGACAGTTAAGGAGGAGACCACAGCACTAACCACATTTGTAAGTGCTCGCAAACTGCGTGCAACCCCATTACATCTCCCTATTTATTTATTTTTAAAAGCCTTTTTGATGAGGCAATCATTCTTCCTCATCTGTTACTACAACAAGGGTGTTTCTTGAGAACATTATTTACGTTTATGCTGCTTTATGCAACTGGAAGAATAATTCTCTTTAAGCTGAACTGTAGCTTAGAAAGCCCTTGTTTTAAATTTTTTTTTAAAAAATTCAGGCTTCTGATTCCAGTGACTGTTTGTCATTGCCCTTTTTTTCTTAATAACCACATTCAGCCAGTTACCATCTTTCACCAACTTGTAGTTGGGCAACAGCCACAGGAACTGCTACTCCTTTACATAACCGGGGCTGGTCTGGAGGCATCCCTCTTCCCCAGGACCAGTGCCCATTCTGCAAAGCAGTAGTTCTGCAGTTGCAGCAAGGGCAGGGAGAAGAGAACCCACAAAACTAGTAATTTAACAAATGGTACATTCTGTTTTCGACAGAGTGGTCACTCCTCAATGTATACCAGTATGTTCACATCAGTGGCATCACTAGGCAATGCCAGTGTTGGTGCTGTGGAAGCTTCCAGCAGTGGCCGCCTCTCATCAGAGAAAAAGTGCCACCCCCAACCACTTCTGCTGCAGTTTTTAAGTCACTTGGAGAATCTCCCTTGAAATGGCCAACGTGCACTTTGAGTACTCTATAAAACCAAGTATTAGTGCTTGGAGACTGCTTAGCTGCAACTTTTAGGGCTTCCTTTTCAAACTTAAGAATGCGTTGTTGTTTTAGAGAATTCTTAGCTTCCAAATGATCATTTATGTTCAGTAAGAGTCTGTACTGCAGCAGAAGTTGGCCCGGAGTTAAGCATACACCTTTCCCTGCTTGGTTCTATGGGGAACAGTGCCTGAATTTTCAGAACTTCTTTATCGATCAGCTTCAAAGCATAAATCCACCTGCAGCACAGACCACTGGATGAATAAACTTTAATGGCTTAAAGCCTCATCTCCTTTCAGGAAAGAAAATAAAAAGTTATTGGCATGAAAGCAAAGACTGATGCTATCTGATTCGCAAAGTTGTTTAAAAAGAAAACACTGGCCTGTGGGCAAAGCCCTTCATTAAACAGTTTTCCCAAGTATGATTTGCACTGAGATAATTGAAAGTTCTTTATCCTTTTTTACCCAAAAGGGGAGAGAAGGAAGGCACTGGCTTTGTAATCTCATTTGATTAAACAATTCACTGTAGGCAGTAACATGACATTGGTGAAAGGGTACGTAATTTAAAGGCGGTCACAGCTTCAGTCTTCCATTCCAAGTTCTTGTTTCAGACTGAAAGACAAGTAGAAACACGAGTTAGCCTGTAGCAAAACACTCTTTGGAAACTCTTTAGACAAATTAGTGGAAGCCCTGACAATAAACACAGCTGAAGTTGAGAGCCAAAGACAGTGGATGTGCCACTTGTTTTGGGTAAGAACCAACACGTCAGAAAAATCATATGGCAAAAATCTCTGATTCTGAAGGCAACATGGACTGATTTTGAGATTTACCTGACAAATTGGGATGTGGAAAGCTCTTGTCTCCTAGTTTGGAGCTGCTTATCCCCCTTACAGCAAAGCCATGCCACTGACACAGCACCATACTTACCTTTTCAAGTAGGCGTGGACATTGTCATAGCCGTGGTACTTGGCCAGATAGACCAGGACACCTGTAGCACATCGGCCGTCTCTCTGTCTGCAGAAGCTACAGTTGCAGATTCCACGGCATGGTGGGCACTTCCAGGTCTAAACAGAAGACAGACAACGAGCTTTTGGTAACTGAACTGGAATGCCACAGGATTCACACCCGCAACTTAAAAGGGGGCCTGGCTCCACACTGAGTTCTGCACCGGACATCAGCGCTGCACAAGTTGTCTAAACTTCTGTACAACAATCGGTACAAGAGTACGAACTCTTCAGTCTGTAAGGGTTTCAATTCTCCTTCACCTGCCTCGCACATAGCCACAGGAAGCATTTCGCTCCGCTCAACTCCCACATCGTTTGCACAGCCCTCAACAGCAGCGCTTGTCCCCAACACAGTTCCTTTCCCTAGGGCATTAGGCACTAATGCAAGGCAAAAGAAAACACTATTCTGATGCTCAAATATGAAAATGTTTTCACAGCTGCTCTGCTCTCATATTCTACCCCTGCAAATAAAAGCTACAAAGGTAGTAACTACAACCAATTGTACACGACACAAGGTTCTGCAATTCAGTTTGAATCAAACCAGGACTGCATTACATACTACAGCGCTGTAAGGAGTTCTGCTGCTAAAACTCTTTAGCTGCGAGTACTCAATGCCCCTCTCTGCTTAAGTTAAGCACAATAAAGTCAGTATTTTCTTACCGGATCCAGCAACGCCGTTCTGACATCTTCCCCATACCTATTGCGGAGGCACGGCCCACAGAACTGGCCCCGTACTCCTACACAATCAGGGTTACGACAATTTGTCTTGGTGTCTATGGTTTTTTGGCGGCACTGATGACAGGTGGATCCCTAGAACACAGGGAAAGTAGTTCAGGAAACAAGACATTAGAGACTGCTCTTTAGTTACCAAGAGTGTTTTAACATTGCATCTGTTAATCACTTTCCTCAGCTGGTATCACCTAGGTACTACAGTTGTTCCAGGGTGAAAGCAAGCTAAACTGGCTTGGTAAAGACCATTCTACAAATTCAGGGAAAGAGAAGAGATGACATTTCAAGATCTCAGGCATACATCTCCCAAAAATCACATCCTTCCTCTCAGTGAGGGGGAGTCTGCTCCATTTGATGCTAAACCACAGGCAAAGAATAACAAGAAAATGACTTCACAAAGTACGCATTTCACAAAGTTGGAATATACTTACCATGGCCCTGTTATATACTTTATCTCTTGCAGATTGACAAATATTATTCAGCTCTTCCACTGTTATTTCCTCAACTGGGCGCACAATGTGTGGAAAAGCCACGGCACCACGGTGACCCCTCCTGGGAGTTTGGGCATCATGCTGAATAATGAAAACACAATACTGTTAGCATTAGCTTCAGCAAAAACTCTACACAAACAAGGCGGAGATCTTCAAAACAATGCCAAAGTCTCAAATACCCACCATATATTTAAACAAGAGGTACAGATCTTTACAAAGACACATGATACGGATGCAGCTTTAGCATGGTCACTTGATCTGTCACCTTCAAGGTGCAGAAATGCTACTGGATCTTGCTTAATTCGTGGTGGAGTGCGAGGAAGTGATTCTTCAAGGATAAGGAGGGGGGAAACGGAGAACACATAAATCATACTACTTTCTGTACTTCTTCCCAGGCCATAGTATACTCATGATCTTGATCAACTCTCTGAATTACCCTATATGAATTGCTATTTTCTTGATGGGATGCAAAAGCACCTTCATGATCAACCTGCAACAGGAGAAGCAGAGCCTCAACATACCTCCAGGAACTCATCAGATATCTTTCTTCTTCTCACTAAGATGTAGCGGTCATCCTCTTCCTCTTCTGGCAAAGGAATAGGAGGACCTTCAATCAGGGACCTGGATCTTGTGTGAGGCCGAGAACTTCGGTCTGGGTTCCTCCTCAAAGCACTTCTGGGCAATGGACGTCTTGGAAGTCGCTTTGGTCCCTGGTAAAGTTTAAAAGCCCCTAATGAAAACAGGCAAAACCCCAGATAGCTCCTGTCCCTACTATGAACTCCTCCCCCAACAGACACGCCTTTCTTATGTCTTCCCCCCCAGTCCCAAATCACAAAACACAAGGTAAAAAACATCTTAGGTGAATTCATCTTGGGCATTCTGCTAGCTGCAGAGAAATACTGAAAAGCACATTTGTGTCCGTGCGGGTTTAAAATACAATCATTCCCCCACGCAGCAGTAGAACCTGCGTCTATGAGGAGCTGTGACTTCAGGTGTTGTTCCCATCTTCGCACAGCTAACAGGTAAAGTAGTCAATTCACAACCCAGCCTTCTTGAAGGACCTAGTTTTTTTCAAGCTCTAAACTTACAGAATACTCAGGGTTGAGCTTCAAAGTCTGAGCTGCCCCCTTATCTCTAGCCTTTGTATAAATGCATATTTACGCAGCACCTTGTTTAGTTTTATTGGCCTGTGGAGACACCTAACTTTTATGAATTAATCTGTTCTGCTTCATACAGTGGCAAATCAAAAGAGAACTGCACAACGAGGATGCCTGTTTTAGGAAGTATTAAAATTCTGAACCTGACTTTGATTTACACGGTTTATTAAGGATTTCTTTTAAATTGAGAGGCCTGTTTTGTAATGTCAGAATCTGACTCTCAGAAACCTGAAGGCAAATATATTAAGTTTATACTTACATGACTGACAGTTGGCAATGATCTTCTCCCACCAAAGATACCAGAAACATTTTGCAACTCGGCCATTAGTTTTGCAAGCTAACAAGGGAAAGAAAAAGAAAGCAGAGCCTTAAGAGGGTGTTTATGCACTATTACAGACTACCCTATTAGATCAGGATAATTGGCTAGAAGTGCAATTACTTAGAGGAAATGCAGTCACTCTTCACTTTTTTACTTTTAGGTCTTATTTACGTTCTAGTGACTGCAAGTAATTTGAAAATGCTCACACTAATATGTTGAAGTCCTACCCTTTACACTTACAGTCTATGGATTTTCACATGCCAGTGGACATAAAATATCAGATTTAAATATTAGGAATGTAAATTCCTCTTAATGCATTCAGATAATTCCTATTAGAGTTACTTTCAACAACCAAAGAGGTCCCCTAAGAGTCAAGAAGGGAAGAAAGGGGGATCCCCAGGGAAACACTGAGTACTTGCCATTGCTTTGTTTTCCTTTATGTTTAAAGCTCTTTTTTCTAAAAACATAGCACCCTTTTCTTCGGAGTCAGAGTCTGAATCTGGAGCAGGCATCAGATTTTCAGGAAGAGGTTCTATCTCATGTTTCCTCCTCTCGGATCTTCGAGGCGGAAACTTCATGGCTACTTTTAGAGGAATAGCATATTTCTGCCTTCTCTCAGCAGCCTCATTTTCAGCACATGTATCATTCTCCTCTGAATCTGATTCCAATTTCTGTGAACAAACCAGAATGGAAGCATGTAAATCCAAGCGAGCTGCGCTGCAATTAAATACAGTTCAACAGTATTTTGTTTGGAGGATGGGTAAAGAGGCTATCTGGCTAAAATCTAGACTTTTAAATCTCTGGGCCTAGTGCTCCAGCATAATTTGGAGAGGGTGGAGGGAAAGTAGTGGAAGGAGAGGGGAACGTGGGCATAAAAAATTCTCAGGGAGAGTCACACCATACTCCCTGTGGAACTCCTGCTGCAGTCCCAACACGCAAAAAAGGAGCTTGGTTTCAGCTGCAGCAGCCTTAGCTGTCACTTGCAGGTCTAATAGCAAAGCTAGTTTGTGTGCGAATGTGAGAGAAAATTGCCTTTAAAGGGCTTGGTTTTGCAACATATTGCATTTAGTTGTAAAAATGCCACTACACAGTGCTCAGCACGGGGTCAAACCCAAGTCTGTAAGCTGTTGAGGAGGGCCATCTCATGGTACCAATGATACCAAGTGAAAACTTCCTTCCTTCTAGAGTCCGTCAATGAAATAATCATGAATAAAATCCCAGTATTTTCTTATCTTTGAATTCTCATGCCTCACAACTTTTGCAAGAACCAAAGGTTCACTGAGGACAGAAATCCATTTCTTTAGTGAGAAGCCCATTTTGCAATAGGGTACGACTTTCAGGTTTAGACTCGATGAGAGAATCTTATTTTGGTCATAGGCAACAACAGGCTTCCTGCTTCATATGCACAGACCATCACTCTCAAACGGTAATCCTTATTTGCACAGAGTTTTTATTAAACCAAGTATGTGGTTCTGGCTGCCCGTTATGTGTAGTTATTGACTCCTTTTTCTTACACATCTATTCGGCTTTGTCTCCTACTTCATCTTTTTACTGTTGGGTATTATTTAACTCAGACACTTTCTCTCCCCATCAGATGTTATTTTTTCTCTAGACATTAGCACTGATGCCGAGGAAAAGCAGGAAAGCGGATTTCACCACCTATCACTATCTCTCTGCTGCTAAAGAAGTACAGCATTTCCCGTTACGCTGACAGAGGGCAGGTCTGACGGCCTGTCAATACACATATTTTGCTCAGGTTTGCTGGAGTCCATGGGCTAGCGTAGCATTTCAAGTTAGAGCCAGCAAGACAGTTTTAAGAGGTATTATATTTCCAAATCCTTGTGGCAGATTTTATTCTCAACTTGTTAAGCTCAGGACCTTGGGGGCTTTTTACAGAGATTAAAAAAAAAAATGAAACTATGGCAACTTAGACTGTACATTAAATAATGTGCTGTACATTACTGTACATGTACTGGAATGTACATTAAATAACGGACTGTACATAAAATGATGCTTCTTCCTGACAACATTTCACTGAAGCTGCCATTATTTTTCGGTTAAGAATGTCTGAGAATTTTAACTTAAAATTGCAAACTAAAATCAACTGTCTTACCAGTGCATCTTGAATCTCGTTTTCTGAAAAGCCACAGAAGGATTCATCATCAGAGGCTTCGTGAAAAATTTTTGCCAGTTCTTGTCTAACATCCGACCTAAACTTGCATTTCTACGAAGAATAAAATATCCTTTAACAGAAGTTGTACGGAAAATGACTCACATTTGCAAGTGCAGTATAAGCAAGTAGCTTTTTTTAATAAAGAAAAAAAAAAATAGTTAAGGCATTTAACAAGGGTTTTCAGAACCACAGTTGCAAATTACCAGGCACGTTAGGTTAGGTGACATTTCAAAGGCTAGAATAAATAGCTAATCTGTTTCCAACAATTACCACCTAGAAGCACAAGCAAAGAGTGAAATGAAATTACAGCATATAGCCTAGATTTATAAGTACTACACAAAACCAAAAGCAGAGCGAGCAGTTTTAATCATGCACGAAACCTTTACTAGCTTTACGTTTTTGCAAGCTTTACCAGCACTGCACATTCAGTTTTGTCTGGTCTTGTACTGTACTTACTGTGTTTGCAAAGTTATCAGAACCAAAACTGTCACAACTGTCATCGGAGGATGAGGATGTTTCCATAGGAATCAGTTTTGTATTTCGGAATGCTGTTAAGTTTTTCCTTCCTGAAGAAGCTCGGCGCTGCAAAAATGACAAGGGCAACACCGTAAATAAAGAGACCTGTAGCATACTCGCTTTTAAGAACACGCCTAAATTGAAGTTTAGGGGGTTTGATCATTTTAGGATGTTTAGCTGTCTTGAATACAAGTCAGCAGAATTATCATCAGCCTTGAAACAATTCCCAAAGTTAGAAATGGGAATAGTTTCTCCTCTGGTACGTTTGTGATCATTGTTATAGATGAGTTTTGTTCAGTATTTCTATACTTGTTTTATAGAAAGAGACAAGTGGAAATAGACATAAAAACTGTATCCTTCCCCCTTATTGTAGACAATGCCAGGGAAAAAAGTACAAGTACACCAATAGGACCAAGATACCTGCTTTGTTTTATTAACTACTTTTAGTTTGAGGCAAACACTGGGAAGGGACTAAGGGTCGTTCGTACCCACGCAAAAGAGGCGTTTTAAAACAACTGTTCCGGACACAACAGCTCGCTGCTTTGGTAATTTCATTACCGGGTTGATCCGCCTTTGCCAACGGGCTTCAGGTTTCCATTTCCCAGGGAATATTCCTAGGGGCCGGGACCCGCTCCCCCTCCGCGGGGCGCCCCGAGGGCCGGGCCGGCTGCGCCCACAGCGGGATGCGGCCCAAGCCGGGCCCTCGAACCGCTGCCACCCACGGGCCGGGCCGGGCCAAACCCACCACAAACACCGTTTAAACGGCAACGAGCCGGAGCACCCTGAGGAGCACCCCGAGGACCGCCTGCCCCCCCCCAGCCCCAGCGCGGCTCCT
>VXBO01011354.1:0-34640 GCA_013400135.1 Rhinoptilus africanus
GGCCCCGTCCCCGCAGCCCCCGTTGCGGTGTGCACGGCTCGGTGTGTTTACCTGGGCCTGCCCGCAGGAGGGTGGTGCCTATTTCTTTAAATAAAGGTGAACGTTGAATGGAAATGCATGGTTTGGTTTGGCTTAGTAGTGTAAAGAATAAAAAGTGAACTGAACTGAACTAACTGACCTATGGTCCGAATTAAATGGACTTGTATTTGTTGCACCAGTGTGACTTAATGTGTTTTGTGGGCTATCCCACCAACTGTGTGGTAAAGCAGTAGCGCAGTAGTTTTCCAAGGAGTCATGATGTAGCTGGTGCAGGAGCAAAGTGAGGGGAAGAGCCACCGCTGCTGTGCAAGGTATAGGAGAGATGGGCTTTCTAGGGTGTTTTATGTTTAAAATGTAATGTTAAAAGTACTGTCATCCTGTGAAAAAGGCTAAAAAACGTGCTATGCTACTGCTTGAGTAAAATAACCTCAGGCTTGGGATGAGCAAGAGGCGTTGTGAGTTGTAGCACAGGACGATGATGACTGGTGTAGTAATCACATGGGAAAACAGGTAAGCACATCATGATGGTCAGTTAATATAGGCCTCTCTTGTTCTTCAGGTAAAGCAAATTGAGAAACGAGACTCTGTTTTAACATCAAAAAACCAAATTGACAGGCTGACCCGACCTGGATCTTCCTATTTCAACTTGAACCCTTTTGAGGTTAGTTTGAATGTTTTATCCTCCCTTCTGAATTGGTATACCAACCTCCAGATTTACTGGGTATTTATTTCAGTAAAAAGACCGAACATAAAGAAAGAACTAAATTCTCTAGATGTAGGTTACTGTGCAGAAGGCTTACAGAATACAGAAAGATGGTTTATGTGTGCTCACTCTCTTTTTCATGTTTTATGGCAGGCGTAAACTGTATTCTTTTGACGCATTTGCGTCGTTCAACAGCACTGGAAGACTTGGCATATTAATGCCACTTCTGAATGAGAATGTAACATCTACAGGTGGCGTGCTTGTCAGGTTCTGTGCTGAACACTCTTGACTCTGTGTTTCTACTTGAGTCTTTTATTTTGGATATTTATCCTACTGAACTTGCATGGTGCATAGAATGAGAGAGGGACTCTGACTGCTCACACCAGTGAGCAATCTTTAAGGAGTCACTGGAAAACAGGTAATTCCCTTGAATGTTACCAAGTTTGATTTCAGTGGCAGTCAGTTATAAAGTCTTAACAAGTATGAAAGCCTGAGGATGACAGTAAATGAAACAGTCTTGTGTTCATCTGGAGCTCTCTTTCCCCATGTGTATTCATTCTTGATATCATCTTCGTCTGCCTTTTCAAAGCTTTAGATGCTTTTTGTAGTCCCAGTTAGGGCTGGTCAAACAGATCAGTTGGTAGATTCACCTTGACAACGTTCAGTTTTGTGTAGATTTTGGTACTTGAGTTGGAGAGTAAATTAAGAAAGACATTTAGAAGTAGACTCTAGCTTTCCTGTGAGAGAGTGGGTTTTATTTATGATTTTTAGTGTCAGACCAGCGTGCATCTGCATTGAGTAGGCTCAGTTGTTGCTTAGGACTTCAGTAAATTAATTTACAAAAGAGCTCCTAAACTCTGCCACATCCCTAAAGATCAGTAGACAAGTGGGCTTGTTCATGGAAACCAAACAGTAAAGCTTTCCTGTTTTCTTTAAAAAAACAAAATTCTTACAAAGTAGCATATTTCCTGCCCAAAGTTCTCAGTTATGAATGATCCAACAGTGTCCCAAAGCTACCATATGCTTCCATTTCTACCAAACTAAGCATCGCTACAGGACTGGTTGAAGGTTTAGACCAATTGTGGCTATTTAGGGATGTCAGCTGTCTGCATGAGACTTGAGTGTGGAGAGGACACAGGCATAGTCAGAGGAATCTAGCATTGCTAAAAGCAGAATGTTCTGAAAACACTTGTGTCTCTGAAAATGTTTCTGTCTTACTAGATGAAAATTCATGTCCTGAAGTGGCTCCCTGATGAGGGAAGCTTTCTGGTGTTGTGTCTGTATGCCAGTGAACCAAGTGTTGAGAGCTTGCTGCCAGAATCTTGAAACATGGGGAGTGTCATCAAACTTGGTCTGCTCTCATGGTCTCTCTTAGGTACTGCAGATGGATCCTGAAGCCACAGATGAAGAGATAAAGAAAAGATTCCGGCAGGTATTTGGCTTTTGCATTTGGAGCCTCTGGAAGGAAAAAAGAAGCTCTCTTGAGATTGTGCAGCTGTGCTTGGGAACAAGAAAAATGGTGGTAAAGCTGTATTTGGGTAGAGGAGTAGACATTTTGGGAAGAAATGCATAGAACAGTCTTTTTATCAACAAGAGAAGAGCTGCACAAGTGTCCCTGGTCCATGCGTGCTATGCTGCTTTGCCTGTAAAGTGTGTGATGAGGCTACTGCAAACTTATATGGCCGTGTATAATCAGCTTACTGAATTTTAGTTCAAAGAGAAGGTCAAAATTTGTCAGAAATTAAGAACTAAGAAAAGATATTTGTGTTTTCTGTGAGATTTCCTTAAGAATTTCAGCAGTCATTTTTGATGACTGGGTTACCTGGGACAGCAGTGGCCCTGCTCACTGACCCGTCTGCATTGCCCCATGCAACGCAGGAAACGTTACCCCAGACTTACTCTGCTGACAAATCTGCAGGAGAAGGTTGAGTTTTAATCAGTGCGTGCAGCAGTGAAATACAGTATTTGAGGGCTGTCGCCTCCCACCTGAATTAGTGGTGTAAATGTCAAGAACTGTCTTTAGGCAGGAAGCTGTGCTGGCCGACAGAGGAACATGCCTGCCAAGTTGGTGGTGGGATACGTGCTACTTCTGTACGTGGGAAGTGGGAGGATGACCTTTTAATCTGTTGCTGAATTCTCAGTTCTGTGAATCAGTAAACTGTGTCTGCCTTAGCTTTAGGCTGGTAGAACACTGCAGGGAAATGTTTTGAAGTCACTGTGATGAAACAAAACAAGTGCATGGAATTGTGTATTGAAGAAACCAAAACAGGCAAATACAGAACTTGGAACAGCCAACAGAAGGAAAAAGACATTGGTTATAGCAAATCACAGAGTAAATCGGTGACATGCTGCTATTTGGGACTGGAGGCAAGCCTTTTTCCCATGAACTAGAAAGTGCCATCTGTAGAGTTCAGGAAGTAATTATTTTGCATTCTTTGGCACTAGTGCAATTTCAGTTGCTGTACTGTGACTAGTTCTGAATGCTATACTAGGAAACATGCAGATAAACTAGAGAGCCTGTACAGCAACAGCAAAAATAAGAGCTTTCTCTTTCTCTGGAAGAGGAATGTAACGGACATGTACGTTCCAGCCCATTTAAGGTTGCCCATTAGCCCATTAGTGATCAATGTCCTGTCTCTGATGGATATAAAGTACAGGAAGAAGTTTTCTTACCTTTCAGTAAAGCAGCCTAAGGAAAAACTTGCCCACTCTTTTAAATAGTTTGATATTTGAACAGCCTTAGGGATACTGGAGAACTTTTTGGGAGATGTTGTTGAGTAAAAGGTGAACTTTAGTTGAGGATGATTTTTATACTTTTGTTTCTTCTTAAGACCAATGTTACAAAACTTGGGTTCATATCAGCCCCAGGCACTGCAGCTGAAGGGTGTTCATACTGTCCTGCATGTCCCAAGCTATAGCTTTTCTCAGACATCTGTTTTGTTAAAGGGGTTGTATTTGAAATATAAGCTTCATGCATGCTTCTACGTGTTGTCAGCTGATTTGTCCCTATACAAAGGAAAGGGATACTGTGCGATTCCTTCTATCTGAGACTATTTCCCTCCTCTCACAAAAATCTCTGAAATGTTTTTCATCTTTCACAATGATCTTGATAGCAAGATCCTTTCTCTTGCAGTTGTCAATATTGGTGCATCCAGACAAAAATCAAGATGATGCAGATAGAGCCCAGAAGGCATTTGAAGGTAACGCTCTCACCCTTTTTCTGGGCTGGTGTACGATAGTAGTTGGACTGCTGTTTTTCTGTAGCTTGTCTAAATGTTTCTTAGGGGTGGAGGCCCCACTGAGAACAGAATTGCTGTAGAGGCACTTTAAATGAGGGAGAAGCAGATGTGCGGAGTGGCATTTCAGAAGAAAATTTCACTAGGTGGCGGTAGTTGCATTATCAGGTCGCAATGGGGACAAACATGTCTGTGGGGTTTCCAGGTTGTTCAAGTAAAACTGTTTAATCTGTGCATTAGATTTTACCTGAAAACCATATACCTAAACCCATCACATTACTTCTGCCATATGCTTTGCATTATGGTGAGGCATTATGCACCTTAAACTTACCTCATGCTTTATAATTAAATGACTTGCTAGGACTGATACTTTCACCCTGCTAACTCCAAAAGGTGTCTGACAGTCTTTGCCATCACTGTACCCCAAATCTCATTTGATTAATCATGATATCACTTACCTGTAAAAAACAAAAGTCAAACAAACTCAACTCCCCTCATTCTAGAAAGCAGAATTCGTATGGTCAACAAGTTGCAATCTTGTGATGCTTTGTGAATGTGACTACTGGCAATATTAATGTTGATGCTTTTTGTTAGCTGTAGATAAAGCATACAAGTTGCTGCTAGATCAGGAGCAAAAGAAGAGGGCCTTGGATGTGATCCAGGCAGGAAAAGAATATGTGGAACACACTGTAAGTATTCCATAGGAATGTCCAAGCCTGGGAGTGAGTGGTAACCAGTTGTTTGCAATGTGCTTTTTGGTACACCCGCTGTGTGTTTAGGTTATTAAAAGGTGGGCTGAGCAAACCTCACAATGAAGCTGTGCAGATGGACTCTGAGCTCTTCATGGCATGAAGAATTGTGCTTTGTCCAAGACTGCTGTTGAGCTCAGTACAAGATAATTTAGTGAAATTCAGTACTTGAAATAATTAGGTCAAGCCACATGATCTGACCTAAATATTTTTTTCAAGTCTGTGAATGAATGATGCGGTTCAGATGTGTGTAGGTGGAAGAAAATAGCTAGTGACAGCAGGAGACTGTGAAGTTTTAGGGAAAATGACCTATAAGATAAGAAAAAGGGGTTGGATTGCATTGGCCAAGAAGTTATTTGAGTGTTGTGGATGGACTAAAACACAACAAGCTTGAGAAAGCAGTTGATATGGGAGAACTCAGATACTCTAAACAAAGTAAAACTTTATGTCCTGCTGCTTGTTGTTAGTCTTTTGAATATTATGAAGCAAAATAAACTTCTTGCTCATTTGGATGGTGTATATTAGAATCACAGAATCATACGGTTGGAAAGGATCTCTGGAGATCACCCAGTCCCACCCCCTGCCAGAGCAGGGTCACCCAGAGCAGGGGGCACAGGAACGTGTCCAGGTGGGTTTGGAATATCTCCAGAGACGAAGACTCCACCACCTCCCTGGGCAGCCTGGGCCAGGGCTCTGCCACCCTCAAGGGAAAGAAGTTCCTCCTCATGTTTAGGTGGAACTTCCCATGGTCAAGTTTGTGCCCGTTACCTCTTGTCCTGTCACTGGGCACCACTGAGAAGAGCCTGGCCCCATCCTCCTGACACCCACCCTTCAAGTATTTATAAGCGTTGATAAGGTCCCCCCTCAGCCGTCTTTCTTCCAGACTGAAGAGACCCGATTCCCTCAGTCTTTCTTCATAAGAGAGATGTTCCATCCCCTCAGCACCTTCATAGCCCTTTGCTGTCCCCTCTCCAGCAGTTCCCTGTCCTTCTTGACCCGGGGAGCCCAGCACTGGACCCAGCACTCCAGATGTGCCCTCCCCAGGGCAGAGCAGAGGGGGAGGATGACCTCCCTCCACCCGCTGGCCACGCTCTGCTTGATACCCCCCAGGATGCCATTGGCCTTCTTGGCCACCAGGGCCCATCGCTGCCTCATGGGCATCCTGTTGTCCCCCAGGACTCCCAGNTTTCCACTTGGTGAATCCATGTTGAGTACTTCTGATGGCCGCCTTTTCCTCTACATGCCTTGAGATTACTATTTTAAAAACAAACACAAAAACCAATAAAGGGATTGTGTTGAATGAATAGTATCTATCATAGTATTTTTAATTACTACAGTTCATGTGATAGTGATCTTGTATTTATCTGGACCTAGGACCAGGAGGTTTTGGTCTAAAATAAAACATAATCCAAATCAAGAATTTACGATAATCCAGAGTTCTTCCCACACAGTGGAGTAGGAATGTGGAACTACTTGGATACAATTATGTAAGCCTGGTAAAACTTTTTAGGCTCTTACTTTTGTTCTTAATCTTTAGGTAAAAGAAAAAAAGAAGCAGTTGAAGAAGGATGGAAAACCTCCCACTGTAGAAGAGGATGATCCTGAAGTTGTAAGTCATATCATATGCTGTTCAGAGACACTGGGGAGTACAAAATGTGTTTTGAGTAATTAAGAGTTAAAACCAGTACGTAAGTATTTATTAGACTTGTTAAGAGTGGTGTAAATCCTTGCACTTAGAGAAGAACAAATTCTGATAAGCCATTGTAGAGTACCATGTGTTGGGTAATACTTGTATATTTTAGAAAATAGTTTCGCTGTAGTGTAAAGAGTAAATACATCATGAGATTATATAGGTCAAAATACCCAATTCTTTTCTTGGAGCAGGTCTTCATTGCTTGTGCATCATGCAGTCTTTTTTTAACTGAATTTCTTGTATTCTGGATGCTGGAACTGTGGCATTCTTGCTGCCAGCAGAGGCTCATACAGAACCCACTGCAGCATGTCTAAAATGTGCTCTTAGTCATGTTTGTAGTAAGAGTGGTTTCAGCTATTGCTTCTGTATAGCAGTTGAGGATAGATAACACTGTTCTGCCAGAAATCACTTTTATTAAAGGCATGACGTAACTTAGTTGTTCTTACTTAGTTTCTAGTCTAAAAAAGTCAAGTGATATTAACAGAATGATAGATGATTATCAAACACTGACATCATTAGTCATCACCTTTTTTTTTTCTCCCTACAAAGTGACTTTTTCCTTTTGATGTCACCACAGTAACCCCATAACCATCTTATTTTCTGTTGATTTTCAGAAGTCTCTTTCTGTTCTTTGGTAATGAAGTTTGTTTTAAGTGTACCGGTGTTTCCTACTGGAAAGCCAGTACTAGACTTTTACAACACATCAAGAGGATCTGCTGGGAAATTACTGTCTAAGCAGTGACCATTTTGCCTTTCTGGTCAACTCTAACACTGCAAGACTTAACAGAAGAATGGGAGAGCTTGACATGAACAGTTCTGTTTAGGCACAGCTTCATGAATACAAATGAAAGTAATATGAGGCTAATAAGTAGTTGTTTTCTGGTGTCGGGGCCAGAATTTAATCAGTAATGCTGCTTTCTTACACTGCTGCTACTGACTACTGTTGAGGTAGGATACAGGGTTATAGAATCATAGAATCATAGGGTTGTAAGGGACCTTGAAAGATCATCTAGTCCAACCCCCCTGCCAGAGCAGGGTCACCTAGAGCACATCACCCAGGAACGCGTCCAGGCGGGTTTTGAATGTCTCCAGTGAAGGAGACTCCACAACCTCTCTGGGCAGCCTGTTCCAGTGCTCTGTCACTTTCACAGTAAAAAAATTCTTCCTGATATTCCTCTTGAATCTCCTATGCTCCAATTTGCATCCATTACTCCTTGTCCTATCACTGGTCATCACTGAAAACAACTTCTCTCCATCTTCCTGACACTCCCCCTTTACGTATTTGAAGACATTGATGAGGTCACCCCTCAGTCTCCTTTTCTCCAGACTAAAGAGACCCAGCTCCCTCAGCCTTTCCTCATAAGGGAGATGTTCCACTCCCTTAATCATCTTTGTGGCTCTGCGCTGGACTCTTTCAAGCAGTTCCCTGTCCTTCTTGAACTGAGGGGCCAAACACAACTTCAAAGATATTTTCAAAGAAGCTTAAAAATTGAACTACCACAATACGAATACTTATAATTTATATTGACTAAATTAATATAAACTCGATACCTATACAACTTACCTGCCCTTATGCTTTTGCCAGAATTTATCAGATGCAGTTAAATCATAGGATTTCTTGGTTTTTTTCTTAGATCTAGCACCTGCTGGAGAACTTTCCGTTCCTGTTTATTCTTCCAAGTTAACTCTATTCAAATGGAAATCATACATATGCTTTGCATTCTTTTTATGCTTCTTACATAAACCAAACTTCTGTAACTGTGTTAATGGGCAATATTTTAAGACTGGACTTATGTTTTACAGTTCAAGCAAGCTGTATACAAACAGACAATGAAGCTCTTTGCTGAACTGGAAATTAAGAGGAAAGAAAGAGAAGCGAAAGAAATGCATGAAAGGTATGAGCAGCATTCTGCTTGTGCAGTTCAGGCTCTTCTTCCCCCCTCATGCTTCCCCAGAGAAGATAAGGAATCAGAGAGTCTTAGAAAAGTCTCAGTTGGAACAGACCTCTGGAGATCCTCTGGTCCAACCTCCTGCTGAAAACAAGGCCTTGGATTAGATTAATAAGGGTCCTGTCAAGCTGACTTCCGGTGATGTTGATTCCACCACTTCTCTGGGCAACCTGTGGGTCGTAGAGCTCTGTGCTTGAGAAATGCAAATGGAAAACCTGCCCTCCTGTATTTAAGACGTTGAGATACTCAGTGTGCGTTTGTACTGTTATGTGTATGCATGGAGGCCAGCCAAAACAGTGAAATGGTGACACATTTCTGCATGATGTTAGCATGCAAAGAGTTGATTTTCTTTTATTTTAATTAAGTGCCAGAAATAGCTTGTGGCATGTGTGATCCTGAAGTATTCTAGGTGTTTTGGTCACATGTTGCTGAGGTGCTCACTGTGGATGCACTTTGTAGAGCGGGATTTCTGTACTGGTTGGTGAAGGCAGTCTGGAAGAAGGTTGTAGGGCTTTTGATTACAGATGAAAATTAGAGTGAAAAAAATTTATTCTTACCTTGCATACTCAAGTGTGTATTAACTTCTCAAAATGTGTACTCTCAACAGTTTTAGAGACTAACCACTAGAATTATGAAGGAGTCCAACATGTTTTGCTGAGCAAGAGAAGCTGACTCATTAATTATGTGCACGGTGCCAGTGGTGCCAAACCGTCTTCTCTGCTTGCTGCTCTTCCAGATTTAAAATAAAATTCTGTTTGCTGTGCTATCTTAGGTGTGCGTATTTTAAGCACTTTAATCTTCCAAGAAATCAGAAGAGCTTTCTGAGACGTTTTCAAAGTATTACTGTGTTTCCTTAAAGTAGATGCTTGTGAGTTCATAACTTCTTTGTGGCTTCCCTTCCAGGAAGCGACAGAGGGAAGAGGAAATTGAGGCACAAGAGAAAGCTAAACGAGAGCGAGAATGGCAGAAGAACTTTGAGGTAATCAGCAGCTTAACTTACAGGATGGGCCTCAGCAATTCTTGGCTACACTGCAGGGAATGCCCCTAGGGAGGACAGAGCCGTTTTGTCTGCAGGTGCTATATGATAATTTAAGTAGACACTTAATAAAAGATCCCGCACAAACCTGGGTTTTGTCCTTGTGTGGGGAGAAAAGCCCACCGTTGGGGCTTTGGTATCGCTTTCCAGAAACAGGTCTGGTAAATTAAGGTGTAGTATTTTTCAGCTCTGTCAGCAGTTCATTGTTGTCCTTAGTCAGAAATTTGAATTGCTGCTTAGGTCACTGGTGACCAGTGAAGCTTCATCTGGCAGCTGTTTAACCAGCGGTGTGGACTGTTGGTGGTACGTTTCAGCCTGGTTGCTAACAGTTACGAGATCTGTATCTCCTGTGAATATCAGAGACCTGAGTGAGGGTCACTTCCCTTCGACCTGTCCACCCTGCATTCAGGGTTTAGGTGTATCAGAGGGAGCTTTGTGGTGGTTGTGCTGCTGTTCTAGGGGTCAAACCTACAGCCTGCCAAAATACTGGATTGAGCCTGTAACTCTTCCCTCATTATGCACCAGAGGTGGTGTTGTGACAGACGGGCTCTTGCACTTCTTAACTCTCCATTTCCTCTTTGTTGTTCCCAGGAAAGTCGGGATGGTCGAGTGGACAGCTGGAGAAATTTCCAGGCAAATACAAAGGGGAAGAAAGAAAAGAAAAACAGGACCTTCCTGAGACCTCCCAAAGTAAAAATGGAGCAGCGGGAATGATCCTGGCAGCACTGCCCAAGTGCAGCTCCTCAGTCCCCTCCCTGCTTTTAAGGACTCATTGGCACCTAGAGTAAGAATTGCTTTTTAGTAGACTGTTTGTTTCCAGTACAATTAATTATTGGTCAAAGTATTTTTTGTACTCTGTCCGTTTGAACTAGGGCCATAGTATGAACTCGGCCAGGAACCCGCTACATGTAGAACACTTGGCTTAGGAGGGTACCCGCCATTATTGCTGTCCCGTTTGTCTGCTGCCCTGTAACTCGGTGTTTTGTACTTCACAGAGATTGTGCTGTTTCATCACTTCCTTTTCTAGTTTGAGAGCTGATCAAAATATTGGAAATGCATCCATACCTTTCCAGGCGTCATCTTTCTCAGCAAGTTCAGCTTCAGAGAAGTCTGAACTGACTGTGGGAATCTGCTTCCAGCACTGTGCAGTGCAGCTGACCTGCAGTTAAAATCCTGCAGCTCCTCACTGAACTGAATGGTGCTTGGAAGGGCCCTTCCCCCAAGATCTGATTTCCAAACTAAAATCACAGCTCTCAGGCTTAGACTTCTGTTGATCTCAGGCCAGCTGGTCACTTCCTGTAAAGGAAAATTAACTTCTCTTGATTCATAGTTAAGTTGCAATGGTCTGTATGTAAAATAAATTTTTACCCAAGTTACCTTTTTTTTTTTTCCTTGGAATTATTAAAAAACACAGTTGCAAGCGTGTGAATTGAGTGCTGGCCAATGACATGTTGCTGCTTTTCAGTGTGAACACATTCCCTGGTAAGGGTCTACTGTCATCCCAAAGTCTGTTCTGGCTTGAATTTTGGAATGACAGTCCTGCGGAGCAGCAGCCAGGAGGATGGGGAGGGGGGTGTCTCTTCCCTGGATGCTGCCTGGGTGGATGCAAGCTGGCAGGCTGTGCTGAACACCGAGCTTGTGTCTGTGCCCCTGGGGAGCATGGATGGGTTGGGAGGACCCTGTGTGGAGTGTAACTCCCTAGGGCTATGGGATGAGCTCAGGGTCATGAGTTTTCATTTTTAAAGTCCTGCTTTGTGTGTGTATTGTAAGTTTTTAAGAGATTATAAACTGCTAAAATATGTTCAAAATGGAGTATACGACTGTGTGAGCCGATGCAGGCAGGACACAGGAATAACCACAAAAACCGCGGATGAAAGGCAAAGAGTAAGTTTAATCTCGATACCTCACAGATCTTCAACAACAGGCCAGGATTCTCAAGCGGCTGGATAAGGTGTCCCTGAGTCCATCACAGGCTTATGTTATCTAAGTGCAAGTGTTTTTCTTGCAAGCACCCGAGACTGAAATAATTAGTGTGATATATGTGTGTTCCAGTACCCCCAGGTGCGAGTCACTGTTTACAACCCTTGCGATCTTCCGTTGCTCTCCCACAACTACAGATTCCCATGTGCCTGGCAGACTTCTCTGGAGACCTTTCTGCAAACTCTTCCTGTCTGTCCTGATGGCCATCCCCGTACTTGGGTCCTGTGAGCAGTTGCCTCCATGAAGATACTGCTTTTCTTCCTCCTCACTGCTCTTAGCCAGCTCCTCTCACTTGGACTTGCCGTCCTACGTGCCCTGATCTTCAATTAGCGCAATCCTTTGTGCTGCTTTTTGTGTCTTGGGCACTGATGAGGTCTCTCTTCAGAAAGACTGGGTGTACTATCCCCGGAGAGCCTCCATCTTCTGGTGTCTTAACTCTAAATTCTGAGTAATTCCCTCGGATTTCTGCCCGCTAGGGAGGAATGATGTGATCAAATTGTTGTGTTACCAAACACATTTCTGCAGGAAGAGCAGCTCCCAAGGAAGGTAGTGCTTTCTGACAGGGCCTAGGGTTAGATGAATCTGCTGGAAGGTGGATGGTGCTCTCCACTCGCTGCCTTTTCTTTTCCTCTCACGCGCTCGTCTGTGTGACCAGATGTGAAGGGAAACATCCTTCCCTAATAAAACTAAGGTATTTTTGGTGTTTTATACATTAAGTAACGCTTAGAACAGTAGAATACAGTTCCTATTTTCCATGTAAACACAGGAATACAGTTTTTTTACCTTATTTGTCCTGCTAGGTATAACCTGCGAGATAGATAGCTTGAGCTGAACCTCAAGGGGCAAATTATAGCTTAAAAAATAACGTGTCGGGGATGTCTGGGTGGCCCACAAGAGACAAACGATAACTAGCAGCAGACTAAGGTGGGCTGACAGGTCCTGGGGGACACTGAACTGTGCAGCACTGCTCGGTTCAGGCACTGAAATTCCTTTGTGTTGGCAGAGCCTGATCCTCCATTAGCTGGAACATGTTGGTAGGACACAACTTCCTTGTCAAGGCAACGACGAGCCATGTTTGTTCTGGGGGAAACATCAGCTTTTGTGGTGCTGTCGCTCGAATGTAATCTCTTCTGGTTCCTGGGTTTAAGAAACGAGCAGTGCTCAGATACTGCAGTATTTCTAAGTGCAGTCTCTCACCCAGAGGACATGCTGTCCCTGTGACTCGTCTGCCTCTTCTTCCCCTGTCAAAGTATTCCTAGCATAAGAGATCTGTCGCAGTCACTCTTGTCCCAGAGTCCTTCCTTTTGATATTGAAATACTGGTCTTTCTAGTAGCATTTCCTTTCAGATGGTGTAATGTATTTGCTGACCGATGGCACTGATCTCTCAGATCTTTCCTTTAAACTTTTTTCAAGAAGCTCAGGATGAATCCTGTGAGAACTTGAAATGCCGTAAGACCCATGTTATGCTTCTGCTTCTCAGAGACGTTTGTGTTTATGAGAATTTGACAAGTGGAATGGCTTACCACTGGGGCTCGAGGAGTGCAGCCTGTGGCCAAAGTCACTGAATTACTAGTCCTATGGGCTTCTGCATTTAGAGTAATTTTTTCCACTGGGTATGTTTTGGTTGGGGCAGCAAAATATGTAGCTTATAATAATGCTGTTTCATTGTCAGTTCAGCTGTTCCTGTTTCCTTTTCTTCCTGTCCTGCCTATGATATGCTTCTGTGTCTGAGTGTGCAGTATTTCTCCTCTCTTACCTACTCAGCCAAGTCCCATGAAGCTTCCCATCTGCCAGGCAGGCTTTAGCAGCAGCAAAATACCTGGCTCTTTGCTCGATATTTCTCTGCTCCACTGGTTCCCACCTGGGAGGTTAATTTTGATCCTTGTATTCAAGCTTTGTAAAAGCAAACTGTTTCGAATTGCCTGGGTGGAAATAAGTGAACTTTATGGACCCCCACAGATGCAGGCTGGGCTGTTGCCTGGGCTCTGCAGCGCATGCCAAGGCAGTGGGGGGGATTGAATGGAACGTTTATTTTGAAGAGGTAGAAATGTTGTAGGGGGAGAGATCTCTAGGTCTCCTGCCTCCTTGGAGCTCTTTTTGAGTCAGTGGTCCTCATAGACTAAAATATTTGTCCTTGATATGCAGGACAAGAAAATACATTGGTGGGAATAAGGGGTAATATTTTTTTTTTCTTTCAGAAGGAGAAAAGGTACAAGGTAGCTGCAGGAGCACCTTTCAGTAGGGTCTTTGATTTGGTTTTCTGTGCAAATAACTTGTCCTCCAGTTCCCACAGAATGTACAAGGGGGTCTACCAGATTCCAGCTCAGCTCCTTGTTGCTTGCTGGGAGTCCAGAGATCGTTTCTGAAGCTCTTGGTTGCCTTCTGAGGCAGGGAGGTTGCCGTCCCCTTCATAAGTGATTTGCAAGGGTGTATCTGCTGTTCAGCAATGGTGGGATGGGAAAGGACCTTTGCAAGTCACCTGGGGAAACTGCAACAGGAACCAGGTGCAAGACCTTCCTGTCTGGTGCTACTCGGTAGTCTAGGGATGAGAGTGGAGGATCCCTTGAGCATCTAGATAGGCCTAGGTCTAGATTTCACCAGATATTCACCAGATTAGCTCAATTTCACTGGATAGAAAAAATACCCAGTAAAGGCTAGACCAAGTTAGGGCCGGTATAAAAACCCTGGCTGATCAGCCAGAGGTGAAACCTATTCTTGACAAGACATCAACTAGCGTGTTACTCAGCATTTATGTCAGTTTGGTGAACACAGGGATGTGCTCTAAATTAGCTGCTGCTGCTCAGGAGCCATCTCTTAGTCACTCAGCCGCAGGGATTGTATAAAATAGAGAGTACTGTTGGCAGAGAGAGCGAAATGGAAAATACTGTCTTTGTCGCTACAAAGCCACATTGTGGCCATGCCTTACAGCTTACGTGGATGCCCATTTTTATGCATGCTTTATTGCACAGCCTTTTAAAAGGAAACAAACAATGGTACAGAGGAGAACCAGAGCATCAAAAGGTGCTCTTTTCCTGAACTGGAGAACAAGAGGTTATGGAGGGAAATCAGCAAGAAATGAGTTGAAAAGACACAGAAATTCTTTTCCTGCGGTGGACTGTAGAACCCAACATAGACTACTGTTGAGGTCAGAAGTTTTCACACAAATAAATGCCATCAAGCTATGTAAAGATCCTGGTGTCACTGCTAGCTGAGGGAGTCTCTGCCCCATATGGGCAGATGCTGGCAGCGTACGATGAGGGATCCATCACACCATGTTCGCTTTCTTTATTGGTCATTGTCTGCTGACTGCTACTGGACATGAAGTACTGAACTAGATGGCCTGGATCCAACATCACTGTTCTTAACGCTGTCCGTGTGGCTGGGTCTTCTTCCAGCCCTCCTCTTCCCCAAAGAGATGCCATCTTTGTAAATGCATGGAAAACCCCTCTTTCTTCCACCCCTTCCCCTTGGTCAGTAACAACTCTTCCACTGCACATGATTTGTATTTCAGGAGCGTAACTGTACTTCTGGGGAATTAACTGCAGCAGGTGTAGTGTTGGATAGAGGGACCCAGGCGGGAGAGATCAAGGGCTCATGCTTTCCTCTTCTTCCAGATGAGAGTTTCTTTTGCTAGTTTTTTAGGTTAAGGGTTGGACTTGATGACCTTAAAGGTATCTTCCAATCTAAATGATTCTATGATTCTTTCTCTGCCCTCTTAAAACAACAGAAACTGTGAGAAGTTGGCCTTAATATAGGAAGTTTCCCTCAGAAAGAGTTGGACGACTGCAGTGTGTCATATGGACCAAACGGCTGTCTTGACTTCCTTTTCTCTTGCAAGCTGCAGTCCGAGCAAGCCTCTCCTGCTCAGGCAGCTGAGCCCTACAATTCGCAAGCAGAAGAGGGACATTGTCTTTTGTCTTGTGCACCAGCACGCCATGGCTGGAAACGACAGTGTGCAGGGCTGCTCCGTCTCGGTTCAAAACCTCCTCGTTTTTGTTTTCCAGAAGGCCTGCTGGCAGTGCACCTCCTGCTGCTGCGGGCTGCCCTGCTTTCAGTGCCGGGGTAACTCCCTTTGCTCCTGGAAAGGTAAAGCTCTCACAGCCCTGGCTTCATGTTGTGCACAAAATGGGCGTATGTTTGGGAGTGCTGCTCCTCTAGGCTGGGCTCCTGACTTTCTGCTCCGATCTCCATGATGCAGTGAGCATCACGCGTGATTTAGGTAGATCTAGGATGTAGCTGAGCTGCCTGACTCACTATTGAGGCTTGGCAGCCTTCCTACTAGGAAACCTCCGTGTCACACCAGCCGGAGGGCTTCAGACTCCCAGGGCAAGAACCAACACCTTATGTCTTTCCTTTGTAGCAGGAGATCTCTGCCTCACCCGATTTAGTGACATTAAAATAGACTTTCCTGTATTATTGGCTTCCCTGGCCACCCGCTTCATTCATATTCCCTTTCTGGGATATTCAGTTGTCCTGCAGCAGCAGGAAAGTCCAGATGTAGCATTAATATTAACATTAAGGTGCAAAGTGCCCTGCTTCACAGCCACTACCAGATTCTCCCTGAAGAAAACAAGGATGTAACCTGAAAATAATTGATGGGATTTGTGTCACCCATTTTTTTTTGTCAACCATCTTCTCCTGTCTGGTCAAATTGCTTCCTTTCCAACTGCTGGCAGGCCCTGTCTAACTTTTGGTAGATTTTTTCCGGGTGGAGCGGAGTTTGCAGGAGTGCATTCTGATGACATGGAGAGCACCTGCAAAGGTAAATAACGCTGGCACATGTACCAGTGCAATTGTTGCATTTCAAATCACAGAACTGAAATGTTTTGGGGAAGGACCTCTGTAGGTCTTTCATTCGACCTTGTGTTTGAAGCGGGGCTGTCACTAATGGCAGGTGAGGTCAGCTGTGGCTTTATCTAGCCAGGTGGTAGGGATGAGACCCAAGGCCCCTCTGGGTTCCCATCCCAGGGATGCGCAGCCCTTCTAGCAAAAATATTTCACCAATGTCAATCCTGACTGTCCTGCACCCCAGCTTGTGGCTGTTGGCCCTTTTCGATCCATTTGCCTTTACTGAGAAGTGTTCACTTCCTTCTTCTTTACAGCTCCCCTTCCAACAGCTGCAGGTAGTCATCAGGTTGCCCCTCAGCCTCCAGGCTGGCCCAGCTGGCTCCCTCCCTTGGACATGACCAGGGCTCAGACCACGGTGGCTGCTCTCTGCCAGTCCCGCTCCAGTTCTCCACGTCCCTTTTGAGTTGCACACACAGTTTCAGGTGCAGCATCACCAATACCAAGCAGAGGGATATTACCTCTCCTCACTCTGCTGGCCACACTCCTCTTGGCATAGCCTAGTTTTCCTTAGTCACAAGAGGATGCTGGCAGCCTTCTCTGCTGGGAAAGGCCATCACTTACCTGCACCATAACTTGGTGCAGCTTTTCTGTTTGGTTGGGGAGTTGGGGTGTTTGCGGCAGCTCTGTGTACTGCAGTTGGGGTGTCTGGCAGGCTTAGATGGGGGGACTACAGGATGTGCAAACAGCCAGTTCCTTCTGATGGTGGTGCAGGCTGTGTGCCTCTTCTGATGTGTTTTCAACATGCTTTTATGCACTGACCGGTTGTGATTGTCTGTCCCTTCAGGGCTGTCTCAGACACCTCAGGCCTCTTTCCTTGCAGAAGCCAGTGCCAGTTCTTCACAGTAAAGAAACCCCAACAACCTTTCCTTGTTAAACAACCCATGATGAATACAGGGCGCAGACAGAAACACGTGTGATTTCTTGTTATAACATGAGTGACTCAGGCAAATGTTATGCCTGTGACCAAAGTGATGCATCTGAGGAAATGCCATGTGAAACCTGAGCAAAGCAATGCCAGAGCTGCTGCCCTGGGACTGTGGCAGCAAGAGGGAGGGGGTCCCCCTGTGTCTGTCCACCCCTTCTTCCCAGGCTGAGGAGCACAAGAACGAGGGGGGTTACAAAGCTGCAGAAGGGGCGTTGCTGCCACTGCCTGCAACAGTTTTTTGGCTGATGTTTCCCTGTCTGGGGACTCACACAGCAAAGCAGTCTCATCGTGACGTTTTGCCCTGCTGCAGCAAGTCTCCACCTCCAATGGGAGCATTTGAACACGCACTTGCTGCTGCGCTGGCTCCCGGTCCCACTCTCTGTAAAGGAAATGAGAAGCCCAGAGGATGGATCTGCTGAGGGCGCTGGACCCCTCGCCAAGCCCGGACCACCTCTGTGCCCCCGGCCAGGCTGGGGAGCCCTATTGCAGGCCTGCGAGGCACAGGGTGACACAAGAGCACAACAAGTCCCCTGACACGGAGCCGCTGCTGCTGTTTCCTACCGTGACCTGCTCAAGGAAGGGCCACAGAGGCCGGTGTTGAGCTCCAGGGTGCAGCCGGGGCACGTCTGAGCCGTGTCACAAGTGCCAAGAGGGAAGTGAGTCACTCACCTGCGAGCGAGCCCAGCGCCATCCTTCCCGTCCCAGCCTCTTCCCAGGCAGGAGCACACTGATGGCTCGGCCCTGCCGGGGGCTCCGCTTGTGGCAGGGACCTGTCAGGCTGGGTCTACTGGGCCAGGTGCTCTGCGGCCCAGAGGTAAGAGGCTTTTTTCCCTTCTGCTTGCTCTCCTGGGGTGCCGGCCTCCTTCCCCAAGCTCCACCGGCTCCTTCTGCCCCCGGGTATCTCGGGACACCAGCTGGCTGCATGTCCCCCCGTGTCCCCGCTGTGTCTCTGACCTGTGGCGTCTCAGCTCCAGGGGTTTCAGAGCCACCCTTGTCCTCCCGTCCCTGGTGCACTGGGAAGACGGGCGCTCACTCCCTGTGCCCAGCAAGCAGGGACGAGGTGTGTCGTGATGGCACGAGTCAGGCCAGCCCTGCCACTGCCTCTGGGGCCGTGGGGATGGGGCCTGCCCTCGACTGGGTGCTGTCCCCGCCCTGGGTGGCAGGAAGGACCCCGGCTTTGCTCGGGCACTGCAAAGCCCTGCCACCGACCCTCCTCCTGCGAGGGAGAGAAGGGAACCCTCAGAGCCTCTCAAGGAGCCCAGGTCCCTCACCCATGCGGCTGGGGCAGGGGCACAGGGCAGAGCCCGCGCAGGGCGGGGGCCAGGCAGCGCTGTGGGGAGGGAAGAGGGAGCGGCGGGAGCAGAGCGCGCCGGCCGCGGGCAGCTCCGCGAGGGGGGTCCGCTCCGCTAGAGCTGCGACAGCGCGGGCTGCGGCACGCGAGTGCTGTGGCGGCAGCCTGCGGGGCTGCTCCTGCCCGGCCCCTGGAGCTCGGCCCGGCCCCTGGAGCTCAGCCCGGCCCCTGGAGCTCGGCCCCGGGCCGGGGCACGGGGCTGGGCGGGGGCTCCCCGCTCCGCGCCTCACCCGCTCCCGGCCCCAGCAGCGGCGTTTCCCGCCGGGCCGGGTTCTCCCGGCGCCAGCCCTGCTGTCCCGCCTCGGGGGCTGCCAAGTGGCTGCCGGGAAGCGGCGCTGCCCCGGGGCGCGCTCTCCGGCGGCGGGGTGGGCGCGTTCCAGCGATGCGAGCTCCGGGGCGAATTCCTGCAGAGCCGGTAATAAGGTGGGGGCCTCTTGTGCCGGGCTCTGAAATGCTCGCAGGGGAAAGCTACAGAGTTTATTTAGTATTTCTTTCCTGCAACAAGCAAAAGGAAGTTGTGCAGAGGGTGTGAGACAAGTAGTGGAAAACCACAGACAGTAACGCTTAGCATCCGCCCGTCAGCCGCTCCCGCCCAAAAGGAATTCCATGTCCTTTCGAAGACCTGTCCGCACTCGAGAACGCGTCCTGGCGACCGGGGCCGCAGGGATGGGGCTCAGGTGGGTGCTGGCCCTGCGGGCGCCACGCAGCTCTGAGCCTGGGGGCAGCGGCTGGTGCTTTCACAAGCTCTGTGTTGGTCCGTCTTGTCCTTCGCTGCTCTCGTCACCCAACAGGGAAGCCAACGGCGCACACAGAGCCGGTCAGATAAAATGCTGCTCCTCCGTTGGCACTTCATGGAGAGCTCTTCCCCACTAATAAAGCGTGGGTTTGGTCTTGGAAAGAGATCTCTGGATATTTGCTTATAATACTATATTTTCAAAACTAAAGGAGTTTCTGATACCTGCAAAATTTATACGTGGTCATCAAAACTGGGTATTTGCTAACCGGCTCCACCTCCTAAGGAAATGTGCCAGAGGCAGCCAGTGGGTACAGGGTGGCAGTGAGGCAGCCTGATGAGGCAGCGCGCTGAAACGATGCTAGAACCGAGGGGAACAGCCTGCTGCCTACCGACCAGCTTGCATGGAGATATTCCCAGAAAATGTCATTTGGAAGAGCTGCAGGGATCCAGCGTCCTGATATAATGACCCAAAGTACCATTACGGCTACTTGACAGCATCATATGGGAATCAGTTACAGTAAAAGAAGCTTATTTATTTATTAGATTGCAAGTTTGGTTCATAAAAGTAAAGGAACATTCAAGATTTTTTTGTTAACTTGGCCTTGCAGAGTGGTAAATAACACCGAGAACAGGGCAGGCAGAAACTGCCATGGCCACCGCCATAAGTCAGGCCACCGCCAACAAAATGCATCTTAGCACCGGATTCACGGTTATGTACTTGGAAGCAGCAGCAGTCCCAGGAGAGCAGGAAACGCAGTCCCTAGGCTGGAAGGGCTGCGGGCGGGAGGAGGGCTGGCTGCGGGGGCAATGGCACCCATCAGCGCAAACCAGACACGATGCACTTTCTCTATTGTCTTTGTACCAGGAGCACTGAATCTGGGTCCCCTTCTACTTTTCACGCTTTAAATCACAGAATCACAGAATGGTTCGGGTTGGGAGGGACCTTAAAGATCATCCAGTGCCACCTCCTGCCCTGGGCAGGGACACCTCCCACCAGCCCAGGCTGCCTGGTCTCAAACACTTCCAGGGCAGCTACAACTTCTGCGGGCAAGAAGTGGACAAGTGCAAGCCTGGCAGGAGGCCAGTCTCCATGACCAAGTGGTTGTTCTGGGCTTTTCTGTGAATCTCAGGAGCTTGAGGCCTAACCTCAGCATTTGAGGCAAAGCTGAAAAAGGAGTGAATCTGGAGAGCAGCAAGGAGGCACTGGCCAGCATGGATGTGATCAGGTCCCAGCTCGGGGCAGCCAGAGGTGTCCTGACTCCAGTGGGAGTGCGTAAATCAGAAAGCAAAGTTTGTGTCACTGCTGGAGCTTCCACCCATCAGGTCTCTCTGTCTTTCACCACTGAACTTGGTATGATGTTGTCATTTGGTTCTCTGGGTTTTATGAAAGATCTTTTTCACTGAACTCCGGTGATGTGCGTGTCCCATCATTGGCAGAGCTGACACAGGGCTGAGCAGAGGAAGGATGAAGATTTGATGAGAGTTCCTCCCCAGGCCAAAACCTCCTGGGCTTTCATTTCCTCTAAGAACTTGGCCGCGGCAGGACAGCAAGCTTTCTTTGGCTGTTGCTACAGCCTTTGCAAGTGCTCCCCTTCCCTCTGTCACCAGACATCCTCACTGGCTGCTCTTCCCCAGGGCACGGACTGGCTGCCAGCCAGCCTCATTAGCATGCTTTTGTTTTGTTTTTAATTTAAGCTCCCAGAAGCAGCCTCACAGGCGTAACGAGCTCTGTCCAGTCCATGAAGGGTCATGCTCCTTGGTCCATCTTTACAGTGGCTTATGGGGTCCCACCACAGACCTGCAGCACCACTGCAGGAGCTCGTCTCACCTTTAAGATCACCCTGGCGTGGCCTGACAGAGCCGGAGCCTGGCTGTTTCCTGGTCCCCTGCTCCACACAGCCAGCCCCCCGTGCGGCCCACCCCGATGAGGTGGGGCAGGGCAGAGCAGGCTCTCCCTGCACGCACGGCGCTGTTGCTGCCGGGCTCCCTCGCGCTGCGTGAGTTTGGGTCCTGCTCAGGTGGCTTCTGAGTCCCTTGGACATCCCACGCTGTTGCTGTGGGGGACAAGGGTGACCCCACAGCAGCTCAGGGCGTGGCCAGCTGTGGCGCCAGCTGTGGTGTCCATGCACCTCTGGGTGTTTTGGAGCTTCCCCTGTGGAGGGCCCGGAGCAGCAGGACATCCTGGTTTGCGCAGCAGTTTGCTGAGCACTTGCAGGATGCTCTGCCAGGCTGGGGGCTCGGCTGGGGCTCCTGGGGGCTGCCAGGCACTGGGTGCACATCCTGCTGCTGCTCACCCGCAGCACCATGCTGAAGTGCACGCCAGACGCCAGGTCCTTCCCTCTATAATGGCTCTGGGAAAGGCTGTCCGCACCCCCTGGGGAAGAGCTGACCCAGGTGCAAAGCCCAGATCAGTGCTGGGGCTTTGTCTGCCCCTGAGTGGGGACATCCAGCCACCAGCATGGACAGAGGGTGGGTCCTGGCACCGCACCGGCTGCCCTGATGCTGCACAGCCTATGACCTTGAGATGCCTGAGGTCAGGCAAGCCAAAAGTCAGTGTCTTGGCAGAGAAGCATTGCTTCCGTCCACCGTGTCCTCTCTGCCAGTGCCTCATATTCCTGGCTGATGAGGAGGTTGCTGTGTCCCGGCTCAGAGCCAGGGGTCATCAGCCCAACAGCAAAAGCATGACTTGAGGACGTCCCAGGGTCTGTGCCAGCTCCTGGCCCTCAGAGGAGTTTGGCTGGTGCCCTCAGCTGGCGTGGCCCCGGGGACACAACCCTCAGCCTGTCCCTGGTGGCTATGTCGAGACATGACACAACACCACGGGGGTCTCTGGGGCTCCTCACAGCATGGACATGGACGAGGCTGCCATGGTCTGTTTCCCGCAGATGGCATTCCATGACAAGAGAGAGAAGAGGCAGCCTTCCCAGGGGAGCACTACGTGGACTGGCCTCTTCCGCTTCTGCTTGGGCCCGTGTTGCTCTTCATCAGCCTTGTTGCCCACTCAGGCACCTTTTTTGTGCAGGTGATGGAATTTGCGTCTCTATTCCTATGTGCTTCACGCTGAATCCAGGCACCAGACTCAGTGTTTCACTTCTTGTAGGTGCGTGCAGATGTGAGGTTTGTGCAGGATATGGTCAGGTGCTCCAAGCTCATATCTGCACTGTGTAAGAGCAGTGTCTGCATGGAGGGCAAGTTAACCACCAGCCTGGGAGCTACAGCTGGAGATTTATGGCTTAGCTGGGATCACATGTGCAGCTTTGCTTGTCACTGGTGTCTCCCTGAGCACCCCACCAATTTCCACCACTGTGATGAGTGGTCTTCAGGCTGCCACAAATAACAGCGGTTATGATGTGAAGGTGGAAGGGCCAGGTGGATGGCCACCTGCCATGCTGTGGTGTATCAGTGTCCACTGAAGGTCCCTGAGGTAAAAGGAGACTTGGGATGGCTGGAGTCCTGGGTCTGTTTAGCCCTAACACAAGTGTGAAGGAGAGTCTGTGAGGGAACGAGTCTGTCCATGGGATATATGACTTTTCTGGCACTTCCTTTCCTCGAAGTTATTAAGTGAAAGCTCTTCTGGCTTCTGCCATTCATCTGTTTGGAAGAAGAATGCTCAAATACTCTCTAATCCCAGATCTAACCAGGGACACACAGTGGATTCTTATTCTGTTTTTAGAGAAAAAGCCCAACTTTGCCCTCTTTCAGGATCATCATCAGAGATACTTTGAGGAAACAGCTTTAAGGACTTTCCAGATCTTAGCTGTGGTTAATTGCTTTTCCCCTACAGTTTGCTATATTTCTCATTTCCTTTGAGCTGATGTCATACATTTCCTCTTCTCTAGTGACTCTGCAGTCATGCTGCAGTTGCTCCCATTCTGGTGTCCTGTTCTTGAGAGCTGCCTGCGTGGAGACCTTCCAGCCCCAGGTCAGACAACGTAACACTTGGAAGAAGACCGAGCGCCCTGAGTAAAACCTCATCACTGCTCTTCTACAGCTGAAGATAGACGTATTGTGCTGAAACTTTTCAACTGTGGTAAGCAGAAAATATACTTTATTAGTACGCTTCCTCTTGGAATATACCTTTGCTGGTAGCATAGCTTGTGTTAGCACGGTCTTCACACCTTGCAGCCATGAGCCAGTACATCCTTATTGGGAGAGCATGGCCCACGGAGGTCGGTGTAGACAGTGAGCAGAGTCCGCAGTTGCCCTGGCCGTGCTCTGCTGCGCAGCTGGTTACTTCCACCTCCAGTTCGCATACAACGGAGTTGATATAAAGCCCGTGGGATTATCAGCTGGTGTACTGGTGTACAAGGTAGTGGCTTGGGCTAGAATTGCCAGGGATTTTGGGAATGCAGTGCAGCCTGCTGCTGCAGAGAAGAGGACCCACACCCGCCAGCCCGCACCCTGGCCACAGTGCCTGTTCTCCCTTCTGCTGGCACGGAGAATATTTACGTGTTTTATGCAAAGGGGAACCACTTCAACGGGGGAGGATGAGTAAGATCCTGCATATGGTACTCCAGAGTTTAGGGCTTAAGACATCTCACAAGCATACAGGAGATGCGAGTTTGAGTTTCTTGGGCTGAAGAAGGAAGTGGGTATGGAGTAAATTTAGTGGGGAATGGTGCTATGCTCTTTTCTGGCTGTATTTGGTAGAATATCTGCTTGACAAGTGAGAAGGGAAAAACAACTCTCTTGTGATTCCCTGAAGGACCTGGGCATTGGCACTGCACAGCCTACTAATGCAAAGACAGATGAGCTCTGCCAAGTGCTGCTGGGGCCAGGAGACGGCACTGCCATCCCACAGCTCACCTTTGCCAGAGATTCCTAGCAGACTTAACATAGAGCACATCCTCACAATCATCTCTCCATCAAAGTGCAGCCCCTTAGCTCAAACCCATCTTCTTTGCAGTGGAGGGGGATGTGCAGGTTCACTCTCCCTTCCACCCCATCTGCTAAATCTGGCAGCTGATGGGTAGGCCGGGAGACCCCACCAGTGAAGTTCACCAGAGCTCCTGGGCAAAGTTTGGAGGCTGCCATGCCCATGCTCAGCACCAGAAAGGGAGGGGTAGGTGCACAGTGCCCCGTGGCACAGCCTAAAGGGACTTTGTGAGTAACAGTTGTGGCTATGTATTGGATGGGGCACTTCTCTCCTCATGAATTCTGCTAGTGGGATGTATTATCTTTTTTCGTGTTTTTTCCTCACTCTTGGTATTTTCAAGTGTGGTGCTACAGTGATAGAGCACCTTTCGTTGCAAAGATTCCAGCCCCAAGCACCAGAACTATTTGCTGAAGTTGGCAGAGAGTCAGAACAGTGAGTTTACGATGCAGATTTGAGGAAAAAAAAAAAGTTTTCTAATGAACTTAGGTAATTAGGACATCTTTTTTTTTCTTATTCTAACATCAGAATAGTATATCAAACACAAAGCTTCCCACTAGTTTCTCTTGCCCCTGCACAGCCTCACCCCTTCCCTGAATGTCTGTATCTGCTAGGTGCCCTCTGGAGCTAAGGTGCAAACCCTTCCAGCTGGCGTACGGCCTTCCAGCCATGATCCCTCAGTGGGCAGGAGAGCTGGGCTTAGACACAGACATTTAGTGAAGTCCATGTCGTGACAATTACCACTCTTTATACATAGATGAGGGTGTGAAAACAGATCCATAAGATGACCAGCAGGACTTGCCTTGGGTCCTGCATGAATCGAAGGCAGAACAGGGAACCGAGCGTGGTCCCTGCCTCCTCTGAGACCTCTCCACAGGGCAGCAGGGAGTCACACGTTCCTCCTCAGGAATGTGCCAGACCTCTGTGGACAGATCCCCCAGATGCCATAGCCCAGAGCATCCTCAGCTCCTGGCTACCACCGTCTGAATCAGCTCTTACCCTTTAGACATCAGTGGGTTCTCAGCAGGGTAGCAGACATCGAGCTGAAAGAGGACAGGTACATGTGTCACCTGGCCAACTGCTAGTACTGCCACAGCTGTTTGTTAATTCACATGGAATATGGCTGAAAGACTGAGTTTAAAGACAGTCAAATCCCAGTGCTGCCCACCACACAGCAGGCTGTGAAGGTCCAAGGGCAAGCTATGGATACCTGTAGTCCTTAGGGGACAGGACTGAGAAGATGACTATTGCCTTCCTCTCCTAACAACCGGTAAGAAGTACCAAGGGGTTTGCAGTTTTCTGAAGAAAGGGAGAACTTTCTTGAGCTACAGCTGACTTCCCCATTTTCAGAGGAAGATTGCAAATGTGTAAATGAGGAAGCAACAGCACATGGGCACAAAGAGAGACTCAACCCAGAGGAGGTGAGATGGGGGTTCATGCCACTATCTGCTGCTGGGGATGATCCAGAAAGTTTCAAGACAGGAGGGTGCCTTTTCAGGAAGCAGCCGTCTCTGGGCGAAAATGCTTGTTGTCCATGGGGCTGGCAGAGCTGGCGCAAGCACATTTCAATGTGCAGCACCCATCGTTCCCATCATATCTTGCACCAGAAGTTTAGACTTCGTGACTGGCGGTACAGTTTACTCACTCTCAAGGAAAACCACCGTGTTCTGCAAATTAAGTTAAAAACCCAGCAAGTTTACCATCAGTGAGCAACCTAGCTGCCTTGCTGGCAGTTCTCAAACTGCTTTGCCTGCATCAGTCACTTATCTTTCCATGAAGGAAGATGGAGAGAAAAAAAAGCAGATCTGCAGGACTGTGTCACGGAGAGGAGACAGGGAGTTACCACTAAAGCCAAGAACAGGCGTGTATGTCCTCTGGATGGTAAACGCAGCAGGTTAAAGTATACAAGGGATTAGACTGAATCCATGTAAATCTGAAACAAGAACACATACAGTATTGATGATGCAGGAATTTGATATGTCCAAACTGTAGGCAAGATTTGGAGGAATACTAACTGAGGTAGGGACTGGTAAAATTAAAACCTGAAGGCATCTCTTTAGGGACAGTGTTTGTCAGCAGCCTCACCAACGACACAGGAAACTACAGAATTGGTACTGCTAACACTCGTATTTGATGCAGAAATGGGGGTGGGGGGTGGGAAGGGAGACAGACTGATGTGATGGCAACTTGAATTCAAAATGATGGCATGATAGACAACAGACAGGATTTTAAGAGAAATAAACTGTAGTTAAAATCAACGATGTACCACAAAACATCACCCTTAATGATTAGTGACTCATCTTTTACATCATTCACTGAGTAATAAAATTGAGAATGCTGGTAGCCTACGAAGTGCATGTGAGATCCTATGGTGCCTGCAACCGAGAAAACAAATACAATCTTTAAGTGCAAGAAGGAAAATGTCAGAAAACAACAAGTAGAGGGTGACTCTGGAAATGGCACTAGTGAGTGGCATTTTTCCCAGATATTGTTTCATTTCTGGAATTTCTGGGTAAAAGTAAATGTAGGCAAGTTAGAAAGCATTAGGAACCACACGGGGGGAAAAGAGACCCAGAAAACCTGTTCGCTTATAATAAAAGATTAAGAAGCTGTAGATGAGATGCTGTGGAGTAACAGGTGATTTTATCTAAGAACCCTCATACGGAAAAGTCTTTTGAGATTAGAGATTAGTGATCTCAGATCCGCACTGCAGCAAACAACGCTGGCTGAAGACACAAAGGCTAGTATGGTGTGGAAATGGTATCGAAGAGAGGGCCAAGTGGTCAGGGGAGGTATCTGTGGCTGGAGCCAAGGCATGGAGCAGAACTCCTGTGGTCACAGACAGCTGAAAATGAAAGGTGGGGTTTGGTTTAGCAACGGCACCATACCAATCAGCTCATTTTATGCTTTGTATTTTTAGGTAAGAAAAAAAGCTACGGCAGGAAGGTCTGCTTCAGACGTGCTCCCTCAGCATCACGATGTCTGGAGTGGATAAAGGTGGTGCTGAAGGTAGTGCTGAATCATGCCAGATAGACTCTGACTTTCGCTACAACCTCTTCACTGTTTTCTACAGCATCATTTTCATTCTGGGCTTTGTTGCCAACTGCTATGTGCTCTGGATTTTCAGCCGCATTTACCCCACCAAGAAACTCAATGAAATCAAGATATTTATGGTGAATCTGACAGTAGCTGACCTGCTCTTCTTGGTTACAATGCCAATGTGGATTGTTTACTATCACCACCAAGGAGACTGGATCATGCCTGAGTTCCTCTGTAATGTGGCTGGCTGTTTATTTTTCGTTAACACCTACTCTTCTGTTGCCTTTCTGACAGTCATCACATACAACCGTTACCAAGCTGTGACTAATCCCATTAAAGCCGCTCAGTTTACCACCCAGAGAAGGGGTATCTACTTATCAGCAGCTATCTGGATCATAATAGTGGGCAGCTCTTTGTATTACCTTTTTGACAATAATACTAATCAAGAGGAGATCAATTCAAAGAATTTCACGCGGTGCTTTGAGCGCTATGACTCTTCTAGCGGCGTTTCAGCTGTTCTTGCCATTCATGTCATCATCTGTATCCTCTTCTATATAATTTTCATTTTTATACTAGGCTGGAACATCATCATTATCAGGACCCTGTTCTCCAAATCAGCGCAGCCACGGAAGAGCGCTCATGTTAAGCAGAGAGCGCTCTGGATGGTTTGCACAGTGCTGGCTGTGTTCATCTTAAGCTTTGTACCTCATCACATAGTGCACTTGCCCTGGACCTTGACTGTTCTGGAGTTCTGGAAGAAGGAAAACTGTCAGTTGCGCCAACAACTCAATGATGCTCATCAGGTGACTTTGTGCCTCTTGAGTACAAACTGTGTGTTGGACCCAATCATCTACTGCTTTCTCACCAAGAAGTTCCAGAAGCATCTTTCTGAACACCTGAAAAGCATGAAAGGGAGTCGCAAGTGCTCCAGGCAAACCACAGACACAGTGATCGAGGGCACCATTCACCAAGAGGATGCCATCAGAATCTAGGTCAGCCCTGTTCTGATTACAGACCGAGATACGTGAATTAGTCACTCATCTTTCCTCAAGAAGAGGCACTGAGGAACACAAAAGAAGACCAGGATATTACATTTCCTTTTTCCTATTAGACAGAAGAGTGAGTGCTCATTTCTTCTATCACATGCAGCTGGCAGAACTGGAACCTGTAACAATCTGGCAGAAAAGCACCTTCTGTCTGGGCTCACGTTCTCAGGGGCACTGAGAACAGCTCAGATGATCTGCTTTTAGATGAAAGAAATGTGTCATTGAGTCTCTGCAGTGAGCAGCTAGAAGCTAAATTGAAGCTAAATGCACTGAAGTTATGCATTGTGTCAGCCCAGATAGCACCATCCCTGGTCCTTTGCCTGCCCAGCTCCCATGAAGTATCAGAGCTGTAAGAGACTTCAAAAAGACCTGGAAGAACAGACCGAGTTGCTAGCATCATCAAATGACTTTTCTAAGAAGCTTGCATGGTTCTGTGAAGACAGTTCTGTGAAGACAAGAGCTGAAGAAGCTCTTGTCTGGCTAGAAGGGACGTAGTCCAAGGAGTTCCTCAAATGCCATCAAAGAAGAGGTCTGCCCCTCCGATCCCACCTTTCCTACTCGCATGGTCTGCTGGGGCCCATACTTAAGAGATGTCTGGGAGTAGCTATTACGAACTTTTGCCTTTGCTCCCAGCTCCTGAATCAGTCAAGTAACTGGACTAATAGGCAAGAAAAGGAAGACAAATTGGCAGTGCCTCAGCCCCCATCCACAGGTCAGCACTACGTCCAAAGGGGACTATTGTCTCACCTGCCTTCTTCTATGATAGCAGTACTGGCAAACCAGCGGCCTCTTGCACTCAGCTGAGTAATTTCTGGCTGACTGCATGTGTCTGTGGAAATCCAATCTCACTTTGGAGGCTCCAGTAACAGAAGACTGTAGTCAGCATGGGCATTACGATAAGAAGAAAAGCTTAACGCGCTTCAGTATCTTTGTTCTTATTTATTTAAAATAGGCTTGTAACAAGCAACTGTAGATTATTCCTTCCCCCAGCCCTTCTATTTCTGCTATCAAGAAATTAGGCTGACTAGTTCTTGATATCCTACCCCAAGTGAGGTGTTAGATCAGGTCATGGCCACTTTCGGAGTAAACCAGTGCTGCACAGTGACACAGGAGACTTGATAGATATCTAACTCACACACTCTGGCAAGACCGTAGACTCCTCGCTCAGGGCTAGCTGCTGTCAGTTGGGGCCCAGGGCAAAGTGTTTTTCCAGGCTGCTGAGATCCGTTACAAATCATGAGACACTTGAGGTTCCTTTTCTGACACAAGTTGCTCAATCCAGCACAGGAAACTGGGCAGGGAAGGGACGGGTTTTCACAACAGTTTTTAGTTCCCTAAATCACATAGAAGAGTCTGGTTGACGACAAGAAAAGTGTATCTGACCTGTGACACTGATTATTCATATGGAAGACAGCAGCCTTCCTACACCCACCAGAGAACGTGAAAGATAAGCTCAAGTCTTTCCACAGATAGGACCAATGTTTGTGTAAGACTTTGCCTACATTCAGTGGAGATATGGGTCCTTCAGATCCATCTCCCGAAGATCCTCAGGCAGCTTTTATGCTTACTTGTGTGAGTGCAAAAAAGAACTAAGACGTTTCTTTTTCTAATGCTGTCTGCCAGGACCAGCCACACGCTGCAGGCCCAGCACCAGGCAAAGAGCCTGATCACAACGTGAATGCATTTCCCTCCTGGCCCTGGACTCTGCTCCAGTAATGGTCACCCATACAGAACACCTCTGGCACCTCTTAGCAGAGAGGTCATTCCCCGACTATGTCACTCTGCCTTGATCAAAGCTTTGCCGTGAAACTGCAGTCATCCGAGCCACAGCACACAGCAAAGGGGGCAATTTCTGTAATTTAAAAGCCTAAATCTTGCTTGTTGGAGGAATCTGCCTCTGTTTCTGCCCTTCCAGACCTCAGGTTCTGGCTGAGGAGCACTTGCAGCTGGGGTGGAGCTTTCCTCTTTTCCCCTTGCCACCCGATGTGACAGCAGAGCTCTCTTGCTTCACAGCCCCTAAGCACTGAACAGATGGAGTAAGGCCAGTCTTAGAGGAAATGGAAAGTGATTTTACGTGGAGATCTGGTAAACATGCGATCTCCTATTGATCTGAGAGTTTACAGTATAGGCTACTTACCATGGATAAATTACATGCTTTACTCCACAGAAAACAGCTGTAGGGCCAGTGTGGGCTCAGAGAACAGATGAAAACTTGCATTTAAGGAAAAGGCTGAGTGGAGGAAAAAGCCCTGAGGACACTTCAGGATATGCTGCAGTAATTAAGTGAGTCACAATGCATTTCTAAAAACCAGTCTGAGCTCCTACTTCTGTTCCTGGAATTACCTTCTCGGATTACCGCAATGTTGCATTACTCTGCTTTACTTTGCAATAAAATGTACCCTCAAAAGTTCTTTTAAATAAAACCGTGTTCCCCAAGTGTTTTGCCCTGTAAGTTCTCCCCCTTTCTCATCTTCCTGTATTTATATTCAATGGGAAAGCCTGGGTACCACGCCGACACAGCTTGATTTTGGCGTTATTTAAAAAAAAAAAAAATTTAAGGGCTCAGCAAGTTTTGACTTGCTAAAAGGGAAGGGGAAAGAACTAATTTCTGAAACAACCCCTGAAAGACCTGCTGGAGCTCCTCAAAACCCCCGACCTCGGACCTGCGCACACAGGGATTTCCGATGGACACAGCTCCGGCCGCTGTAAAGAGCCGCCACCCGGGGCCTGCAGCNTCGGGCCGGGCCGGGGCCCAGCGGGCCCGCAGGCGGAGGCGGCGGGGACGAGGCGTGTGTGAAGTGTGTGCTTCCGCCACCCCCTCCCCCCTTGCCCCCCCACCAAGACGGGCCCGAGGAGGGGCTGCAGGCGGTGGCCGGGGCAGGAGCGATGGGGCCGGGCTAGACCCCAGGGCTCCCCGCCCCCGGGACCACGGGCCCGGCAGCGCGGCCGGGGCCTGTCCCCGCGTTCCCAGCGGTCCCGGTGCCTCAGCCGCTGCTGGCGGTGTTTGGAAGAGCTGGGAAACAGCCAAAAGGTGCAGAAAGACACTAACTGACTTCTTTAGCTTAGCTGAGGGTAGTGAGGAGTGGCTTGGAGGGGGTGACCGGGTAAAAGGACTCTCTGGGTGGTTGGGGTACCCAGGGCTTGGGCGTCCGGTCACAGGGCCGGCAGCCGTAGGAAGCCTCGGCGCAGGGCAGCCCTGCTCAGGCTGTTCCGGCTTCGCGAGGGGACGGTTAAACGTGTCTGCACTTGGTAGTGGTTGGATGGGTCTGGACGACGCTGGAGCGGACAGGTCCAAGAGGATGTGCTTGGGCTTGGCAGGGCCGTGATGAGTTGGACTTCACAAGCTGTACTGGACCCAGATCAGCTCTGCTGGACGTTCCTGGTTCTGGAATGCTGCAGGGAGCTCTATGCGGAGCCAGCTCAAGCACAGCATGCCTTATTAGTTTGGTTTCTGCACTGTATGGTGTGACTAAATTGTTTCCAGACTAGAGCTAGTCCTTGATGCAACATAACAGTAGTAATTCAGATGGAGCATGGTACAAATAAGTCTTGGTGGACTTTGCTTTCAGTATGGAGGTAATTCTGCTTCAGCTTCTGTGATGCACTTAATCTGTAGGGTCGTACATAGCGGTACTTGGATCAACTGCTTATTAAAAGTAAACCGTACTGATTAATACAAGATTTTTATTATTATCTGCCTCTATTGTTTTGTTTCCTTCAGTTTTGTCTGTTGCAGATTATCTTTGCTTTCTGATGCTGATTAAGATAGGTTTTGTTGCGAATCATAGCAATTCATATGCTGTTCACATAATAAACTACTTTTAAAAATGCATGAAAATAGTGGCTTTCTCAGCCTGCAAAACCACTGACCTATCAGACTTTACCTATCACGTTTTGGGTTTTTTCATATCACGTCGTGGTGCGATGCTTCTTCCTTGTGCCCTGCAATCCAGTTTTTTGCCTCAAACAGTGATACGCAGGTACATTCTCGCCAGTCTGCCTAAAGGGTAGCTGAGGTTATGGCGTTGCCTTTTCCAAGCCGTTAGAATTACTGCACAGTGTCTTTCTGCAGCTTCCGCCTCCCGCTCAGCTTTTCCGTGCAGCCTCAGCAGCTGTTGTGGCACCTTGGGAACTGTGTATTGCTGGGTTGTGTGACAGATTTGCTTGCAAAACTGTCACTTCCTCATCGCATGTATATGCCATAGCTGTAATAGTTCTTGTATAATCAGTGACTTTGGAAGGTTTTATAGCTTCTCAAAACTTTGCCCTGCAAATACACAGATGTTGAATGAATTTTGAATTATGTCAGAGTACGCTTTATTACCAGGTTGTGTGTCCACAGGTTGGAGTACCTCTACAGCAGATTAATGTATGATTTCCTAGCGTTCGTGTAACAAAGAGTGGTTATATATGGCTAAAGGTAAAACCGGATAAAATAAACTAAAATATTTTAATTGAATGAAAAACCTAGCAAGTAGTTTGTTCCCATGTGCAAGAGATGTTATGCATACAGATTTGAGGCTAAAAGCAGATAATATGTCATTGTGGACAAGAGTAACTCGGTGCCGCTATTCTTAGTTTTCAGAAGTAGGATTTTATTTTCCCCCTCCCTGCAGGTCAGTGCTCTTTTTTTTCTGAAAGGTGCTCCTATGAAATGGATGTTTGTTAAAACTTGTACTGGGTCTGAAAAACACCGTCATTGAAAAAGGAGCTGTCAGGATGGAAAGGTACAGGAAACCTTTGAGACCTTAAATGGAATCACGTCAGGATTTAACAACTGGTATTTTCTGTACGATCTCACGCCCAGCGGTGTCTACAGACGACGCACCTACAGACAGCATTGTCTCTTGCAGTGCTTCTGAGTGTTTTTGTCACCTAAACTAAACCGTGACCAGTGGCACACACTGGTTAGTTGTAAGTTGAGGAAGATCTTTTTCAGCTTTTTCTTGCTTTGTCTTATCCTTAATTTATTCTCTTTCCTTCATCCTAATTTGTCTCGAAGTTTTTCCTTTAATTGGTTAAAGGGCAACAAACCAAGCGTCTCCTCAGCAGTGGCCCCTCTCTAGCAGTGGTTCAAGGCTAGTTCATGCGGATGCTGTGACTGGAGGCACTCCAGTACCTGAGGGTGTAACTTCAAATCCTTTCTTCCTATTTGTAACCGCCACTAGAGCTTCAGCGAAGGTGGTGCTGCAGGGGGTCAGCTCTACTCCTAGTTACCCAAACCTGATGTCTAGGAGAGAGCTGTGGGCAGAAGATACAGCGTGTCATGGCAGACTCTTCATTGTATGGGGTCACTTTGATCCACATCACACCAGTCACTGCTGTCTTGTCTTTTCCAGGTTGTCACCGATCCATCCCATAACTGGGCAGTATAACTAGGAAACAAGCTTTGTATTTAGAAAAATCATTTAGTGTTGTGATGAAGCTGATTTGGAACTTTTTCCATCTCTTAGATAGACTCCTGAGGTTAAAGGTACGGCTAGTCTGATTTCAGAGGTGATGGAACAGTTCTTCAGCTCTGCAGAAGATGAGTCTCTCCTGAGTTGAGACCCAGGTACAGAGCTGTTCTCACATTCCAGAAGCTTCCTTCTGAGCCTCAAAGTTTGTGTTGTTTGTATTTGGATACTGACAGTCCTGTTTCTCTTGCAGTCACCAACTGGAACACAACATAGAGTGTATGTCAGCTTTAAACCTTGGGTGATGGTTCATATTTCTATAAATACCGTACTATCATACGTAATTCTGTTTTGAAGATCTTACAAATCACTTTCATACTGATGTATTTCCTGTGACAATTATTTTTCTCTATTCTGTTTGGGAGAGCTTAAGAAATTCTTCCTTAAATACGATTGATTTAAGATCATCAGGTAAGAAAAATGCATATTCAGGGCCAGGATAATTTGAAAAAGTAGGTGATTAATTATTCTTTAGATCAGAAAACAAAAGTGGCAGCCATTTTTAAAACCACATGGAAGTATTCTGAAGTAGGCTTGATCACTGGTTTCCTATCAAAATTTCCCCCCACTGCTTTTTTGGTAAAGGCATAGTTGTTCTCCTATACCTATTGTGGAAACTACTGCCACAGAAGACAGCCACACGTGTTAAGGGCTTTGAAGGTTAACACAGAAGTCTGGTCCCATTTGCAATATGACTAATGTTTTGTTCAATACCTTTATAAGAGCTCTTGAAACTTCAGAAGCCATGGCCTTGAGTAGTCTCTGTACTTTAAATCTCCATTTCCTGTCCATCCAGAACTCTTGGGGTCTAGGGAGGGAAGCTGGCCTTTCTAGACGATAAAGGGACTCAAAGATAACAGGGTCTATGTTTTTTTTGTTGTTGTTGTTAGCTTGGCTGGTGTTCTGGAGAAGCACAAAGACATGCAAGGTTTAGATCTTCTTTTTCTACTGTTTTTTTTTTTTTTTTTTTTTTCCAGTGT
>VXBO01011354.1:39052-95244 GCA_013400135.1 Rhinoptilus africanus
GATCAGATTAGTCAGGCATGATTTCCCCTCGGTGAATGCATGTTGAGTACTTCTGATGGCCTTCTTTTCCTCCACATGCCTTGAGATGACGCCCAGAACAAGCTGTTCCATCATCTTTCCAGGGATGGAGGTGAGGCTGACCAGCCTGTAGTTCCCTGGGTCCTCCTTCTTGCCCTTTTTGAAGACCGGAGTGACATTGGCTTTCCTCCAGTCTTCAGGCACCTGCCTGTTCTCCAGGACCTTTCAAAGATGGTGGAGAGCGGCCCAGCAATGACATCTGCCAGCTCCCTCAGCACTCTCGGGTGCATCCCATCAGGGCCCATGGACTTGTGAAGGTCTAATTGACCTAACTGATCCCTCACTTGATCCTCCTCCACCCAGGGGGGGAAGTCTTCCTCTTTCCCCATTAATTTCTCCAAGGCCTGGGGCTCTTGAGGGCTGGGCCAGGCAGTAAAGACTGAAGCAAAGAAGGCATTCAATAATTCCGCCTTCTCTGCATCCTCCGTCACCGTGGCTCCTGTTTCATTCAATAGTGGGGAACAACAATCATGGGGAAAAGATGAGCACTCAATGGACAGCATGCTGAGTGAGAACAGGGAAATCTGTAGTGTGGTAAGTGAAATGAAAGAGGAGAATTTAAAAAGGGTGAAAAGAGAGTTGAAGAGCAGCTTGCACAGGAGGCTCAAACCAGTAGAAATACATTCTCCAGATCCATCAAGAACAGGAATCTAGGTAATGATTGTGGGGATTCTTTGGTGACCAATGGTGGTGGAATGGGCATCTGGGGATAGTAAGGCATAACAGCCAAGCTCAGTGAATTCCTTGTTGTCACTCTTACTGCTAAAGATGGGCTCTAGAGGACATCCTGGGAACACCATACAGGTGACAGATTTCCAGCAGCAATAAGACGATAGTTATAAAGGACAAAATCACTGCTTACTGGAAAGTACAGTCCATTGGAAAAGCGTCAGTATGGCTTCTGTAAAGGGAAATTCCACCTTGTTAATGTACTGGAGTTCTGCAAGTGTATGGATAGACAGAAGCAACAGGTATAATCAACTTTTCAGAAAGCATTTGGCAAAGTTGTATTAAGCTAAATTTCCCCAGGCTTGGAGGAGAGGTTCTCTATCAATGGAAAGCTTGTGAAAGCGTAGATTGGAACTGCAGGGGACCTCAGAAGGTGGCCTCCTTCAGTCTCCTGCTCACAGGGAGTAGGTTGTTCAGGGTCTTGTCCACAGGGCCTTTGAAAATGTGGAAGAGTGGACATTTCACCACCCCTGTGGGTCACTCTTGCAGTGCAGAAGACTCACAAGGTGAAGAAATTTTTCCTTGAGTCAAGCTGATATTTTTCTTCTTGTAATTTGTGACAGTTACCTCTTTACCTCTTTCTCTAGGCACTTGAGGTAAATCTGGCTGTATTTTTTCTATGGTATCTTTTTAGCCTAGCTTGAGACATGCCTTCATTGCTGCCAGGACTCACAGCTGACTCATGTTGAACTTGTCCACTAGGATCTACAGTCTCTTTTCTGCAGAACTGTGACCTCCTGTCCCGTCGCGTGGGGTTACTCCATCCCTAGGGTGGCACACAGCTCTTGCCCTTCTTGAATTTCATGAGGTTCCTGCCAGTCCAGTCTCCCAGCACGTCACAGTCCCTCTGAATCACAGTTCTGCTTTTCAGACTTTTGCACTGCACCCCCCTAGTTTGGTCTTATCCACATATTTTTTTTGAAGGGATGTTATGTGCTATTGCACTGGTCATGATGAAGATGTTAATATTGCGTACACTTGTAGGTGGACTTTTTGTTACCAGCCGCTAGTTAGATTGCAGACCTGTAATCACAGTCCTTTGAACCTGGCAGTCCAGACCGTTTTTCGTCCACCATGTAGTCTGTCCATAGTTTATTGCCTGCCCAGCGTGGCTGCAAGGATGCTGAAGGACTCTGAATTACTAAAACAACATGCAGAATATTTACAACTCTCTTACTCCACAGAGCAAATAATTTCATCAGAAAGGGCAGTCAGGTTGCCCGGGCACCATTTGCCTTTGGTGGATCCATCCTTCTTGTTCCCAGTTGCTTTCTTGTCTTTCATGTGCATGTGAATGGTCTCTTTGGATTTGCTCCGCAGTCCCCTGAGGTGCTGCAGGGAGACGGGCAAGTCTGACTAGCCTGTATCTCCCCTATTGCCTGTCTTGAAGGTGACATTTGCCCTTTTGCAGTCATTGATCACCTCCTGGCTTGATACGATCTTTAAAAAATGATAGAGAGCAGCTCCTTTTCCATCCTGTTTGGTCTTATGGAGTTGTGTATGTCCAGTTCTCTTAAGGTGGTCTCCAGCTTCATCTTTCTGTACCATTGTTAATGTCTGGGAGCAGCTGGGACACGCTTCCCCTAGGGGAAGGGATGCTAAGTGTGGTACAAGGCAGGGAGTAGCAGTGGCCTCACCTCCAAGGATACAGTCCCTCAGGACCCATGGGGCGAGCAGGGCAGGCTGGGTGATGGCAAGTAGCTGGGTTAAGGCAAGAGCCCGGGTTGGCAGATGGATCCACGGTGAGGTCAAGCTGGGAAGTCAGATCTGTAGCTCAGGTGGGTGCCAAAGGGGAGAGCCACAGCTTGAAAGCAGCTCCTGAGGCAGGAAGTGATGACCTTTGCTGAAGCCTCAGTAGAGCTTTCTGGAAAAGCTGTCCCCAAGGTCACCAGCTGTACTGTCTTGGCTCTGAGCCCAGGTAACCAAACCCCAGGAGGAGGGATGTTGGCTGGGGGCCCTCACAGGTGGCACTTTCTTCCTCCAAGCTCTGCCACGAGGCACAAAGACTTCGGAGGCCTGACAGCAGACCTTGATGGTAAAACCTGGCAAGGGGGACATTGAATACCACAGCCTTTCCTGCGTCCTTGGTCAGTTGATTGCCTGCCCTGCTCAGCATCCAATGGTTTCCTTGGTCTTTCGCTGCCAGTGTGCTCACAGGAGCCCTAGAAGCCCTTCTTGTTGCCCTTTGCATCCACCGCCAGATTTGAGTCAGCCAAGCTTCTGATCTCTGCGTGCTGCATTAGCTCTGGTGAATTCCTCACATGTATCTGGTCTTTGCTTCCTTTTTGAGCTTTGTCAGAAGTTCACTGTCCAGCCAAACTGTCCTCCTTTTGCATCTGCTCATTTTCCTGCATGTTGGGATGCATTCTTGGGGGGGGAACTGTCCTTGAGGATCATCTCTCAGTCCTGGGCTGCATTGCTCCTTCAGGCTCTCCTGTAGTACCATGCCTATCAGATCCGTCTCCTGAACAAACTGGAATGTGGCTATTAATTTTGTTACTTGTCATCTTCATTTCTAGGATCTTGAACTCTTATCATATCACATCACTACATAAAAAAATTTACCTTTGATGCATTGAGAAACCTGACTTTTGTTTGCCCCACCACGTTGCTCTCACAGCGGACACTGGGGTGGTTAAAGTCCCTCCTGCAAACTGTGCTCTGCGATCACTGGGTTTCTTCGGCTGTTTAAAGATGGCTTTGTTCACTTCCTGATCGAGGATCTGAAGTGAACATCCACCACAATATTCCACTTTTTTGACTTCTTTTATTCTGGCTGTGCAAGAGGTCTGTCTGGGGTCTGTCTGAGCATTTTTGTCACTGTCCTACGTGTGCTGTCCCCTGCTTGGTGGGTCTTCCCTGACAAACCTATCTGAAAGCCCTCTAACTTGATCAGCAAGCCCAGGGAGCAGAGGAGAAGGCTTAGTCGTCACTTCAAAGGCTGGAGAAGAGACAGCACTGTAGTACACTGAATGTTTGCACTTAGGCTGGTTTTGTCCAGCATTTTTACCTTGGATCCGGAGAAATGAATGACCAGTGAAATATCCGAGTTTACTGATACTGCTGAACTTTTAAATCATAAAAAGCCATGCCAAAGGCAGAAGAATGTTGTTGCCAAGCTGAGTGATCAAAAAGGTGGCCGAAGAGCTTCAGTGTAGATGAATTTATGAGAACTTAAAGTAATTAGCATAAGTATGGTTTAGATTGCTTTCCTTAAATTAAGAGTAATTCTTCTAGGGAAAAGCAAGCTAAACCATATCTACATACGGCTGAACAGGCGGTTATGGCTCCAGGAGGAGAACCTGAGGACAGCAACAGTCCGTTGAAATGATAACTCAGCGTAAGCGGCAGCCAACAATGTTGGCAGTCATTAGGAAGGGTGTTGAAAACAACAGAGACATCGTTTTACTGCTCTGCAGTAAAGCTGTGGTTGCAGCCATCTCTCCTATTCTATGTGTGGTTCTGGTCACCATGTCTCAAGAGAGGAGCAGTGATTGCAGGGGATGGAGCCTTATGAAGAGAAGCTGAAGCCTGGGACTGATTTGGAGAGAGAATGTAATCAAGGTTCACAAAATCCTGAAGGCAGGAGACGTGTTGAAAGAGGAGCTGCTCACTCGATCCTGCCGCACTAGGACCAAAGGCACTCGGAAACTCCTTGCTGAGAAACTGTTTGTGTGTCAGGCTGGGAGCTGCTGACGGCAGCCGGTTCAGAGAGGCAGCGGGCAAACTGGTGGGAAACAGATCCGTGAGTGGCTGCTGGAGGAGGAAGCAGGGATGTCCCCTCTGTGGTCCCACGCTGGTGGGGCGTGTGGGGTGGTGAGAGGAGCCAGGCTCCCCCAGTCCCTGCCGCTGGCGGCTGCTGGTGCAGCTGGTGCTGCGCTGAAACGGAGCGTTTGCCTGACCCAGTGGGGCGATTCTGTCCTCCCGCCTGCCTCTGCCAGCAGGACTGATTCTGTGGGAAGCAAATGGTGTAGTAAATATGCTTAACTGAAAGCAGGGGCTCTTACCAAGCAGCTGCATGTTGAACACCATCATTTAAACTGTTTTTTTACCTGATAAAAAATCTCAAATATCCAGTACTTTATTCTTTATTCTTTTTGAGCAGGTTACTCTAGCAACTGTTGTTGCTAAGACTCAAATAGCTACAGATGTTCTCAGAACTGATTGCACCATGATAAATACCATGGCTGCCTCTAATGCAAAATAACAAAAGAAATGAGTAAATTTACCATAGTTATAACCTTTTTAATAAAATTGTGGTGAAAGTCGAGTACTGAAACAATTTCTTTCTAATAGAACTATAGATTAATTTCCTGGTAGCCTGTGGTGGTGGCTATATGACTTTTTGATATGCATTAGTGAAATCTTTTATTGAAAATAAAGTTTAGAGCTGCATAACGTAAATAATTCCTTTTTTTGTGGTTAATATAATGCAGATTTGCTGTTTGACTGACAGAGCATTAAGAATTGCAGTCTTCTGTTCAGGAAATTTCCTAATCTATTTGAATATATCTGAAGTGGCTTCTCGAAATTAAAGGCGGTATGCTCTGCTGTTTGAAAGTTTATTTTAAAAAGCTTTTAAGACAGTGTGGTTTTTTTTTTCCTCCAGAGCTGCAGCTCTAGAGATTTGCCAGCCGTTTATCGGTTATCTAAACCACAAAAATGTTCGTGAGCCTCAGGATAGTGGGTATCTTATCATTTGTGGTCTTCAGGGAAAAATCCAGTAAGTCTCAGTGCAAGTTGAATCCTCATGAACAGAGGAGGTAATTGACTTTTCTACTTTTGTTACATTTACATAAATTACTGTGCTGTTTTGTAACTAAAAGGTTAATAGCAGTTTTGTGTCCTTGTGCCATGTGAGCTGAGCATGTCAGATCTAGCGGAAATTGCTGACTTGTTCCTGGGCTCCGTGGGAGTTGTTTTTCTCAGATGAAATTTTATTTCCAAATTTTCCTTTTGTGAAAACAGTTCTTTTCCCCATTAAAAATTTCCCTGCTCTGTTTCAAAATCAAATTTAACAGGATTGCATAAGAACTGGAAAACCAAACTGCGTGTGTGTCATTGTTCAAGCGAAGTGAACTGCAGACAGTCTTAATGTTGATAACCTAATTCCTATTAATGAAATAGGCATTGCTTCGAGTAAAACTATTTGTATTACCATGTTTAATTTCAGTAATTTTCTTAGTTTATAAATGCTGCATTTTTTTTTTCTATTTTAAGGTTATGAAATTTTAATCAAACTGGGATTTTTCAGTCACAGGGCTGTGTTTACAGATTTGCCATGGGCACTCGTACCTTCAAAAATAGGGCATACGATCTGCCTTTCCCATAACTTTTATAGTGTTTTATTCTGAGTCTTCCCTGGTTAACAAAGAAGGGAAGAGAGAGCATGGCTAGAGAGTGGTAAACAATCCCGCGGATATAGCAGCAAAGGTTTATTCTTTTATATTCTTCATAGTGTTTTGCAAATATCTGTGTGTGGGTGTGGGGGTGTGTGGAGAGTGAGAAAAAGCAAAGAATAGCAGAGTATGAATCTTTGCTGTGAGGTGCACTGCATTTGTTAAAGATAGGAAGTCGGCAGACTGGTGTGTAGCGCAGCTTTCGTTCATTATTCTATTGGGCTTTTATAAACGGCTGCTCTCTGCTGCTGAAAAAGGAAAATAGTAGAGAACTGTACTTACAAAAGAGGGGTATTTAACAAAACAAAGCTTGCGGTATGGTGCCTTAAGGATGGATTTTAGAGGGAATTTTTAAGAATTGTTTTGGAGAGCAAGACTGTTGTCTGAGGAGTTGATTGTTGGTAGTGTTCAATGCCATGACTGGCAGATACTTAATGTGCAGCCTTAATATGATATTTACAAATGAACTTGTGAGCACTATGGGAAGGAGATAATTTGTTGTGTTACTTGCAGGTCTACTTGTGAAAACAAATGATTTGTCTTAAGTATTTGATTCTTTAGTGGAGGGGGACAGCTGGATGGGCCCCTCCTCTTTTACACCTTTCTTCACATGTCACTGGAGTTGCACTAGCATATTAAATACTGTGGTTCCCTTTTCTTTAAAGTAGCTTTTAAGTTTTTTGAGTTTATATTCATACTCCCCAGACAAACATTTTACACAGCCAGGCATCTACTCACTCATTTTGTTTGCATCATTGTGATGCAACTTCATGAAGAATTCCAATTATCTTGTTTTTGCCTGAAGAAAAGAAAAATAAAGCTTAGTACACAAATTTGTTCAATTCCTGACAGCTCCTTAAGGGGCTTTTTTTTGACAGAGGTCAAACTAGGAACCAGGCTGATGCTGTCATTTCCTGTGATCTTTAATCAAGCTGTTTAAAAGCAAAATGGTAGATTCTTCAAAACTTTACAGAATGCCTGTTTTTGCCAGACCCTCATAAGAGATCCTGCAGGAGCAGGCAGTAGACTGGGTTTGCTTCCTCGGTGTTGGTAGGATGCTAGTTTGTCTGTGTTGAACACCAAGTTGGAAATATTTCAGCAGCTTGGCCAATAAAATGTTATTACAGTTGGATATGGGAATGCTGAGATATGGGGAAGGATAAAATTGTGAAGAAATTTCCCTGTGGAACAAGGAGGTTCATTGGCACGTGGGCCAGGGCAATCCCAAGCACAAATCCAGGCTGGGTGGAGAATGGCTTGAGAGCAGCCCTGAGGAAAAGGACCTGGGGGTGCTGGTGGAGGAGAAGCTCAACGTGACCCGGCAGCGTGCGCTGGCAGCCCAGAAACACCCCCGCAGCCTGGGCTGCACCCCCACAGCGTGGGCAGGGGGCGAGGGGGGGATTCTGCCCCTCTGCTCCGCTGGGTGAGACCCCCCCGCAGTGCTGCCCCCAGCGCTGGGGCACCAACAGCAGAAGGAGACGGAGCTGTTGGAGCGGGGCCAGAGGAGGGACATGGAGATGCTGGGGGGGCTGGAGCCCCTCTGCTGTGGGGACAGGCTGAGAGAGCTGGGGGGGGTCAGCCTGGAGAAGAGAAGGCTCCGGGGAGACCTTGTAGCAGCTTTCCAGTCCTTAAAGGGGACCTACAAGAAAGCTGGAAAGGGACTTTTTACAAGGGCATGTAGTGGTACAACAAGGGGTAATGGCTTCAAAATGAAAGAGGGTAGATTTTGATTAGATCTGAGGAAGAAATTCTTTGCTGTGAGGGGAGTGAGCCCCTGGCCCAGGCTGCCCAGAGAAGCTGTGGCTGCCCCATCCCTGGAGGGGTTCAAGGCCAGGTTGGACGGGGCTTGGAGCAGCCTGGGCTGGTGGGAGGTGTCCCTGCCCAGGGCAGGGCACTGGAACTGGGTGATCTTTAAGGTCCCTTCCAACCCCTTCTATGATTCTGTGATATCCAGAAGCCCGCTCATGCTCTGATGTGGAGGGGCATGGGTCACTGCTGGCGTGGGAGATGGCTGATAACATATTTTTCCTAAAGATTAAAACTTAACTGATAAATCTTCAGAATAAAAAGCACTCTGTAGCTGTGCAGTGCTTAATAATGTCAGTATGTGTTTCTTCTCTCTTCACTTTTTGTATTTATTCCTTGGGATGTTTTTAATTAAATTTAAGAAAAAGGGGGAGGTGGACCCACCACATCCCACGGCGCCAGGTTCTGCTTCTCTCCGAAAGAAGCAGTTTGTCCCATGGTGAGAGGCCCAGAGTAAAAACATATTGCAAGGAAAAACCCTGCTCCAGTTGGTGATGGCTTGGATCACTTTGGCTGCACTCTCTGATCCTGTGTGCGTGTGTAGCATAGCAGCAGGGGAGAGACTACCATAAAATGCTCCACTGGAAAATATAGGAAGCTTCGACTCTTCTGCTTCTGCTCAATTCATATATTCATTGCTCTTCATGGTGAGGTGCTGGCTCTTGAGTAAATAAGGAGTGGAAATAACTGTATACATTATGTTACTGTGCATACAAGTGTGCACATTTATTTTAACTTTCTGTTTAATAAATGGAATTTCATTACACTAAATAAAGCTTTGTTCTTAGGTAAAGAGTGGCTTTTTAAAAGTCACATAAACCCATATTCAAACAGCTTTTTTTCTAAGCAGTATAATTACTGCTTGTTGCTTTTATCACGGTATCCTTGACTTTAATTATTTGCAGCTTGGGCGAAGAACTGTTCCTCAGCCGAAGTTTTATATTCCAAGGCAAGACAGATGGGCATGAAAAGAGCAGAATGAAAGCAAATAGTGGTCTAGCCTGATGCTAATAGTGGGTAGCTTTCAGAAATTATATCCATAGTATCCAGTTTGAGAGAATCTGACCAAGCTCGACTTCGTGTATTTAAAACAGGATTTAGCGTAAGAAACTGTATGTAGCTTGCCAGGGCTTTTAAAAGGGAATTATTGGCATAGCAGTCTTGTGCAGAGCAGAAGGCAGGCAGCTGATCTGTGTGATTCTGCAGTCCGTTCCTAAGCTTCGATGCCGTCTGTTTTGGAGTTTAGATACTGTGTCTCCACAGATTGAGCAAGCAAAATGAATGATGTGCAAAGCACCTGTCTTTGATATTTTACATTGTTGGTGTTCTGCGCAAGTTGGAATTGAACCAGGATGGGTTTCAGAACAAGTCTAGATTAAATAAAAAATATTGTTTAATTCAGGTATTACAAAATAATTTTCATCAGGTAATAATGAAAACCACCCCATAACGGGAAAAAAGTACTGTAATTTGCTGCTTTTCAGAAGTGTAACTCTTGACTCATTTTTCTGAATGTTTCTTTCATCGCTGCAGCTCATTTGATGGCTTGTTGCACGCTCAGTTGCATTTTGTACTGGTTTTCTCATTGACCAGCCCAGGGGCCCACAGAACTACTCTAGCCACTGAAATCTGCTTTTCAGACCTCCCTCTCAGGGAAAAAAAAAAGAAAGAAATAGACATATAGACATATAGATGAAAGAAGTGACCAAAGCCCCTCTGCTCCCAAAGCTGTTAATCACTGATTTCTTCTCTTCTGAGGTTCTAAGCGTCAGTGCCCGTTAGGAAGCTGTGGTTTGCGTGGGATGAGAGACGGATGGTGGTTGCATTGGCAGCCCCTGTCCTGAGTGCAACTGCAGCACTTTGGGCTCTCTGTGGAACTGAGGGTACTGAAGATCTGGGTTGATATCTCTTCCGTTGCAGTCACTTATGGTCTTAAAATGTTCCATAATATAAACTGCGTGATAAGCTTAGCTGAAGCACAGTCGCCTTGAGTTTTATACGAGTTAAAAATGTCATTTTGAGATTTGAGATGCCACCAAAAAAAAAAAAATCAGTGTTGTTTATCATCAGTTTTTAAAAATCACCTTTGTTCATGGTGAGCTGCTTGCTGAGTAGGACAATACACTGGGCTGGCTCCAGCTGAGCAGGTGCCAGGAGCGGGGTGTGTTTTTTGGACACCCAGGCTCCGGGTGCTGCGCTGTGCATCCCTCTGCTCCCGAGTGAGGAGGCAGCGTACAGCGGCCGCCTGGCTGGGCTTGCTCCCCTGGGTGCTGCCCTGAGGGCACCCCCGCCCCGGGCCCAGGTGGGCAGCAGAGGGGAACAGCCACCCGGGATGGTGCGGTTAGGGAAACACGGGTGGCCGGAGCAGCTGCTGCCCAGATCCTGGCGCTGAAGCTGTCAGCAGCTTTGCTCTGCTCTCCCTGCAGGAGGAGAGAGCAGGCAGCTCCCTTCCTGGCTTCACGCTCCGCAGGTGATGGTTGGGAGAGGCTCTGGCCTTGCTCCGTGTCCAGGTGCTTTCTGTGCCCAGCCAGGAGCAGCCACATGGCGGATCTAGAGGAGAACGGGGTGATGGGGTGGACAGTGATACGGGTTGAAAGGCTGCAGAGCCATGCGTATACCACTGTTACTTACGTCCTCTATTTTGCCAAAGTGAAACATAAATGAGATGGTGAAATTATGGATTCATTTGCTACAGCTGTCACTGAAAAGGGGCATCCTACTGCCCCACCTGCGTGCCCTGCCTCGTCCCCATCCTGGTGGCTCCCCAGGCACGGGGCTGTGTGAGCCTGGAGCTGGTCCTGCTTACAGCACCTCAACAGAAAGGTTGTGCTTGGGTGCCTCTTTTTTTTCCCTTTCTTTCTTTTTCCTTAGAAGGTCAGGTCCCATATCCAGACTGCTGTTCAGCCACACCAGCGCTTTGGTGGCCACAGAGGAAGGGGTGTCAGGCGAGCAAGAGCAGGTTGCTGGAGGTACGGAGGAGCAGGAGCTCTTCCCTCAGCAGCAGCTTAGACTGGTGGTGGTGGAGGAGCCTTTGCTGGAGGGAGACCCTGTCACTCATGGGGAGCTGGGGGTACCGGTTACCTACATCCCTTTCCTCTACCAATGCATGCTGCTCCTTCAGGTTGTTCTGCCCACTTCCATGTAGTGACAGCTCTTCTCCCCATGTTGCTGTTTCTGGAGGTATGGAGCGTTCTCTAGAAGAAAGGGTCAAGCCACCAGAGGTCAAGTTTTCACTTTCCATCTTGGCACGTGGTTACTGCTCATCTACTTTGCTGCTTTCATTTGCTTCCAGGTGCTACAAGATGCACTACTCATTTGGGAGGACAGTTCTGTTGGCAGGAGTAGCTAACGTATTCTGACGTGACTCTGGGAATCTTTTTGTCTTTCTTATTATGTAGATCCTTCTCAAAAACAACATTAAAGAAGTACTCACAGCTTTTAAGCAAAGCGTGGAATGGGAAGTTACTGCTGCATGGATCAAAGTGTCATTCAAAATCTTTTTTCCATACTGAAGAGTTTAGTTTGGTTAATTTTCTAAGAAATGACACAATGAAACAGTGTCAAATAGCAACAATGAAGGACAAGGGACAGGATGGGACCCCTTGGTATCAATTTCAAACATTCTTGCTGTTTGCCATTGTATTCTACACTCCTGTTCATAATCTTTGAATGCCAGAGTTTCTCTTAAGTCTTGATTTTTCTCTGTTATTCCTACAAAAAAATAAAACGTAAATAAGATTTTATACTTAAAATGACAGTGACAGTAGCACTTTGCATTGTATACTTTTTCACGTGTGGTGTGAATAGGGTCATTTCAAAAGACCTTGAGTTATTGAAGGGACTTACTATAAATTCATTTGATTTACATTTAAGGCAATAAAGGTAAGTAGCTTTGATTAGGGGAGGCAGCCTTGGAAAATACTCAAACCCTCAGTGAAATTTTACCCTGACAAATATGATACGCCCTGCTATGCAAGACCTTAACCTGCCCTCGAATGAGGGAGAAGAAATCCTTTGTGTTTTCATGGTTAATATGAAATTATTGCAGGCTGCCATGCACCCCCATGCTCGGCACGTGGTGCTCCGCCGCGGACTGGCTGCACGTGCTGGGAGGTTAAGTAGGCCTGGCGGGGGCTGCGGGGGAAAATAGCAGTTGTTTTCAGGACGCAGGAAAGGTTTTTTCTGTGAACTTGTTTAGTCACTTTGCATGGGGAAGGTTTCATGATGTGAAGGTGCCTGAATGCTCCAGGCAGGGTGGGAGAACAGAAAGGCACGGAGAAAGCAGAGCCGGGGAAATGGCCTTTTGCATTTCCAGTGGGATTTACAGCAAAACTTTGATGGCTGTGGAGGCAGGAGAAGGTTGTACCTTGGCACAGTCGCTGTATTGAACCTTTTCCAAACCACTAAGTGTTTTTCAGCGTTTCTTCTAATTTGTGTGATCCACTTAGGTTCTGCTCTGTGTGCGACACTGCACACGTGCGTATGGAGGGACAGCTCTGCTGGGGGGAAGAGGAAGCACCCACCTGCTCTGGGTGCAGCTGGGGTGGGACTGGTCCGGAGAGGTTTGGGCTGGATTTTAATTAATTCCCTGGCTCTGAGATGGGAGAGTGAAAAAGCAGCGATCGAACATCTAGTTGAGGCTGTTCGTCAGCATTGGTCGTGCAGAGGGGGATGCTGTGGAGGACATCTGCCTTATCTTTTGCCCAGCAAATTGCAAAAATTAATCAGATTGTGAAGGTAATCTCCAAAATTTCCTTTTCATGGTTTTAAAACCCTGGGGGATAGCAGCTCTTTGGTATAGTATCCAAGGTCTCAATGCTAAATGCTACTGGGTTACTTAGCTTCCAAAATAAAAATTATTTTATAAATTTTCATCAAAGTTCTCTTTTTGAAGGGTGCAGTTGAAATAATAAACTTCCTTTGTGAATTTGGCAATAAATGGTCCTGTGTGTAAATACTTTTAGGTGTACAGTCTTGTCCTGATTTTTTTTTGTTCGTTATATAAATGTTCTAAATTAAAACAGGTTAGATTGAATCACGCTGTTTACTGACCTAGTAGACCAGACTTGATCATTTAAAGTGTCTTTAAAATCATGATGCACATGTCTGATTGATACATTAGCTTCTGTAGAGTGTATGGTACAAGTAAATATGTAGAAATGTGCCACGTGCATTAAAAAAGTCTGTTTATATCTTGAAGCTTAAAGCTAAATCCCTTGTTTATGAAATCTTTCCATATATGAATTTTGTCTTTTACTTGGGAGATGGCAACACGAGCTTAGAAAGCTTGTGGGTGGAATATGTAACAATTGATATTCTCTGATAGCCTAAATGATAAGCCCCCCAAAAAGTACATAAAGCTGTGAACACCTTTTTTTGACAGGCTTTGAAGACTGCAGAGGAACACACGATTTGACTCGTTTAAGCATTAAAATAGTAATACCCATGGAAGAGCCACAAGACTTACCCGAACAACCAGTAAGTACATTTGAAAAGGCTAAAAATGAACTTATAAACCAAATTGGTGATCTGACAAATTCAGTATACAGTTATTTTAATTAATAATGGAAAATAAGGCTTGTACTTAGTATATTTATCTCGAGGTGAAAAAAACCCATTTTGCTGTTAGTGAAATGTGTTCTACATTTAATTTAATATAATCATACAGGCAATAGTAGTAAGTAGTTATCTGTGCTTAAACTCTACAATCTTTCTATGTAAAATTATGCCTAGTAATTATTTGTTATGCTCAGAAAACCAGACCATTTCAAGCCTGTTCTAGAGAAATTAAAATTCACTATTTCAGTGACAGAATCAGCATGCCGGTTATTACAGTGTATATAGTCTTTAATTATTCTTGTGCTGAAGATCTTGAAAAGGTCCCATGTTCCATCGTCTCCACAGGTGGACAGCTTTTTCTTTTTAATTCTTAATTTAACAGTGTGTTTAACTAGGAAAGCATGTCTGAAGTTAAAAATTGCTGTCCAAACATCTTAGGTGTTTGCAATACTGTCTGTGTTATCAGTACCTGATAATATCACATCACAGAAGTTTTGGGTAGAGCAATTATTAATACAGTAGGAGATGAAGTTAAATTTGTGTATCTAAAATCTAAGAGTGTAGGAATTAAGCAAAAAAGTTTATATTTGTTATATTTGTATTTGTTGTGTTTGTTATATTTGTATTTGTTATATTCCAAAATTTAACCTGATGCAAACTCAACAAGAAATTGCCAAGTTACTTTGAGAGTGAAGCTTATTTTAATTTTGCAGACCTCAAATGCACACAAAAAGAGAGTAATAGGCTGAGGGCAATTTGGTGATGTTCCCGTTGGAAAGATTTTGATGCTTTTTTTAATATGAGAATTTTATGCTTTTCAGTTAACTGGTTAGAAAATATATTTTCATGTCATTTATGCAATTTTATGACTGAGGAACATCGTTGAATGGAATCTAGTGGAACTAGATGATCTTTAAGGTCCCTTCCAACCCTGACAATTCTATGATTCTATGAACGGAAATGTAAATTTACAGTTGTTCAAAATATTGCTTGACACAACATGCAGATTATGCACCTGAGTCAATATGCACAAAGCGTGAAACTAATCAGCAAAACCATATAATCTGAACTTCAGATATTGTGTAGATTTAAAAATTAATTAAATGTGTGTATTTAAAAAGGAAATGCAATTACATCCTCATGATGAAAACTGTCTTTACAAAATTTTATTCTTCAGGGCATGAGGGACAGGGCACAGCTAATTTTCAGTACATGAAAGCATCCTCCATAAGGAGATTCTGCTGTAATTTTCAGCTGAAGATTTTCTTGGTGATTTCTTCCAAGTATCTTATGCCAAACAGTCATTCTGAGGCAGAAAATTGAGACTATATTGATCACAACTGGTAACTGAGGTGGTGTTTTGAGTATAGTGGCACATTCTTGCGGGAGGAAATGAAAAGAAAAACCTTTTTTGGTTTTTGTAGTGAGACCATTCCTGAAACAAGTGAATTTTTCTAATTAAAAAAAAGGAAAAAGAAAGTTGAAGTCAGCTTTGCAAAATCCTGTCTGCCTAGTGGCCCAACACTGGTATTGTACAAACATTTTATTTTCTTAAATAATTTTGCTTTTCTTAATCATGGGAACAAGATTAGTATGTTACTTCAGAAAATAATGTTTATGGATAACTGAACCCAGAAATAAGCCTGTAGAGAAATCATCAGGCTTTGAGTTCAGTGTATTTTACTTCCAAAAAAATAATTAAAAAAAAGAAATTGGGTCATTTTCTTGTGTTGGTGTTAACTGATGGTAATAATTGGTCCAAATGTATCCAGTGTGCCTTTTCTGAATGAATGTTAGACTTCTCACTTACCCCACATGCTACCACCTTGCGTGTTAAACAGCTGTCTCTTTTGTCCCCGTTTTTGAATGTTTCTTCCCTTTTCAAGACTGAATTAGAAGGGAAAAGTTTCTGTGCACGCTGCAGTGCTAGAAAACAGAAACAGATGTGGAAAATGAGAGAGCAAAGGGAATTTTGGGGGAAAATGATCAGAAGTGACCCCCTGGTCTTCTCATAACAAAAATTTAATATTTTATAATAAATTATTAATCTGGGTTAGTTTCTTAGAAGTAATTACGTATAGTAATCTCTCACTTGTTGAATGCATTTTGGATGCATGTAGTTGATTTTTATCATACTTTCTGTAATCCTTAATGCTAGAAAATTAGAAAAATCTCCTTTTTCATGAGGGATGGTGAACTTGTGTTAGACTCATTGCAGACACCCACTGGGTTGCTCTCTGTTCGGAACGACTTCTCGTGTCGGACAGCCGGGGCAAGTTGGTCAGTGGTAGGGAGAGCGTGGTGATGGAAAGGGCTCCAGAAAGACCCAACATCTCCAAAAAGGTAGAGAAAAAACAAAGGTCCTGTGTTTGGCCTGCAGATTTTTCTTAATCGAAATTTGCAAAGGCTTTGCAACAAAATTCTGCGTTCCTGACTTGTGTTCAGTTATCTGTCCACAACGGCACTGCTGCGGGCCTCAGTGGCTTTGGCAGCCTTTGCTCCAGCAAGCCATGTCCGGACTCGTTGGCTGGCTGCGAGTGTGGGGTTTTCCCTGCTTCCGCTCGGGCTGGGAAATTAGTCCATGAAGATCAGCCTGAGAATTGTATTTAGTCATAGAGCAACTCTTATCTTGATGTCAGGAGGAAAACTTTCTTTCTGCTTTGATTCTGTCTCTATAAATACAACTGAACTCCAACGCCAGTAGATCTGGGGCAGAAACAGAGTTTTCCAGCACAAAGAATAATTTAGATTTTCAGTTATAAAAATTTTGATTCAGGAGCAGGGATCAGCTAGAATGTATCACTTGCCTCCTTCCTCCCCTCCCCCCTTTTTTTTAACCAGTTTAAACCCAAAACTTCTAATGAAATAAAAAGATGGAGGTAGGAGCAAATATGTACCTTATGAGACATCATTCATTGTAGTGCAGCAGAACAGCCGAGTGAGATAGCGTCTGAAGATGCTACAGCTGAAACTTGAATCACTGTGGCAGACCACATCTTTTTCCTTGTTTTAATTTCTTTTCTTTTTTCTTTTATTCTTATTAAAAAAAATATGAGTTCACTTCTGCATGAAAAATCTTCAAACTCTGATCCTATCAGTTGAAAGGGGACAACTGCCCCCCAGCAGCATCTCTGCGGAGGTTTTCCAAGGGGAGCATGTGTTGAGAGGAGGTGTTTGGAGAGGTTTCAGCAGCCGTTGCTGAGGCTGGTGCAGGAGAGACTGATGCAGGGAGCGTCTGGGGTTGGAGTGTGATAGTGCAGGGCTGAGCTCTCCCTCTGCCCCGAGCATCAAACTTAAATTATCATTACTAGGTGATATGTTTTATGACATGTGTCAGGAGAGAGAGAAAATGCTTTCCACACACATTAAAGACTGTTTAAAACTGTTCCCTCCCACTTAAACTTGTATTGTAAATTGCAAGGATTAGTGATAGGTAGAAAATGGGGTTCGCATCCCACCAAAGTTTCAAGATTTTGTAAACGTTATTGCTTAGCATTAAGACGTTAGAGTGAATTTCTTTTAAAAGCCTGCAGAGATGGGGACTAGTCAGTTGAGGCAGGGATGTGATAGACTGAAATTCAGAATTGCTGTTTTGCTTGACGTGACTGCGTACTCGCGCTGCGTATCCCGCGTTCCAGAGGCTTTTAAAGAGACAATGAAACTCTCTCCAGATATTTATTTTTTAGATGAAATTAAATATTGACTTAAAGGAAAACTCATTAAAAATATCATTCTCTGTACACCATCAAGGGCACATTTCTGGCAGAGGGAGGGAAGATTTCCCATCAGAGGAGGAGAAGGCAGGATGGCCTTGTGGTGTAGATACTCAGGACAGAGTTCCAGTCCAGGCACCAAGGTCGGCAGAGCAGCAGAGCAGGGCTTTGAGCCCTAACTATCGAGAAGTGTTTTAGAAACAGCTGTTCCATTCTGGTTGTGATGAAAACGTCAATAAAACTGATGTGTTCTTGCAAAACCTTGCTTCTTATTTGGGGGGAAGGGTTGTTGTTTGGGGTTCTTTTTGTAAGTGAGCTGATTTCTCTGTCCACCTTCCATATTAAAAAAAAAACCAACAAACTATTGAATTGAAGAAGCCAGATCTTACCGAGTACCTGACTGGAAACAGCAACATTCCTCCTGTGAAATCTAAAATTCAAGCTGCCAACTCTTAAGTTAATTTTTATTTTTATCCTCAATGTAGTTTTGCTCTGAACCAGTTTGCTGCTACTTTTTCTGATGTGATTCATTTTTTTTCTGTCTCCTTAATAGCCCTGTGGGCAGTTTGGCGCCCTGAGCTGCCTGGTGCAGTGCTGGTGTCTGAGGTCCCTGCTGGGGGCAGGTGGTGAAGTCCCAGTGAGGAGCTAGAGCACCTGCTGTGGGACAAAGCGATGCTGACAGGAGCTGAAGGGCACCATGAGCGAGCAGCAGTCATGGTCTGATAACTCCGTGCCCAAGGGAGCTGGGGGGACACTAATCTGCCTTCCCTATAGTTACCATCGTCTTTAGGTGGGGAAGACTCATACAACTCCTTTAGGACCTGGACCTCCTGGCACTGGGGACCAGAAGTGGTGTGTATTCCCAGCCAGGCAGGAGAAGGGCTCTGGAGAAGCCTGTGAATCTGTGGGGCTGAAGAACCTCAACGGAAGTTCATGTCAATGCCAGCGTTACCAGCTCTTTGCTCAGGTTAAAGTGATGAAAGCCAGATTTGAGGCTATGTGATATCTAGGCCATTGTACTGCCGCAGTCCTTTGTCGTTGCCTTTGCCTTTTTTGTGTATATGATGAGTGCTAATGAAGTTTGTAGTGTTCTGCTATTGATTGCTGGAGGGAGTAGCTGCTGGCAAGATGAGTACAGAGGGGAACGCAGGTTAAGCTCTAAAATACTGGCAACTTCACAAGGGAGAGAAGATTGTCCTTTCAGCTTTCTCCTTTCCATCCGTACTGTTTACTTAGTCCTTTCACCTTGCTGCTGCCTTGAGCCTTTATCCTTTTTTGTATCTCTGCCTCCCATCTCCATCTCCCCCTACCTATCAGGAATTCACCTGTGTTTTATTAATTTTATTTTTTTCTTGAGTTCTGAGCACATTTTGACATCTTGTACTCAAATTGCATTTTCCTGGCATTTTATTTATACTCACCTGAGAGAGACAAACTTGAATAACATGGTGAGGCGTTTATGCCAGTGTCTTTCATATGTGGCAGCAGTTGTTCTTTAACTGCGGTACCTGAGTCGGGGAGCGTCAGCCTGATACCCACATAGACCTTCCCAAACAGCCTTCACAGAAGACAAGTGCTAAGACCGGCATGAACCATGAGTGCATTTGGGTACCAAAGCAGGAAGTTTGGCATCTAAATGTATTCCAGGAATGTGGAAGGCTGCAAAACTTTCTCCTAGAGGAGAATGTAGGGGAAAGAAAAGCTAGTATATCACAGGAACGTCTCACTCAAAAGACTACAGGCTACAGAAACTAACCCTGTCATCCTGACCAGGATTTCAAAGTAGTATTTGTAGCCTGCATGCAGAAAACAGAATTTGTGTTCGAGTCAGTGCTTTCTGTTGTGTGAGATCCTATACAGGAGCTGGATCCAGCTGGCCACCTACAAAACCAGAATAAATGCTGTATTGTTTTTACTCGGAAATGAAAATTGAAATCCTAATTTATTACAGAAAAAATATTCAAGTTCCTATCTTTATGTAATATTTAAATATAGGCGGAAAAAACCAAAGGACCCAAGTTGATGGCAGTTGTGCTGAATCTCTGCAGAGTAAGATTTTCTTAAAATTTATGTCTCTCTTTTTTCAGTTTCCATGAAATGGTCCTTACCAGACATTTGTAGCTCTATATCCCATCATCTGTTACTTACTTAAGTAACATGGCAATTTTGCTAACATGCTCTGCTTTAACACTTATTTTCTATTTAGGAAAAAGCCTGTTTTGAGATGAAGAACCTGTGGTCATGCTGGTTAGCTCTGGAGTTCAGTGCAAGGCTTTCTGTATTTGAACACTAATGCCAGCTCTATCGTAACCAGGGGTGATCTGCGAGTGGAGGTCTGTGTGCACAGGTTCTGTCAAGGACGGCTTTCGTTAGTTGTGTCTCTGAAGGTTTTTGTCTTTGCAGGTGAAAAAAGCCAAGATGCAGGAATCCGGAGAACAAAGCTTGAGGTACATGATTTTGAATATGATTTTAGTGTGGAACAGTTTTAATGTTCTTTTATCATTATAAGCTGCCATTTTAGAAGCTTGCATACTGTTTTATTTTTCACTGAGATAGGGCAAATATAAGTCACTTTTGTATTTGATATAATTTAGAGATTAAGTTCCCAATAAAAAAAGATTAACTGGCCCTTTAGTATGAAGGTTTTACAAAACTGTCTACAAAGAGTCTTGATTGCTTCATCAAGCATCCTGTTTTTCACGGAACCTGATAGGACTGTCGCGTACTGCACATAATGTCCATTTATTCTGATGCAACTTAGAATAGTTTAATAATATCTGTGCTACGATTCTCAGCAAAACTGTGTGGGCAACTGTTTTGAGAAATTAAACCATCTCAAATTGATAGCCTTTTCTGTGTTTAAAAGGAAACAGTGAGCAAACAGTGTGTGAAATCCGTTATATGTCTAAAAGTTAGAAATTTGAGCCCTTGCAGACCCCCTTTCTAGCCGATATGAGGCGAGATGATCCATGTCCTCGGAAGGTTTTTTCTCTCTGTTGGTGTCAAAGGAGCTGAGGACAGTATGGGCAGGTCTGAACCTGCTGGATGAATGTGTTAGTTCCCCTTTGGTGCGTTGCCCTACTTCAGTGCAATCACAGCTTTCCTACAGGCTCTAGTAGCCTCAAGATTTGAGTGTAACCATCCTTATATGGTCTTTAAAAGTAGAATGGAGGGGAGGGTTAAAATTGCATTTCTAACCTGCTTAAATATTTTCTGTAAATATTCTGGCTCTATTTTGATAAAACTATATATGAGTTTAAGTTTGACCTATGGAATAGTTTAAAATAATTTATTAGACCTGTTTCTCCTCAGCCAACATGATTTTCAGCCGATGTCAATACTTCGGCTGTATTTGTTTCAGCTGGATTGTGGAAGTGGGGAAGGGAAGAGCTGTGCCCAGTGAGGGTCGTCTCTCTTGGGAGCATTAGGCATCCGTAAGAGTCTTAACGCTTTCGTGAATACAGCGTGCTCGGGATGCTCTCAGCAGTGCAAGGCAGCCACAAATGCAAGTGAGAATTTTCCTCCGAGTCTGTGAGGATTGAAAAGCTGTAAATGATGGAGGGTAAGAGCACTTGGGATGGATGTGTCCCAAGAGCCACAGGTGGGTGTGCTGAGAGTGGCAGTGAGGAGGAGAGCAGAAACATGGGCTGGTATGGTGTGGTCAGAAAGGTTATTTTATCTATTGCATTTTCCACAGGAAGGGATCACAACAAGCAGCTCTCAGCCTGCTTGCAAACTGCATGCCATTTAACAGCTGCAGATTGACTATCTGTGCCACAGAAACACAGCATTTTTTTTCACCAAGAATAATTGTACACAAGTAACCCCGAGTCTGCGTAGAAACGTGTTGTTTTCTTGCAAAACTCACACTTTATTATGGAAGTCAGTTCAGCTACTAGTATTGAGAAGGCTTTCCAAGGATTTTGTTCATAAAGGTTTTCAGGGGGAAAAAGCCAGATTATGCCTTTTGGTTAAGCTTCCCTCCCTCTCACCAGCCAAAGGAAGGCAAATCACTTGCCTTATAACCAAACCCATGGCAGTCACTAGCCAACTCCCCCCTTACCCTCTCTTAGGAGGGCTGCACCTTCTTTGTTTGCTTTAGTTTTATTATTGCTAGTTCTGCAACATAGCTTTTAATGAAGTTTTGAGGCATCTCTGTGTTATTCTGATATCCTCAGGCTGCAGTTTTACAGAGTGCAAGGAGGGGCAGGTCTGCTCGTAGCTCTAGTGTGCACTAAGCATGGTGCTTGCTGCATCCCTCCATGAGCTGGTTCTGGTCAGTAACCCAGCAAAAATAACAACACAGTTGTTGTGCTGGATGCTCAAATTAAACTCTGATGGAGAGGCTGAAGGGTGGCTGAGCTGACGCAGGGGAGCAGGAGGCAGTGCCCAGGCAAGGGGAAGGAAACTGGTGCTTTCCGCTGCAGGTGGCACTGCCAGGCTGGGGTCTGCTGAGCTGTCGGTGAAGCGACAGCCTTATCTTGAGAGACTGGGGGTGAGTAAATGTGCTGGAGGTGATGGCAGTTTAACGTCTAATTAGAGCTGCTGTGTGAAATATCAAAGAGTGTGCAGAGCTAGTTTCTGTTGGGAGTCAGTTTGCCTCGGTTAGGAAGGTTGAACCCAGGGGTTGTGATGCCCAAAAATGTTAATTTAAGGTTCATAATGCTAATAATTAGCCTTTCTTTGTCCTGGCAGTCACGTGAGCAACACAGAAGTCAACGATCAGAAACCTGAACCTTCAAGCCTTGGTTCAAACCTTCCTATGTCCAGTGAGAGTAAGTATCTTCTGGAGTTCTGCTCCAACTGTCTTTCCACTGATCTCATTACTTTGCTTCATCAAGCACAAGCTTTGTCTCCTCTTTGTAACACTTAGCCTGTCAGTTGTAGAGTGAAAGGTTGCTGTGGTGCTTAGAAGGTGTTAATGCCTGATGGTAACCAGATACCTCTTTCTAACAAACACTTTTGTGTCACTACCCCTCAACTTGCTCCTGGGTACTGCTACATCTTATCCGCCTCATGCCTGATTTTTCTTGAGGGAAGGGGTTGAGCTAGTAGGGTCTTTTATAATACTATGCCATACACTTAATCTTAGACTCTCAACTGCATTGAATGTCTGCAGAAATTCCTTATGAAATAAATGGAGGGGAAACTGAGGCAGAAAATAAGAAGATTGTATAGTAAGTGAGAAGTGGAATGTGTCCTTTTTTCTGGAAAAAGAGGGCTGGAGGCTATTATGAAAGTAGGATTCCAGTGTGGAATACCTCTGACTGCCGATACTTATTTATAAATGTAAATCAGCTCAACTTGATTGAAAATATGGAATGTGTAACTTTCCCTTCATTGCTAACTGATTGCATCTTCACGGTTTTAATCAATGTGCTATGATGTTGCAGTTGCAAGAGTTACCAGAAGTTTTAGCCTGCAAAATCTGCGTGACTGGATTTAGAAATTCCAGAAGTTGCATGCAGTAATATTGTGGTGGTTTTTTTTAATTTTTCACGCCATTACCTAATTCTTTATGAGCTGTTTTAAAAATACAAATTCTAGAAATACTGACATTCTTTTTGGAAAAAAAAAAAGGAGGGGAGTATTTTTGCAGGAGGGATATGAGAATATCTTAATATATTCAGTGGAAGCCTTTAGGTCCAGAAGTTCCCAGTTTGCGTTTCCTGTTGTATCCTGGTGCTAGGTGGGCTTCACACCATGAGGACCAGGTGGTTCATGGAAGGTTCAGAAGGTTCAGAGCGTGTGGCTGATGGTTTGTATTTCTCAGCCGCTTACGCTCAGATTACATTAAGAGGAGGTTATTTAGGTAGCAGAATGCAAATGTTACGGTTAGGGTTGCTGTGCAAACTAACTTGCTCCCCTTAGTGGATGTAACTGATAAGAAAGTTAACTACATGACTGTATAAGAGCAATAATGTAGGACTGTTCCAAATAGGGAAAGCCTGACTTGTTGGAGCACATCACTGGCATCCGGAGCAAATTCCCAAGTAACAAGTGATAGAACAAGAGGAAACGGCCTCAAGTTGTGCCAAGGGAGGTTTAGATCAGATATTAGGAAAAATTTCTTCACTGAAAGGGTTCTCAAGCATTGGCCCAGGCTGCCCAGGGAAGTGGTGGAGTCGCCATCCCTGGAGGGGTTTAAAAGACGGGCAAATGTGGTGCTGAGGGACATGGTTTGGTGGTGGACTTGGCAGTGCTGGGTTAACGGCTGGACTTGAGGATGTTAAAGAGGTTTTGCAGCCCAAATGATTCTATGATTCTATTCTACGATTCCTTTGAGATGACAGTACCAGCTGGTAAAGAGAAAGAACACTGTTACAAAGGGAAAAATAGTCTTGCCTGAATCACCTACCTGCTGTGAACTGGCAAGAAAAACATTTTTGTGGTGTTTTAACAGTGCATGTTTTGAGAATTTACTTTGAAACAGATATTCAAGGCACTAAAAAACCTCTGTAAGTCCTATGTCTTGGTTAAAATGTACTATGCATGCTGATACTTAATTCTCGTTAGTTGTCGAGTTTTGAAATAGCCTGTGTAATTATACAAACTGTTTTTTTTCAGTTATGCCATGCACTGATTATATCACAAGGTCATCAAATGATTATACCTCACAAATGTATTCTGCAAAGTAAGTTGAGCAATTGTTACTAAATTCTGTAACTCTTACTTCTTTCTGAAGTTACCTTTTTGCATCTTTATGCATTTCTATAGTGCTGTAAATCATGCATTCCTATCTTCTGGCAACAGATACTCGTTGCTGCGGACACTGAAGCTGATAGAAGTCACCCTTTGGCTTCAGTGACTTGTCTTTTGATCACAAGGATAAATGAGCCACTTCAAGTAATTAACACCACAGTAGTCTTGCTGAACAATGCCCTTAATATGTGAGGAATAAACAAACTATACATAAATGAATATAAGGGGAATGTAGGATTTTCTGGTCATTTACCATGTTTGGGGATCTTAAGAGTTCTTACCATTGCAGCACAGTAGGCCTTAATCCCCCATGCCTGCTTTTGTGTAGTCTCTTGGTGTGTTACAGTAGTTTTGACATGTACTACTATACTGAGTTAGCTTTGGGATTTGGTGTTGTGAGGCATGATGAGTGGAACTAATTGACCATGCCTGCAAGAACAGGGGGTTTGTTCTTCCCCTCCCACACTGTTCTCCCAGTCCTGGAATAAGCACTGGTGCTCTGGCACCATGGAGGGAAGAGTTTCCCCTGGTGTGGCAAGAAACAGGCAGCACATGTAAAACCAGAGCTTGTCATACTGGGAAACACAGGCAGGTATTACACTAAGAGCACGTGTCAGTGTGTGTTGTTCCTTCTTCCTAAAGCAGTTTTTTTATCTGTTTTCTGGTTTGGAGGCCAAAAGATGCATAATGTAAATCATTCTTTTTCACTTTTGTTCTTTCTTTTTAATAAGGCCATATGCACATATCCTTTCTGTACCTGTATCGGAAACAATGAGCCCTTACCCAGGTCAGACTCAGTACCAAGCACTACAGCAGTCTCAGCCCTACACCATCTACCCCCAGACCACCCAAGCCTATGGACTACCTCCTTTCGGTAAGAAGTAACTTTTCAAAGACTTCTCAGTGCCTGCAGTTACTGTCTCACGTCTCATTAAAAAGCCAATGTTAAGCTTAACCAGGTGTGTTGGAGAGAAGAGTGCGTAGGAGAGCACATGACTAACTTAAATTGTAGATTAGTATCTACAGAATTGATAGGACTTCATATTACAGAATATTATTTCTTTCAAGGCTGTTTCCCTGACCATTAATTTGGATGTCTCCCCATGAAGCTTTGGCAGATGGTTCGTAGTTTGGGATCATAATTTTCTCCAGTTGTGGTACAGCTGTGTTTGTGCTGTACCAAGATGCAAGACCCCACACTACAGCATCTCTGCTGAAGGTATTTTTCCTTTCCTTTTGCTGGCGAGGATTAAGACTTTTTTGTTATCTCAGTTTTCACGTAGTACAGGTTTCGTGCTAAAATGTCTCCCAACTTTACTAGGCAAATAAGTTTGCTTAAGTTGCTCTAATACTTGAGCCATCTATTATCCATTCCGGTTTCTGCAAATGATTGAAAGACATAAGAGCCCCATCATAGCTGAGCAGCTGACGCTCAAGGAGAGGGTGTGAGCTCTTCGCTCTGCTTCCTTTATAGTGCAGAGAGGGAGAGACACACTCTGGGCTGCTGGTCAGTTTTAGAGGACAATGGCCATCTTTCTCCACATGTATACAGGGAGGTGAGGATGAGTAGTGCAGACAGAAAAAATATTTAGCTTCTGGGTGGGTTAGCTGGTGAGAGGAGCTGCCTGGTCTTTCCTTGTGCTCTGTATATTAGTGTCAGGCACTAGGGAGAAAACCCACGGGATTGAGTATGCCCGGCATGTATGAAATTTTATAACTGATTATTAAAAATTAAAATTTTAACTTCTTTATCATTTTTGATGATACCTGCCTGGTTTCATATGTAAATATTGAATATTGTTGCTGGCTTTCAGAAGCTTATGGTGGTGGAGGCTGTTTTGCAGCACCCAGCTGTAATGAGGGGAGATCATCACCCTTTGTGCTGGTCCCTTGGGGGGCACCATGTGTGCTGGCTGCGAGCGGCGCAGCTGGGAGATCGCCATGAACGGTCTCCCTTGAAGGTTTGTCATCCTGCTGTGTAACAAAATGAACAGAGCCTCTTGCAGATTTATCTGCAGTGCTGTGGGGGACTATGGCAGGTCCATGGACCCCTTGACTGAGGGTATGGAGTCAGAAATTAACCTTGCAGATATTTAAGTGTATCCATTAGAAAGAAGGGAGTAGAAAACATCCTGACAAGTAAACAACTTTGAGCAACCAGCTAACTGCAAAACAAGAGACTGACAAGTTAAGGAGTAGCTTTGCCGCTTGTGAAGATCAACCAATGATATATTGTTGTGACAATATATAACCAATAGTAAAAAGACACATGTGTTAAGAAAAAAGTATATAAGAAAGTAAGTGTGGCAATAAATGCTTCTCTTCTTCTTCCTTCTTACTGCTTGAACTTTGTGTGTTATTGATGTCACTTGTCGGTCTCAACCGCGACATTGTGCTAAAATCTTCTTATCTTGAAGTGTAAAAGGATGAATTTTTGCTTAGCTGAAAAACTAGATGTCTTTGAATAAAACCAGCAACATTATGGCTGTTGTTCGCTGCTGACAGAGCAAGGACTTTGTTATGGTTTGAGAAACCCATAACAATTTATTGTTTAGACAGTTATTCTCTCACCTGATGACACACACACACATCTCCCAACCTGGAAAGGGGAATTGAAGGAAAACAAGGAAACACGAGGGTTGAAATATAACTAGGTTTAATAGGATCAGACTAATTAATTAACATTAATCATACTAAAGAATCGGTATTGATCCCGATACCAGTATAAAATACACAAGGACTATACGCAGCCCATTCCATGAGGAGGAAGCTGAGCACTCCAGCAGGGACAGCCAGCGTGGGACACCGCGAGTGCTGCGGCTTTGGGAGGAAGGGACGAGTGCAGGGGTCTGGCACCAGGGCAGGGAGTTTTCAGGATGACAGCCGTCAAGGAAGAGAGCACTAGGCAGCAAATTTTCTAATTTATATTGAATTTGATGTTCATGGAATGAAATAATCCAGTTGGCAGCTTGGGTCAAGTGGCTGGGTCTTGCTCGTCCTCATCCCTGCACCTGGCAAGCTCGAAAACACTGAGACTTTGAATCCCACATAGCCTGGCTGGCTATAAAGTAAATATTTCCACAAATTCAGACACTAGAGTCTTATAAAAGTGCAGTTTTCCTAAGCACTAGAAGATAAATTAGTCCTGTGTCACTCAAACCAGGACAGACTTCTATATAACTTACAAAACAATTGATTTGTCCTGTTATTTTTGAAAGGTGGTGCAGAAAAGATGATGCAACTAAGTTCAGTTTTATTAGACATAAGTTACATTACTAATTCTGTTTAAAGTAACTGGCACAAATTATTACCTGTATGAGAAAGGTCAATATGTAAAATGAATCTACATACCTTTTTTTCTTTTTCAATATATATACACCTGGGATTCATGAAAAGGAGTTTTCTTGTGGTTGAGGGATCCTTAGGAAGGAAACAATGGTTTTGTAGTAACTGGGACAGAAGCATTTGATCAAACAGCATCTCCCAAATCCTGTGTACCCTGTATTAATGCTCAGATACGTTGTTCTGACTAATCACTTGAGTGCCATGAAGTAGGAGCTTTGCAGGGTGTAAGTGCTGGGCTGTTTTATCAGCCACTCAGGGCTGGTTTATGGCAGCTTAGGGCTCTTCAGGAGAATAGGATCGTCTGTGTGGCTGTTGGAACTTGCTGCTTCTGCATTTCTAGCTCAGCCCCTGCCAGTAAGGTTCAGGTAAGACTGCCATTGCAGAGATTTTTAAAAATAACCAGCCCTCCCTGCCACCTGGCATGACGATGGTCTCAGGATTTCTAGCAAGCGAGGAGCTAGTTGGCTCTGCGTTACATGTCCTGCTCTGCCTGCTGTGTTTTCTGAGCTCCCTTCATTCCTCCAGGAGAGCTTTTCCCTGGAAAGCTGAACCGGTGTGGCACAGCCTGTCTCTGTGTCCATACCCAAGTCTCCAGTTCCAGTGCCGTTTGTCTGCTGTCTCCTTGTCTTTTTGTCCCATTGCAGTGTGGGGTGTTCTCACAGCAATCTGTTACCTACAAACCGTGGCCAACCCTATGTAAAGGTTGCTGGAATGTCATTCTGTTCCCTGGGTGCCTGCACTTTGGTTTCAGTGCCTTGTTGCACTGGTTTTTGCTATATCTGAACAGTTGGTGGTAGTTTCCTTTACTTCACTTATTTGGTGTTTATTGGTAGTTTGTTGAGGACAGTGCACCACGGCTGCTTTGTATGTTCTTAGGTATTTTGCTGTGTCGACTTTTTTTTTTTAAGTGTATAAATATGTGTAATGCTCCCTTGAAGTGTTAGGGCCAAGATCTTTAAAAAGGTGGTTTAGACTTCTAAAATTTTTTTGGGGAGGGATGATGTAGGGGATTTTTGTAGTGCTTTGTGTGTGTGTGATGTTCGGGTGGTGTAGTGGTGGGGGTGGTGTGGTGTTTGGCTTTTTTTAATACAAAGGTTCTGGAATTCAGGGATATTTAGCTGCTTCAGTGTTATATTCTGAATTTAACAGTAAAAATTCCTCTGAAGACTTAGGCAAGAGATTGGCCTTCTCTGTTGACTTCCTAGGAACTTTTGTCTGTTAAACACCTCCTGAAATGTGATTTGTTACTGAAATGTATGGAGTTTGAGGTCTATTATTAAATACCTAAATTTTTAGTCTGAATTTAAGTGTTAGGAAGAGGTTAAAAGTCATATTTCCAGTAATGGAAATCATCCTGGCGTGATGCCTGCTTGATCATACTGAGAAGATGGACGTTGCCTGGTGTGGTGGACAGGTGGAGGGTGGAGGATTGAACATGCAGAGTGCAGAGGAAATTCTACAAACTATTTCTGCTCACAAAATCTCCATTGAGCAGGCGAGCTTGGACAGCTTGGCCAAATGTTTCACCAGCAACAAAGGGCCTGTTCCAGAGGTTTGCATGACTTTCTACTGTGTATTTGTTTCTATGCCAAAAATAACACATCGTGGATTATCTATCTGGAGCAAAGCAGGTGTATTTTAAGTACCAGTTTCAAGCAAGCTGACAACAAGCGTAGTCTTGAGATCACTCAGGTCAGAATGCTGCTCTCAGAGAGAGATGACCTATGTTCTTGTCAGTTTGTCACCTCTCCTTGTGCTGTAATGCTTTTTTGATGGTGTTTAGTGCTTTGTTCTCCATAGGACTTACTTGTGGTCTGGAGAGGTTTTATTAAAGAAGCACTAAAATAGGAGTAGTGACATACAAGCTGCATATGTGTGGCTGTAAATTGGTGTTAGAAACACTGTGGATGTGATGGTTTACATTAACTCAGAAAAAACCTACAAGTGATGGGCTAATCTTGTGTGGGGTCTTCCCACGTATTGTGGCATTCTGCTGCCCCAGCTGCGGTGCTGCCATTGGACGTGGAGCGGTCTTGTCCATCCTCGCCTGGCTTCCCCTCTGTCATCCCTGAGGCTCTGCTATCTTATAAACACGGCCTTGCAGAATGAGAGGGAAGGACGTGTGCCACCAGGCCGAGAGTGTGCCTTGCTGCATGGAAAGTAGGACATGTCTGTACTGGGAGATGACGGAGATGGTCATGGAAAGCAGGGGCTGAAAGGTGCCTTAACACACGACCTGAGTCAGCTCCTGCACTTGCATACAACCAGCCCTCTGAGCGCCTCTGACCTGGTGTTACCCTACAGCGTTCAGAGTTGGTTTGTGGTTCGTTGTCACAGCCATTTGGCACCTCTGTGTGTCCCGTGACCCTCTCATCGTGCTGCAGTCTGCTCCTTGTCCATCTGTCGTGCACTGTAAGGGGCTGTTGGTTACTGTCCCCTCTAAAAACTACTCACCTGTTTGAAAATTATGGCACTGCCTTTCCAGACTAAACAAATACAGGTACTCCCACTCTCCTTAGAGGATGTGTTTCCTATACATTTTATTCTAGAGTTTCTGCAATATATCTACAGTCTTTCTTACATCAGTCTTTCCCTTTTGTTTGCTAATTATCGTGGTTATTGAGGTTTGAAACAGTAATTAAGATGCAACTTGAGAGACAAAGAATCGAAAACCTGGTGTGGCTGTACAGATAGGTGAATGACTTAATTTGGCTCGTAGGTGACAGTTTGAGATCAGGTATATAAATAAATCAGAGCCACTGCAGGATTTAATTCTGACAAAGACGCAGCATGGAGCGAGCTCTTGTCCAGCTCTGTGGAGTCTCCCATGTTTTCTGGGTAAGAGACTTGGAGCTTATAGCCCATGGCTCCTCCTGCTAGAGCTGGTAAAAGGCTGCGGTGGCTTTCGCAGCCTTGGTACTGATTTTTTGGGCCTTAAGAGGGTGGTCTTTCTGCTGGCCCTGAACGTTGTGTCTAGCTCCAAACGTCCTTTATCCATCTGCTTTGCACACTCCTGCTTGTTTTTAAGTAGATCCTCTCAACTGGTTCCTGCTTTCCAGCCAGGGCCAGGGAGAAATGCCTTTGACTTTGGCTGTGGGTCTGGAAACACTTAAAAGCCTGGAGAGCCGTGAGGAACCAGGCCTGAGCTGAGCTACTTCTGTCAGATGCTGTTTTTGCCTCGGCAGTGCAGTAGGCTGGACCTTGGCACCGCACCTGAGCTGAAGCCACACTGCTTACGTGCGCCTTCTACATGACTTACAGACACTTCGCTGTCTCTGTGCTTTGCCCAATGTTGTTTCAAGTGCTTTCCACAGTGGCAGGAAATCTAGAAGAAAAGTTTAGATTATTTTTTTCCCCATTATTTTGGAGCTCTATATTCACTGTTGTCAGTCTATGAAAACTACTGACTTGTAGCTTGTTTCAAAATATTCAACCCAAATCCCAGTGAAGTAGTGGAGGCATTGACTTTGACCTTAATGGATATGGACTTCAGCCTGGCTGTGGAAGAGCTGTGGTCACTTGCAGTGCTGTACGACTCAGCCCAAACAGCAGAGGGATTCGCAGTTCCTTTACACTGATGTGGCAGGGAGTCTTACTGTGACACTCACAGATTTTTAGTTGAAAGCTTTGGAAATGGGTCTTGTTGGTGCTTTTAATTTTCTCTTTTTCAGCCATTTTGTCAGTAGCTCTAATCCATGCACAGCCTGACAGTCGGCACTTACTATTGCAGAAATGAAACATTTTCCATGAGTGACTTGTTACTTGCTTTTGTGATGAGCAAAAACCTTAATCTGAGGTAGCAGCATGCCGTTTGGTCCCAGCGTATTTGTTTGTAACCGGTCCAATTTATCTGATTCAGGTGCACTGTGGCCAGGTATGAAACCTGAAAGTGGTTTAATTCAGACTCCATCTACAAGTCAGCACAGTGTTCTTACCTGCACTACAGGGTTAACCACAAGCCAGCCCAGCCCAGCACATTATTCTTATTCCATTGAAGGTAACTTGGCATGGTTTTTATCTGCATCTCTCTCCACCTAATTGAGTCCAGATACCACAAATAGAGAGACTTGCACGTTTCTTCTTGGTTTGTGCATGCTTCTTTATGCTTTGCCTCTTTTCTCTTTGTGCGTGTGTATGTGTTTGGTTTTGTATTTGCTACGTACCTCTGTGTGCACCAGGCTGGCTTGTCGGTGCCATGCTGATGGACTTAACGGGGTGAAGAGCAAATGGGAAGGGGAGAGGAGACTTACATTCTTGCATGCCTTTACTGGGAATGCTCTTCCAGCTCAAGCCCTTTGTCGGTTGTCTTTAGATTGATGTCAGGAAATATGCTGACTCACATTGGATTTTTTAAAATTATTTTGTAATTCCTTCTGGAGGTAGATGGCTCTTATATGTTACACACACCCTCCAGGTTGGTAGATCTGCTAGAGAGTTCTCGGTATGGAACTGGCCTACAAATATTCCAACTGCTGGAAGTGCCACATGAAGCCAGGTGCTGGATTTAACCAGCTTCCAAAGCAACTTAGCTGAATAATGCAATATTATTTTTTATGGCAAATATGTGAAGATTGATACTTTTTTGCTTGGCAGGATTTTTGCCATTTATGTTTTCGCGATGAATGGTGAAAAATTGTTTCTTTCTCTGTAGTTTTCAAAAAGCATTTCAGGATTTTTAATCTATTTCTTATGTGATATTTTAATAGAATTACTCAGGGACTTCAGGAGGCCTTTAGTTCAGCCTCCTGCTCAAAGAAGAGTTGACACTGAATTCAGAACCAGGTTGCTCAGGGCTTTATCTGGTTGGGTCTCAAAAACCTCCAAGGATGGAGATTTTGCTAATTCCGGTGCCTGATCATGGTGAAACTTTTTTTCTTTTGTCAACTTGAAATGTCCCCTCTTTCGTGTTGTGACCGTTTCTCTCCTCCTTCTGCTGTGCACCTGCAAAAAGAGCCTGGCTCCAAGTTCTTGATAACCTCCGTGTGGGTACCAGCAGGCTGCTCCCAGGTCCCCCAGAGCCACATCTTCCCCAGGCTGGACAGTCCCGCTGCCCCTCGCAGGGCATGTGCTGCAGCTCCCTCACTGTTTTGCTGGATCTTTGCCTGACCCACTGAATTTTATCAACATGTTTCTTGTGCTTGAGGCCCCAAACTGAATGCCATATCCAGATGTGGTCTAATGAGTGCCAAGTAACGGGGAATAACTCTTAAAATTAGCAATAAGTGGGTTTTAGCATCTTTAACGTGCTAAAAGTCATAGAGTATGCCATGCTTGTGTCATTGTGACAGTAAATGGCCCAGCGTAACGTTTATCCTTAATTCACTTTTCACACTCATAAATGAGCAGTACAACACTGGAAATACTACCTTCCTTCAAGCATAACTTTCCTCCAGGTACTCCGACCGGCAGAATGAATTATAGTTTTATAGCTTTAATTGCCAAGGGTCAGAAATGGGTCGGCATAACGTGACCCCAGCAGGTTTGCCAGTGATGTACCATGGTGAGCGTGTGAATCCCCAGGGACTGGGGAGGTGACAGCCACCATCAGGCCTTGCTCTGCAGAAGGATTTTAAACCATTTGATCTGCGCTGCTGTGAGGATGCATGAGTTTCCCTGCAGGCTGCTCTCTGAAAGTGTGAAAAAATCACTTGAATTGTGTAAATGCTACTGACTTTTGAAAATCTTTTTTGCAAAGTGACAGGAAACTTGGATTTGCTACATTTCCTTTTTGTGAAATTAGCAATCAGCCCACTGAGGGGTCAGGTCAGTACTTGGAGGTGGTGGAGAGCAGGAGCTGGAAGGATAGACAAAGTTGCTTTATTAGTAATCTCTTGAAAATCTATCTTTTGTCTCCCACCAAAACAGTAGGGTGATGCACAGCTGTACGATGCTGCTGTCCCACCAGAGGCGTGTTTCAGTGCATGGACATGGTTTAGTCTCCAGATGCTGGGCTGAAGTAATGTAATATTTGAACCCTAGTGAATGGTCACATGCACTTAGTGACTGAGAGCCTTGCTGCTTATGCTCACCTGAGCAATGGCCGTGGTGGTACGTCACAGAGGCACTTGGAAGCACTGGGAGCGGTGTGGGCGGAATGGCTGCTTCTTGCCTTGCCTCTTCCTTCCCTGTGAGAGCAAAGCAGCCAAGTGAAGCATAGAATGCATTAACTGCAATTTCCCTTCCTAGCACACGAAGCAGGTTGAAAACAACTGAAGCAAAAGCAAATGGGATGAATGAGGCAGGGGAGGTAGGGATGTAAGGTCTGAGAATGAGGTCTGGAAGTACGGGAGAAAGAGAGGAGAAGAGAAAAAGAGTCATGGCAGCTTCAAGGCAATACTTGTGTTTGCTGAGACCATGACGTAGTTGTGGTCCCTTTTGGCAAATCTGTGTCGAACATTTTTGCATATTTTTGGCCCATTCCCAGGTAAAAGGAACTGACCCACAGTGCAGAAAGAAAGAACTGGGTAATCTCTGTAGTGGGAGCTGTTTGTAAAGATCTAATGTGTAACACTGTGTAGATAAAGGTTAATTAATAAAGAAATCTTGGAAGGAGAACAGAGTTAAGATAAACGAAGAAGTTCATATAAGGGAATCTGTGTTTTTACCAGAATCCCAACACTTGTAATCTTTTTTCTATGATTTCTTAACTTCTGTTATCTATCTCAGTGGAGAAGCAGCCTCCTCAGATCACCACAAATGAAAATCACTTTCTGTTTGCTCTCTGTGACAATCTTGAGAGACGTGATGAATAATCTGCCTTCTAGATAGTTCATCTCCTCCAGCTTTGCAGCAGGTTTGTTTGGTGGTAGCAAGGATCTTTTCTGGAGAGCTGCTCCTTGCAGTGCCTGAGGAAGTGGCGTTTTCTTAAGGTAGTAACAGCCTTGATCATTTCTGTGACATGTATAGTTGGAAGGAGTTTTAATGGAAACTAACCCCCGTTCTCTAGCAGTTGCTTATGAGGAGCATCTGTGATAGGTACCTTACTCTCACAGCTGTGCTTCTAGTAGCTGCATAACTACTGTAGGTACTTGGGTATCTTCGTTACCATTATTGCTGTTCAGTGCAGCCTTTTTTCCCCTTTTTCTAAATGTTCTCCCAAAATTCTCTGCCATCTGTTTTTGATCACCGCTGCTCCTATTTATGAGGGGATTCGCAGGGGCTAATTACTTACCTTCATTTCTGCTTCCACAGAGATGCCACCGTTCACGTTTCTCACCTCTTGTAAATACTGTGTATTTGTGCACCTCTTTAAAGATATATTTATTTTGTTTTTCATCTTTTTGGAGGCATATTTTGGATCCATTCCTCTTTCCAGGAGCTGTACACCAGGTAGTGTCTGTGCTTGCCATAACACAACATACATGATTAAGAGATCGTGGTGGGTCTGTTTCCCTGGGCTAGAAAGACTGAAGCCTTCAGAAGCTTGAGTTCTTCAGTCTCGGGGTGATTGCGCATGGGTGTGATTTGCAGAAAGTGAGGGCTTTTCTCAGAGTGATGGTAAAGTAGGTGATACTGTGGATTTCTGCAAGTCTTTTCATAAGCATCTAAAAGTGATTTTTGGTTTTATTTGTGTGCAGAGAAAGAAGGTTTAACAAAAGAAGGTATTTCTTGGTGGCACCTGGTTTAGTACCTGATTTTGTTCATGCTGATTTCATAATTTTTTTTTCACTAATCCTTGAGAGTCCCAAAACCCCACGCTGAGTAATGTTTAATGGAGTGGCCCTGTGGCGGTAAACCCACCAAACCTGCTAATGATTGGTGTTCCCAGATCGTTGTCTAGCAGCCTCTGTTGGACTTTGGAAGAACCAAACGCAGTGACATTAAGGCTATTAAACATCTTAAAAACTCCATGTCTCTAATATTTGTCCTACAAGCAGTTGACAAATTATTTCAAAAAGTCGCATCCAAAAACCAGTTGTAGTCTGACAGAAACATGGGAAGTATGCGTGCTTTCTCCAGTAGGAAGCACCCTCTTTATACTGTTTGAAATATTTGTATGTTTCCTTAATTTTTTTAATGTAATTAGGCTAAGTGTACTGATTCCAATGCAGAGAGAGTTGTTTTTATCAGAGCTGATTTAGACGCATTCATATTCATTTTACTGATTTATTCTGATTGATTTTCAACTGCTACTAATTGAACATCCAAATGTGATTGCCTTCTCAAAACTTTTAGTAAAGATGTGAAACCATTTTAGTTGCTTAGCAGGCATGGAGGGAAAAGGTTTCTGAAACATTTGAAAGTATTGTTTTAAAGGATATGCTAGCTCTCCTTCCCTGTAAGCCCAGTTGAAACGTAATTGGTTTCAAAATACATCCCAACTCTTTTTTGGTCGTTACAAGCAGAGTGCTGCTGGAAGTATAAATGCTTGCACATAAGCCTAATAAGTACTTAGTTCACAGCTTGGATTGGTCTCGTTTCTTGTGCTTTTCTGGAAGCATTTAATGCAGTAATTCTTAATTTTACAGCATCGACTACCAATGCCAGTCCAGTCTCTACATCCTCAACTGTTGTCAATATTTCCACGTCAGCAGTAGCCACCATCTCACAGGTAAAACTTCTTCCTTGTTATATTTATGTGCACCATCTCCTTCACCTTTGTTTAACATGTTACTCAAAGCTAAGAAAGGAAGGGCAAATACTTGCATCACTTCAGATGGAGCAAAATCGGTACTAGAGTTACAGGGCTCTGTATGTAACTCAAAGTCAGCAAAATTACTCTTGCTGTCTCTTTGAATGTGATGCTTTTCCCTTTAGCCTTTGCAGTGAACTCACTTCATTTCTTCAAAGCTGTTCCCGTGTCTGCAGATTGTGTGGTGAACCTTAAACAGGGTACTGAGATCTCTGAGAGACATTGGAGAAGAAACAGTAGAACTATTTTGAGAATCAAACCTCCAGGGAGAATTATAGGTGGATATTTTTTGAATGCCTTTGTTCTCCCTCAGCAAGAAAAGGAAAACAGATATTACACCACGAAAAAAAACCCCAGTAAAGTAGGAGATGCATTCTGATGGTGCTGGAATAAAACAAAGTCAAAAACTCCTGCTGCTAGGACAGAGCCCTTCCCCCTGACTGTGACCTGCTGTGGGTAATACATAGTACTGTCAGTGGTTAACTGCTATTCTGAATATTTAGGTACAGAAAGAAACCCTTCAATGTCACAACTTTGCAGCAAGAGAATATAGGAAGGGTGAAAAATGCAGTGGATGCACAAAAATCCTTGTATGCTTATGCTGTTGCTTTTTAAGGTTGTTTAATTAACATAAACTTGCTTGGAGCTGTAAGAGGGGAAAAAAAGATTTTCTTTCAGTAGTGCAGATCAGGGTACCTGGTTCACAAATCCAGGTTGCTCTTTGAGGGAATCAGGAGTGCACAGTGTGCCAGAGGACTGTGACGAGACATTTGGGGTGGCTGCTTTCTTTACTATCAGTATCAGAAATCAAAATCCTCGAGCACAGCTTCAGGTGCTCAGTGATCTCCTCCGACATGAGTAAATAGTCTCCATAAGTGGATACCTTTCATCACAGGATGCAAAATAATTGCTTGATGAAGTCAGGACATGAGTAAAGGCAGCTCATCCTGTAGCTCTTGCGGCTGGGATTGCACCCTCAGCCAGTGCCAGGACCACTGTCTGTTGCTGTCAGTACCTTTGGTATCAGAAAGCAGAACACAAGACAAACCCACAAATTCCAGAGCACAGACCATGTGGACTGATGCTGTGGCACCCAATCGATACTCCCCTGTTACAGCCACATCATTCATAATGAACTCATTTTTGAGGAAACTGGAGGCAGAGGAGTGGCTCTGTGATTGCTGGCCTCCTGTCTGCAGAACCTGCCTGTGCGGGGGCCACTGGGGAGTCAGATCTCTCAACCCTTTTTGGAGGTGTCTTTTCGCAGAAAGAAACAGCCTGACGTCAGACTGCGCTTTTGCTGGGATTTCCCTTTGACAGGCGTATTCTAGCATAAAAGTCATCTTAATGTGGAGTGTTTTCTTAAAGAAGTGTCCTGTCATAACTAATCCTTTCCTCTAACAGGAATATCCTACATACACGATCCTTGGCCAGAGTCAGTACCAGACGTGTTACCCGAGTTCTGGCTTTGGAGTTGTAACACCAGCAGACAGCAACACGGAGAGTACTACATTAGCAACAACTACGTACCCAACCGAAAAACCAAACGCCATGGTGCCTACGCGGACAGTGCAGAGACATTCCTCCGGTAACGGTGAATCTTTAAGAGGGTGGCTACAAAATACTTGTGTTAAACAGTACAGTGTGCAGAGATGGGGAAAACTGTTTTCCAAAGGTAATTGCAGCATCTTTGCCTGCTGGCCTGGACAGGGCATTTACCTTCCGTTGTTGGACTGGTCTCACTGGTGTGCAGGGTATTATGGTGGACCAGACAAACTTATGTACTGGAAGTCTTATGCTGCTGCGGTTCAGGAGACCCTTACCACATGCTCTGAATGCCCTAGGGAGATGGAATTCCAGGGGTGACTTTAAGAGTTGCCAGTAGCAACTCCCTGGGGACCGTTGATTCTGTCCTGTATTGGGGCTGCGTGTTCTCTTGGGCTTCAGGCCAATTGACGATATCCAGTCTCAATAGCTCCTGCTAGCTCTTTCCCTCCCGCAGGCAGGTATTGAGGTTACCTGACAGCCATGACATAGCTGCCAGTCCCAGTTATGGGAGTCCTCCGGGACTGCTCATGTGTTTTCAAGAGCTGTAGTGCAGCCATCACCTCTTGGTGAGTTGGTTTCTGATATGCCTAGGAGTACATACTTTCCTTGCTTCTGCTTCATCGTGTAATCCAGTTCTGAAATGACAGCTTTGAGCGGATCTGCATCTGTGTAGCATTACGTCATCTGGCACTTGTGGAGAGAAGGTTTTAGCTGGTAAGAGAAGAGATGCAGAAAGTGGATTGAAAACGTTTAATTGCCTGCTCTAAAGAAGTCACATCTTTGGCTGGTCTTTTCCACTCGTGTCGTGTCATATATCAATTGCGGTGGTGTTGGATAAAATTTCCTCACCAAAAATACAGTTTTCTAAACTTAACAAGAGCAAAGACTTGTGCTTGTTCCAGTATCGTATGCAAGGAGGTATGAGATTCATCCTGTGTTGTTGAACAGTATTAAATTGAGATCTCCTGCCGGTTACAGATTGGTAGCCTGGAAGAAAAAAACCAGATTTCATTGATTTTTGTTGGTGTCCTGGGTCTGGCAAGGGTGGACTTAACTTTCTTTGTAGCAGCTCTGCTGGTTCTGTGTTTTGGACACAGCTAAAGCAATGTTGATAACACACCGGTGTTTTGGCTACTGCTGAAAAATGCTTGTACAGCGTCAAGGCTTTCTCCTCTCCACACCACCCCTATCAAGCAGGCTTGGGGTGGACAAGAACCTGGAAGGTGACACAACTGGGACAGCTGGCCTGAGCTGACCGAAGGGATATCCCATACTGTATAATGTCATGTTCATCAATAAAAACTGAAGCAGATGAAGAAGGGGCAGGATGGGATTTAGCTTCCAAGGTGGCTCTTGCTTGGAGATTTGCTGGGCATCAGACCGCTTGTGGGAGGTGAGTGATTGCCTCTGCAGCGCTTTGCCTTCTCCGTCTTCCGCAAGTCCCTCAGTAGTACCTGAGATCTGCCAGGTCCTCAAACTCATTCAAGCAACCTGAGAGCAGGGATGGGTGGCTGCCAGTGAGCAAAGCACACAGATCGATAGCCGTGAACTCAGTGAAGATCCAGACCTCTCTCACCTTTATGGGATGCTACAGGCAGCGGATGACAAACACCGTGCTGTGATGATGTGAATCAAGAAGCATGATGCTTCAAGCACATTCCCTCTTTCAGGAAGCAGTTGCGCTCTAATTGGAGTGAGCAACAGTGGATTTACCCGTGAGAATTTGTTCTTATTTGATGTTGAAAACCTAAGGAATTTACCTGTTGTTTAAAGGCACTGTCCAGGGAATGGCCCAGTTGTTAATGTTTTTAGTGCCATTTTCTTAGTTCAGGAATTCTCCAAGTTCACAGTTTTGCATGACTTTTCATAGGAATTGCAACATCTCATCTTCAAGACCCAGACTGAATTCAAGCTCTCAAGTTCCCTGTGCCCTCTGCCATCCCGGTGCAGTTCTGATCCTCTTCCTGAACTAGTTAACTCTTTTGCCTGCTAATAAAGGATTCAGAAAATATCTTCCATTGTGATCATAATATTCTGCACATCAAAGCATTGATTTTTATTTTAAAAAATTTTTTTCATGGTGGTGCTTTACTCTTTCCCTGGGGAAGGATGTTCTTACCAGTAGCAGAATAGGCTCCATAATGTATCCCCATCAGTCATGGCCATGGTGCTTGGCCAATTCTGTGTCTCCAGGGCTGAGATCATTCCTCTTATTCTTCACTAGTTCTTAGATAGGCCAATGGAGCTGTAGTCAAAGTATCCCTGTTTCACAGTTAGCACGCTGCGGATTTGCGTGTGATTAACACACTCCAGATAACTGCGCACTGGCTGTTGTTTAGCTGTTAGTCAAAGGCTGGCAGTGGCACAGGAGTGGGCAGTGTATGCGGAGGAGGGGACAGCACGCCTTGTGTGTGTTGTGTGACACAAAAGGCATTTGACTAGTCGAGGAAATCTGTGAGGGAGAGACATCATTAAATACTTTCCTGTGTACACTCATTCCAGACTGAGAGATTCTGGTGCTCTTTCAAGAAGTATTCAAAGAAACAATTGAGTAATAAAGTAGTTCCAGGGTAGTGAGACTTCTGAGGGGTTACAGGGCTTAGGATGGAGGGTGCTCTGTCTTTGGCTTTGTAGCTGTAGAAGCTGAGTCCTGCTGGACTGAACTGGGACAAAGAAATAATGTTTTATGTTCTAATAAGGGTTCAACTTCTACTGCATCAATAAAGCAAGATAACATCTTACCTTTTGCAAAGGAGGATTGTGGCCAAATGCTATAAGCTTTGTGTTGGTGTGTTTTGAGACATAAGGGAGTGAGAGCTGTATGATTTCTTTCTTCTAGGAGATGCATCCACAAGCCCTTCGTTATCAAGAGCAACAGCAAGTAAAGAGTTAGATGAGCAGGCAAGAAAAAACATGCCTGGGAAGAACAGGGGTAAGAGGAAAGCAGATACCTCTTCCTCACAGGACAGTGAACTAGAAGTAAGTAGTAATCTTGTTTTCTACAGGTTACATTGCAGAATAGTGTGGTGGTAAAAGTCCTCCTCTCTTTGTTTTGTCCTATGTCCATGGAAATGGAAGAGGATCATTAGAATAGTAGAATAGTCTGGGTTGGAAAGGACCTTTAAAGGCCATCCAGTCCAACCCGCTGCCTTGAGCAGGGACATCTTCAACTGGATCAGGTTGCTCAGAGCCCCGTCCAACCTGGCCTTGAATGTTCCCAGGGATGGGGCGTCTACCACCTCTCTGGGCAACCTGGGCCAGTGTCTCACCACTCTCATCGTAAAAAATTTCTTCCTTATATCTAGTCTGAATCTACCCTCTTTTAGTTTAAAGCCATTACCCCTTGTCCTATCACAACAAACCCTTCTGAAAAGTCTGCCTCCATCTTTCTCGTAAGCCCCATTTAAATACTGAAAGGCTGCAGTGTCTCCCTGGAGCCTTCTCTTCTTCAGGCTGATCAACAACCCCAACTCTCTCAGCCTGTCCTCATGGGAGAGGTGTTCCATCCTGATGGTTGTTTTTGTCGTCTCCTCTGGACCTGCTCTGACAGATCCGTGTCTTTCCTGTACTGCGAGATAATTTGGGAAATTCCCATGAGCCATGTTATCTGAGAGATGGCCCAAATGAATTCTTCAGTGGTCCTTGACAAGCATCACTTAAACACATCTTGGAATCATAGTGGTGTCAATGGAGGAGACAATCTGGATGTCTCTAGTAGAGCCTCCTGCTCAGAGCTTCCCCAGCACTAGAACCATGGCTTTGTCTACCTAAGTCTTGAGAACCTCCAAGGTTGGAGATCCTGTACTTGTCTTGTGATCTGTCCCGTGACTACTGGGTCCTCCTGGGGACGGAGGTTTTCTGTCCCCAGCTGGAATCTCCCAAGCTACAAATTTCCCCTTCTTTTTCCATGGCAATTTTCTGCCTGCCACTATTGAGGAGAATTTGTCTCCATCTCCTTTCATTTAGTTGTGATCTGCTCTGAGATCACCCTCACTCTCCTCTTTGCTGAGATAAACCATCACAGCTCCCTCAGCCTCTCCTTTAGGCTGCTGACCATCTCCACAGCCTTTTCTGGCTGCTCTCTAGTTTGCTCACATACCTCTGGAAGTGGGGATGCAATCTGGGGTCACCCAGTGCCAAATAGGTGAGACTGCAGTTTCCTTCCTTCTGTTAGCTAGGCACACTTGGTATTCTCCAGCACGCAATTCCTCTTATCCACAGGGAGAAAGCACTGCTGGCTCATACTGCGCCTGGTGTGCGCCCCCAGCTCCTTCCAGCCTGGACCAATACGAGGGGTTATTGTACCCCACACGCACAATCTGCAGTTATTGAACTTCTAGTTCCTGTTGGCCAAGTTCTCAAGTTTATCAAAGTCCTTCTGTACTGAAACTCTGCTATTCCTCATGACATCCAGTCCCCTGTATTTATCATAACAAAGGTGTCTCTGATAAACACCAAGGTCATTTACCTGGGCTCTCCAAGATCACAGACAGTAAACTGCCCTCGCAGGGCTCTAACGTTCATTAGCGCTCTTGAGCTTTTGCTTTCTAACTTTAAAAGGAAGAGAAGCTTAGGAAGTAGTTTGGCCAAGAGAGCCTTATTCTGAGCATGTAGTTGCACTGTATGGTATCTAAACTCCACCACATTAAACTGAAAGACTTTAATTAATAATGTGTTCAGCCTGTAAGATGAATACTGTTAAATACTATTCATATCTGTAAAAGCATGTTGCAACTAGCCACAAAATGAGCACTAAAACCTGCTCTTTTATCATAGCTTAGTGCTTGGAGTAGCTCACCTCTAACCTGCTTTTATTGTCTACACAGCGAGTGTTTCTCTGGGACCTGGATGAGACCATCATAATCTTCCATTCACTTCTCACAGGGTCTTATGCTCAAAAATATGGCAAGGTAATGTTGTATTTTGTGTGGAAGGAAAACCCTATCTGTCATGCAGAAGTAAATGTTGGTCTTTGGAAAAGGAATAGAAAATGGTGTTTTGTTTTAAACGTATAAAGTGATATTTTTAACTTGTTGGCAGTTTGGGGTGGAGAAAGAACACTAAATTTGTCTTAATGCAGAGCTGGTATATGGACATCACAAACATTTCCCTTCTAACAATACAAGTCTTAAAATGTCTGCCTGTTGTTATCATCACTGGGAATTACTGAGGTCATAGCACGTAGTGAAAGGAGACCTTTTATCCCCTTCAAAACATGTTGAAGATTTTTGAATGTTTTGTTTTGTTGTTTCTGAAAATGCATCAGTCCCTACTCTGCAGTACTAAAGTGTTTTGTTAAATTTTGGGTCACTGTATTACCTTTTTTTTTTCTTGAGTTGTTTAAAATACCAGGGGAATTGTAGTTCACACCCCTGAATGCACATGGAATTACATCAGGCTTGATATACTGTAGAAACTGTGCAATGTAACTGATGAAAGTTCTATCACAATTTACTTCTACTTGTAATTTACATCTTCTGTTTTTATTTTGCCAGGATCCAACTCTAGTGATTGGCTCAGGTCTGTCAATGGAGGAGATGATTTTTGAAGTAGCTGATACTCACTTGTTTTTCAATGACTTGGAGGTACATGGCAAATGTTTTTGAAAGGCAAAACTCCACGTTACTGAGCTAAAATTACACTGCACCGTTTGCGAGGGCTATCGTGCTTCAGAGCTGCTTTGTGCTGAAACATTATAGGCTGACAAAAGTGAAGCGGTTCTAAGCACAACCAAATCCGAGGTGTACTCTTTTATCTGAGACGGGCATTCTTCAGACTTCTAGAGTAATGAGCTCTCTTAGCTCTCTTGTGGGTTTCTACTTGAACCTGTATAAATAAAAAGAGTGAGGTCCGCTTTGTCTTACATTTTCATTCTGGACAGGTAAGCACTCTGCTTTCACTGATCCCGTTTTGAAATGGACACCAGAGATGTGGGGAAAGGGTGACCTTGAGAACGTCAGTTCTCAGGGGCTTTGACTACGCCAAGGACAGAACACAACTTGTGCATCTCAGCCAGTGTCTCAGCAGGTTATGTTGTCTGTGTAACAGCTCAGAAGGACATGCTTCCATAGACAAGCATGCTCTACGCAGGGAGGTCACGCAGCACCCTCGATTTTTCTTTCCTGCAAGGTATTGCTGCTGCTCTCCCCTTCCCGTCCTGCCTCACAGACTTCTGATCATCTCCCATCCTCCTTCATGCGCAATATTCTTTGCCAAAATAAATACATCTCACTGTTATGCACCACTTCCACAGAAGTTGATTATAAATCTTCACTTTAGTCATGGCAACACTTTATACTTTGGCATTATATATTATCAGATAGTAATGGACACAGTAATGTGGTTCGTACAGGGAGGTGTGAAGTTAGGTCAGAATCTGGAATTAAATGGTTGGAAATAGCAAATGTCCTGACTCATATCTTCTTTGATATGAGTCCACAAATATGGACGTATGAACCTAATTTGCAGAGTTTCCAGGACTAGTTTAAAGCTTAGGAAGGCTGAAAACGAACAGTGAACAATTCATTGTAGGTGCATCGCTGATGCAAATTGTGGGAAAACAAGGTGTTTTTGGTATTGCAAATAGAAACTTGAATGAAGTTTCAATTTGTGGCTGTGACTACTTGCAGCTGTAAACTTTGCAAGGGTGGTGATGACAGTTACTTCCCTGCCTCAGGAGAAAAAAAGAAGAAAAAACCCAAAACAAAAGAAAAAAAATCCTTAAACCCAAATACAGCCTCTTGTGCTGGAAAGATAGTCACTGATGTGTTAACTATGTGATCAGCAGCAACACTTTCTGCTGTAGGTGGTGTTTAGCAGCAGCAGGGGGAAGTTCTTGAAATGGGAAAAATTCCCTTCTTGTCCTGAGGTGTGTGCGGTTTCTCGCTGGGTTAAATCAGCTGTGCTGAGCACCAGAGGCTTGGCAGTGCCACCACGCTGACGTTTTAACTCCAGCGTTTGTGCTGTGGCGCTCTAACAGGATTGACGGTTGTGTTGATGGAATGGAATATCAATACTTGACCAGATAATGTGATTTGGGGGTACTTTTGGTTTTGTTTGGTTTGTTTTTATGAAATGGCAAAAGGGTTTCAAGTGAGCTCTGAGTCCAACCTGTTTAGTGAGTATTGGAGTTCATTTTTTTGCAGACAACGCAAAATGTCATAGAAACATGATTTTTTCAGACTTTTCTGGTACTTTGAATCCCAGTCTTGGCAAAGACCTGTAGGTGCTGAGAAGTTGAACCTAATACTGGAAGACAAAGCTAGTGGAAGCTACGTATAGGTCTGTGGAGGAAGTATGGCATGGCTTGTTGCTGTTGGGAAATGGGAGGGGATTGTTTTATATCACACTTTCTTTTATCTGCAAATTTCAGTACGTTTCTGGATTCCAACAGCGTGACTTTATTTTTTTTTTCTTAAACAGGAGTGTGACCAGGTACACATAGAAGATGTGGCATCTGATGACAATGGCCAAGATTTAAGGTGGTGTACTGATGAATGCATGAAATGTATAGCTGATGTAATCTGTTTTTTGTGGGGACTTCAAACCCAAAAGGGGTGGAGGGCAGCATTGTGCAGGGGATGAAACTTGGCAAATGGTGTTTGTCTGCTGGGTGGTATTTCTTTGAAGACCTACAAAACATTGAGACTTTTGGAATGATAATGTGAACTATATTGTCCACTGTTGAGTGTTTTTTGTGTGCTCTGTGACTTGTCGCAATTGGAGAACCAACACTCCAGACTTCATGATCTGACCTTTGAAAGTCTCCCTATGGTTTGCAGCCCTCTCTGAGCAGATTGTACCCGCTACTAGGGGGGTGAGGGCAAGTTTTTTGATGCATTAACGAGCTGAACTGACTCATGGAAAGGTCTGAGAAGTGCCTATCTGTCAGGGAGAAAGAAATACGAGGAAAGTGGTGAAGCATGACCTGCTTCACTCATGGGCTGGTCTGCTTGTGGAGCTACAGCTGTAATGTAAAGACACAGATGTTAGGTTTGGAAGATCCTATACTGGGGTTTATCACTGCAGGATGAGAAAGTGGGAAGGATGCTTTGTATCACAGAGGAGTGAGCAGGCAAAGAGCAAAGGAAGGTTTTGTAGTGGAGGGTGTGAAAGAAGAGTGGAATCGGTACATTTCATTATGGCAGTTCAGATCCAGCAGCAAGTGTAGTTGGGTATCAGAGGATGTTGCCAATAGCAGTCGGTCTCTGCTGGCAGAGTGCGGCGGTGATTGTGCAGAGTTCCTCTCCCACGTGCTTTTCTAGCTGCTGTCAAGCTGAAGTCTGCAACCCCGCCAGGAAAGCTGCAGTGACTCTGCTGCTGTGGCACACGTAACACATCTGCTTTTCTGAAATAGCAACTACAATTTCTCCACGGATGGCTTCAGTGGCTCAGGAAGTAACGCGAACCACAGCTCATCAGTTGGTGTCCAAGGTGGAGTGGACTGGATGAGAAAACTGGCCTTCCGCTATCGCAGGGTACGAGAGATCTACGACAAATACAAAACTAACGTTGGAGGTGAGTGTTCACCTGCACCCAACATCTGGGTGCTAACCAGGGTTTGTGGTGCCTCACTCCATCCTTTTCAGAGCTTTTGCTTTTTTGAATGTTTGGACGTGAAAAGTAACCATTCTCCTAGTCCTAAGTGGGATCAAATCTCCATGGAATCTAAGAGGGTACGTCTTCCAAAACTGAGCAGCATGCCAGTGCAGTCTGGGAGTTACGTAGCTAGGGGTGGTCAGAGAAAATTTTGGTGCAAAAAGCGTGCTGTTGCTTAATTTGTATGAAAGGCTGCCTATCACCCTGCTTAGAATGGGTCTACGTGACTTCCATGTCATGCTGCTTAGGAGGTCTTTTCACTTGTATCTTCACAAAGTCTGTCTTTTATCATGCCATTGTCAAGAAACACAGTGTTCACCCTCTTGGCTCATGTTCATAGTCTGACATGACATCTCTACCGTCTGTTCACAAAGTCACTTACAATCTTCTAGTTTTGCTTCCCTTCCAATGCCAAAGTAGTAATAATGATGCAAACCACAGATATCAAATGTAGAGACATTTTCTTTTTAGTCTCAGTCTTGGCATTGCCATCCCTGGGGAAGGGGTGCTGCTGGAGCAGACTCGGCCTGGTGGAGTGTGGCTTTGGGTACCCTTTGCCTACACAAAAAAACCCTTGATAGAACATTTTCTTGGACATGTTTTCTAAAAACTAAGTGTTCAAAACTGTAACTTTCGATCTGCATTTCAGTGTGCTGCAATTGCCTTATTCCTGGTAGGGATCAGACCGTTGCTCCATATTTTGCACATGGGAAACCTGGATGCAGAGTTTTTCAGGGCCTGTCTAAAGCCACATGGTAAAGCAGTTGGCGGTGCAGCCCACAGTGGGTTCCTCCATGGCCTCATTGTCAGAGGACCGGTGTAGTTCAGGGTTGGAGCAAAGTGGGGGGTTCATACGTCATGGCTGGAAATTGAGTTCAGACTCTGGGTGCTCCTTTCTTGTATTTACTGATGGGAGCAGGTTTGAGCATATGGACTCCATTGCTGGCTGCTTCTAATTCAAAACTGGATGATTGGAGTACATGGTATCTAAAAGAGATAAAACATATGGGGATAAAAAAAAGGGGGGGATTAAAAAAAGATATCTAAAAGGGATTAAAGTGGAAAGGGTCCTTGGGAAGAAGGAAGTCAAAGAGGGTGACTGCAGGACTGCTGTCTGTGGCCTTGAACAACACCTGTTGCTGTGAGTGCTTTGTACAAGAGAAGTGCATTTTGTTGGGTGTATCCTGAGAAATGGTCTGAAATAATTGGAGAAAAGCGTCTACTCAGTTCCCACAGTCAGTGTCACGGATGGGTGTCTGGGCTCATCTGTGTCACTGGAAGCTGGTTCCTCCCGTTGCCTCGAGACAGTTTCACCTTTCAGATGCCTTCAATACCGGGTTATTTATTGCCGAAGAGGCAGCTGTTAAATTGAGCGAGGTCACGCTCTGTGTTAGACATGCCAGCTCAGCTGGGAACACTTCTGTTGCTTGTCTTCCAGGCCTTCTCAGCCCGCAGAAGAGGGAGGCTCTGCAGCGACTAAGGACTGACATAGAAGTGCTAACGGATTCCTGGCTGGAAACTGCATTGAAGTCCCTGCTGCTCATACAGTCCAGGTACGGAAACTGGAAATGTGTATGTTGCTTTCTCTGCCCTTTCTCTCACTGAGACTGGCCTGCAGTGCTGTGTTGCGCTGTGTTACTACTGCTGTTTGTCACAGGTGCTGGGCAGCGAAGTGAGCAAGTGCAGGAGCTCTGCTCCTGAGCACCCTTTGGGATTTTTCTGCTGCAACATCTGTTGTTAAGAAGGTTCCCTTAATAGGGCTGTCCTCACAAAATTGCGTTTCAGTCAGAGAATTTCTGATCAAAACAAAAAACAAACAAGCAAAAACCAGACATCAAAATCCTGGCCTAAAAAGCCTCTTGAAAGCAGGACACCAAAGCGTGTGGCACTTTGGAAAGGCAAGCGCGCTCCCCGGAGTAGCCCTCAGTGCCACTGGCCATAGATGTGCTTTTATAAGTGTTTTTCTTCTTTTAGAAAAAACTGTGTGAACATCCTGATCACAACCACCCAACTGGTGCCAGCTCTTGCCAAAGTTCTCCTGTATGGATTGGGCGAGGTGTTTCCCATTGAAAATATTTATAGTGCTACAAAAATAGGTAAGGGGTTGTGCTGAGTACCTGGCACTGAGACATCTGTGGCGGGTTAGCTGGGATTTTTACACAGGAAATGCAGTTTCTGCATCTGAGCAGCCCCCATGGCTGCTGTGGACCAGCTGCCCACGTAATAGTGGTGGCTTCTGGCCTCACAAGCTGAACTTGTGAGGTAACAAGGGTGTTATCCCCTTCCCAGTAAGACACAAACGTGTTTCTGTACTGGGAAAAAGGGACCTGTTCAGGCTTCTGTTACTCTCTGCATAAGGCTCATTATAATGGGATTGTCTTTTGACAGGTAAAGAGAGCTGTTTTGAGAGGATCGTGTCACGATTTGGAAAGAAAGTCACCTATGTGGTAATTGGAGATGGGCGTGACGAAGAGGTTGCAGCCAAGCAGGTGGGTTTCCGACCCTGCGGAGGTGGGATGTGGCTGGATGCAGAGGGAGGTTACCGCAGCAGTTGTCTTCTCCAGGGACTCTTTTTCCAGGGCTGAGCTTCAAGCCAGGGGCAGCCAGGAGGAAACTTTGCTGTTGATGCAAGAGGTCTTTCTTTCGCTGTGTTAAGATGGGAAGTACTTTGGCTCTTCAGGGTTTAAAGTTTCTGTTTTACTCTTGTTTAGGATTGTGTATAGATGTTGACTCTGTAAAACAGTATCTTGATGTAGCATGTCTTGATCATCGCATGCAGTGATCAGTTAGGATAATGGCATTTCTCAGAAGCACGGAGGGAGTCAGGACTCAGTTGCCAGCGATCAGATCAATACACAGCATCCACCGTTAGTGTGAATTACAGACAAGGAGCGAACAGTTTGATGGATTTGGACAGGCCTGAGTAGGTTGTTCAGTCATGCTAATTATAGGCAGTGAAGTGCACAGATTATTGTCAGGACACCATCTCTGCAGGCTTTACGCTGCCTGCCGTGTGCCGAAGTTGTCACCTCTGCAGGTCCCCTGGGAGCCCTGGAAGGGCTTTCCTGGGCGAAGCAGCAGCTCACGGCCGAGCGCTGAGGTCTCCATCATGAGTGTGCAAAGCAGCTGATAGTCAGTGCCGGTGCCCGTCATAAACAGATGTGCAGATAAGATACCGAGGTGCGCAGGGCTGAGGTCCTTCCTGAACACGGTGTGCTCGGGCGCTGCTGTCACAAGCGCCGTATTGCACAACCCTCCAGCTGTACCTTGACTGCTCCCTCCTAGCTGTAAAATCACCCCGATAAACCTGACTTTGTCATCTCTCTGTTACAGCACAACATGCCTTTCTGGAGGATCACAAATCATGCAGACCTCGTGTCCCTTCACCAAGCCCTGGAGTTAGACTTCCTGTAAGAAGCTGGAGCGAAGGCGTGACTGCAGCTCCTTCGTGCCCTCTCCATCGCTGGGGAGGCAGAAATCTCATACATTTGGGGACTCACTTTTCAGCTTGATGAAGAAAACATACCTAATGCAAACTGTACAGTAAACGTGACACCAGGTCATTTCCTCAGGAGCACAGGCCCTGCCAAGTACAAAGGTGTCCTATAAGGAAGCACTAGACTCAGCAGAGCTAGAGCTTGTCTGAAGAAGAGATTTACAGAAGCCAGCTGAATTCCTGTAGCAGGTAGTCTCCAGAGGGAGGGGGTGATACAACAACGGAAGTATTTGTAAGAGCCTTCTCCTTTCTGTTCAGCTTAGTTGTAGAACCCAAGTAAACACAAAACCTTATTTTTATAGAAAAATACTGATGGCAGAGCTGAACCTCCCTTGTTTCGCAAAGCCGAAAAGCTATGTTTTTTTTCCATAGGAAATATTAATGAAAATGTCAAAAATACCTCTATTGCTGTGAAATGTGTCCTCTCTCCTTCCCCGGGTGTTCAAAGCAGTTAATTTATTACAATGTCCTTATGTTATTTCCTCAACGTGGGATTACTGGAAAATAGAAAAATGTTTCTGGGATGTGTGATTTCTGTAGAGGACGGTGTTGGTTCTGAGTCGATCCCAGCAGCTTCTAGTCAGTGTGTGCACAAGCCCTGTTAGCAAGCAGGAGATGGTTGGATTTCAGCTATCCATGACCCAGTGCGTAGATTCCACAGATTTTCCCTCTAAAGGAAAACAGAACTGCCCGTGAACATTAGATACAGCACAATACTATTGCAAACTGCTCAGATGTGAACAGCGTCCTTGTGTGGACTAGAAATAATTTGAGAGAACTAAATTCTCACGAATGTTACAAAGGAGGGTGTGTTTATTAACCTTCACCTCTGCTTTCCTGGCTCCGTTTGTGAGAGTAGGTTCCTTTTAGTAGAATCGGATTCAATTTTCTTGTATTTTTCTTTGCATTAGCCTAACTACATAGTTAGAAACAAAACCCTTGTTAAGAGGGACTTAATTTTCTAAGACACTGTGACTTGGCAGCCTGGAGCACACTGGCCTTGGGAGTGATGGTTGTGCTGATTTTTCTGCTGCCATCTCAGAAAAAAAGGCTGGAGGCAGCACCTGCAGGACCGCTGGTCACAAGCAGCCCTGGAGCCTGGGGGCCAGCACGAGGCACTGGTTTTGTGCCAGGTCAGGCTGTGTTCAGTGGGGTCTGCCTCCTGCCTGTACCCCGATGGCACCAGGTCAGCAGGTGCTGGGGGGTTCTGCGCGGAGGGCAGATGTCAGCTGTGCCCCCCTGCACACCTCTGCCACTCCCCCTGAACACCTCTGCCACCCCCCCTGCACACCTCTGCCAGCACCGCTGCACCAAACCCTGCCAGGTCGCTGCTCTCCAGCCCAGCCTCACCGTCTGGGACCCACGGGGGACTGGTCTGGAAGCGTGTTGCTGCAGGGAGGACGCTGTCCCGCTCAGAGTGTGCCCACAGAAGCAGGTGATGTTCGCTGCATTCCTTTCATGGCATTAATTACTGAGGAATAATTTCCATCAGTGCTGGGGGAGTTGCTGTGCTGTGCCCAGGAATGTTCCTGGGCCAGATGGGCAGCACCATGGAGGAGATGCCTACAGCAAGGGGTTTGGATCCCCAGAGCAACGGGACTGGACACAGAGGTCTCTGTTTCCATGTTCCTAGCTCCAGTTTCGGTTTTAATTAAAAAAAAGACAAATCAGAGGAGCTTGTGCAAGGTGGTCAGAGGAGTTGGGAGCAGTGCACTTTCCATCCGGCTCCTTCCTCGGTGTTGGCCTTGTGCTCTGATCTCAGGCAGATGCTCTGGATCTGCGTATTTCCCCAGGAACTCCGCTGTAGGAGCGTGCCATCTGTGTCGAAGCTGCTGCCTGAGAGCAGCGCAGCCTCTCGTCCCGTTAGAAAAATGTGAGGAGCCAGTTTCTGCTGTCGGTGCTCCTGCACAGGGGAAGGGATGTCCTTTGGCTGTGCTGCCAGCGGCCGGCCCAGCACAGCCCCTGTGGCTCCTGCCTCCATGCGGGGCAGCCCAGGTACGTGTGTGGTGGTGTTTTGGTGTTGGCCCTGTGCGGGGCAGGCAGAGATGCTGCAGGGCCACAGCTCCCCATGAAGAGCCCAGTTCATCTGGGGTCCCTGTGACATCGTTACGGCGTCAGCCAGGGCGGATTTGGTAGGAAGTGAGCCGCTCTGAGAAGCAGCCCCGTCGCTCCCAGGGTCTGAAATGTCTCCAGAAGATCAGGACTTACTTGCAGTCACAGAAGAGTCTGTGCTGGATCCTGACCATCTCTCTGCAGGTCCCCCAAGCCATCCAGAGGTCTCCTGTGAGCGGGCTTGGGACGTGTCCCAGCCTGTGAAACAGCCAGTTCGGGGCACATCTCATACTCCGGCCGGCTGAACTTTAGGATTAAAACCTGTGCCTTAACCTCCCACCATCCAACGTGGCCAAGGGGCCCATTGGCTTCACTAGCGGCCAAAGCAGCTTGCAGGAGAGTGACCCGTGCTGGCCTGCCCGGGGGGTGGGATGTGTTTTGCCCAGGCCCTCGCAGTGGGTGCTGGACCCAAGGTACCAAGCAGCCTGGCGGCTGGCTGGCTTTGCTTTGTGTTTGTTTACTTTAAAATGTTTTAAGGAAATTTTAAGATGGCAAAATTTTAGCTGAGTGTGAAACTCTTGCAGCCAGTGACATTTCATACTGATATTTATACGATGTCTCCTTGAATGTATGTAAAGTACTTTTATAATAGGAGGTTGATGGTACATTTCTGTGTTTATGTTTAATAAAGGTTGACCTGGCTATTTTATTTTTTCCTCTGCTGGCTGAATTAAGACTTTTCCCGTCTCGTGTGGCAGGAACAGCATCTCTAGCTGTGCATTGATTTGCATCTGTCTCTGTGCTCTCCCGTTTTCCCTGACCTGGCTGTAGCTGAACTGGTGACAAACCCGAATGCCGGAATGACAGCAGCCCGCTGGCCGTGGGCGCTGTGGCCTCCCCTCCGGCACCACTGCAGCTGTGGAGGCTTGGCAAAAAACACCTGATCCACTAATATTTGCTTCCTCTAAGAGCCCTGGGGGCGAGGTCTGTGCTGGTGCTCTCGGAAAGCAGCAGGACCCCGCAGCAGCCCCTGCTGCGCTACCGACCCCTCAGCAGCAGGAGAGCGGTGGGCCCCGGGCGCTGCGGGGCCTTCGCCCGGTCACGGTCTGTGTTACGGGAACTGTCCTATGAACTGGAAAAAAAATAAAGTCTTTATTTTCTATAGTCAGTGCTTCAGCCTGCTCTTTTACACCCCTGCAGTCACTCCCTGTCCCCTGTGACGGCCTGGCCTGGGTTTGGTGGCACCGATGGCGTTCAGGGTGATGGTGCCACTGGTCCCCCCGCAGGTACTGGTGCAGACCCCACTCCCCAGGGGCAGCCTGTGGGACCCTGTGGGGGATCCAGCTCCGCAGCACTGCCGTGGTTCCCGGGGAGCCCACGGCGCTTGGGAAGTCTCACACAAACCTTCCCTCCCGCCCCCTTTTGCACAAGGCCGACAAACAACCCTCCTCCCGGCTGGCTGTGGTGCCATGTCCTTGGCCACGGGTTATCGTGCCCTAGCAGCAGCCGTCAGGAGCATTTCAGCTCCTCCTCCAGTGGTGTCCTGCCGCCTCCCCAGTACGCTGGGCCGGGTCGGGCTGGGTCGGGGATGGAGGCGAGGGGAAAGGGCCAAGGGCCAGTGCCAGGAGGTGCCACAGCTGCTGGCTGGGCAATAGCAAGACGAGGCAGGGGCTGCTCTGGGGCCTGCGGGGGTTCGGGCAGGGGCAGCCCCGCCGGGGCAGCAGCGGGTGTCTGTGCCCAGGAGCCAGCACAGCCCCACACCAGCCACGTATGGCTGAGACACCGGCCGTGGCCAACGCCAGCCACGCCATGGCGTCACAAGCAGCGCCTGGGGTGCGGTGGTGGGACTGGGAGCAAGGGCACTGTGAAGTGGCCATAACGAGCCAGAAGAGCTGAGCGACACTGCGGCCTTACGCCGGGACACAGCCACTGCCCTGGGGAGCACAGGGTCCCTCAGCGCCCTGCCCACCCCCACCCTTTGCTGCGGGAAGGAGAAAAGCGATGGTCGGGGCGGCAGCAAAGGGGGGACCTGACCTGCCCCAGCCCCAGCTTCAGCGCTGCCCCGCTCCCAGCCCACAGCAGGGAGGGAAAGGCCGGCAGGGACCCAGCCAGCACGGCAAAGGGCAGAACCAACACTTCTGTCCACACGGGACCATGCTTTCCCATTTCTGGAGGGACACAGCCTTAACCCATCCTGACCCTGCACCATCCTCCCCCCCTGCCCCATATGGGAGTCCCAGCTGCCCTCCCCTACCTCAGCAGGGCGTAACAGGCAACCTTTGACCTTAACAGCAAAACAGGAGGAGGAGGCAAATCCTGGCTGGAAACAGAACTATCAGATAGCTGCGGCTGAGAAGGGAACAAGCTCTTCCCCACCAGCACCCACTTCCCCCAACAGGAACAGGGGCAGCCGGCACAGAGAGGCACGGACAGGGAGAACAAACTGTTGCGCTTTGTGGGGTTTTTTTTAATTAAAAAAAGCTAATAATAAATAACAAGAGAAGCTGACATGGCAGTGCAGCCACAACGTGTCAGACCCCCCCCAACGAACACCGTGGCTCCCCCCGAGGGCACAGCCATGGGCGCCATGCTGTGGGACTCGCCGGGTGCCTGAACATCACCCCTGCTTTCTGCCAGGTCCCTCCGGCTGCCCAAAACAACAATCTGGGGGAGGTGGAAGCGGGAGCAGGGCTAACAAATCTGTCTCCCCAGCTCGTCACTTCGGAGAAGCCGGCCTCAGACAGCAGAATCAACAGCAGCAGCCCCATTCGGAAAGCGCTGCCCCACTGTCCGGGAGATGGGGAGCTGGGCCTGGGCCAGACACTGCATCCGCCTGTTCACGAGGTCTGGCACCGAGAGCGAGCGGAACTCCAGCCCGTCAGTCCTCCCCTTGGCATCCACCACGTCGTAGCCGCCCTCTTGCTGCATCTGCAGGTTGGGATGCAGCCACTTGTAGTAGGTGACTCTCAGTGCCAGCCCCAGCAGGTAGCAGGGCAGCGCGGCAGAGAGCAGCAGGATGAGGTACCAGTGCTCGTCAGAGGGGGACTGGCACCAGAGCCAGGACAGGGCCAGCAGCGTGCTGTCCACCAGGATGAAGCCGTGATAGATGATGCTGCGGTACAGCGTCCTTCCCTGTGCCACATTGAACCAGCTGAAATAGAGGATCACAGCCACCACAGCGCGGTAGAGCTGCTCGGGGCCGGGTGACTCCATGAAGTCCGTGCCCTGAAGACTGACCCAAAGGAACATGGCCAGCCACACGAGTGGGAAGTGGACAGCCACGCCATAGGGCCAGAGCAGAGCGAAGAGGGCGACCACGAGGATGCGGGGGCAGATGAGGAAAAGGTTCCACAGGAAGTAGACGATGGAGGAGTGCCAGCTCAGCTTGTACTTGTCCTGCAAGAAGGAGCGGAGGGACTTCTGGTAGTCCAGCAGAGACCAGGTCACACACAGGAACGCAGTGCAGATCCCCAGGCCTGCAAACACAGCGGCGGAGATGCTGAGGGCAGACCAAGGGGGGCCCAGCCTGGCTCAAACCTTCCCCTGCCCGGCATTGCTAAAACGAGCTTCCCACCAGCTCCCAAAGCAGTTGCTGCAGAGGGTCAGAGTCCCAGCACCTGTGTCTCCACCGGCCTTCCTCCTTCCGCCAAGAGGAGGCGGCTGGTGCCCGGCCTTGCACAGGAGATGGGGAAGAAGCGATGGGACGGAGTGGCTCCGCAGAGCCCATCCCCCAGGCGGGCAGGAGGCGACTGCTGCCTCCATCCCGCTCCCTGTGCTCCCCACTTCATGGCAGTGACACCTGCCCACGCCGCACCAGGCTCCTCGGTGGCCTGTGCTCCACCCTCCATCCACAGCCAAAACTGCATCTCCCCACTCCCCAGCGGGCTCCTGATTTCTCTCCCCACCCTCAGCCTCCTCTGGGGAATGATCATGGAGCACCCCCAGCTTCAACCCTCCCCGGCCCAGCGCAGTCCATTGGGAAACGTGAGCGCAGGACGGGGGCCGTGCTCCTGTGTGTCACGTCAGAGGGAAGTGCCGTGGGAGAAGGATGACACCTCGAGCAAGGACAGAGGAACAGTGTCCTGCAGCCCCCGGGCAGCCCACCTGCTCTGTCCCATCCAAGCCCACTCTGACCTCAAGCCTGCGCCCCCACAGCCCCCCTCCCCTGCCCCAGACCCTCACCCTGGGTGGGCTCTGCCTTGTCCGTCTGCAGGATAACGTAGAGGAGCAGGGTGAGCTGCGGGGTGTTCTCCAGGAAGGTCTCGAAGAGGCGCAGCATGCTGATGTCGTGGGAGAGGAAGGCCATGCGGCTCTGCGCCTCCTCCTCCTCCGCCTTCTCCCAGCACACCTTCCAGCCCACCCGCAGGGCGTGGAGGCACCTGTGGGGGGAGGCGGCCAGCGGTGGGGGGCCGCTGGGGGCCGCCGCAGCCCGGCAGGGCACCGGCACCGGGACCCGCCCCCGCCCCGCCGCGCCCCGGGTGAAGCTCAAGCGCGAACCCGCGCGTCCCCCTCCGGATTTTGTCCCTCCCGCGGGC
>VXBO01011354.1:105284-115981 GCA_013400135.1 Rhinoptilus africanus
GGGGGGACCCGAGGCCGATGCCACCGCGCCCCGTGATGGCGGGGGTGGCGGCGGCGGCAGGAACGGAGGGCGAGTCACCGCCAGCGCCTCATGGTCTCTTCCTCTCCCCCCCTCAGGTGGCTTCGACGGCGGGTACGGCACTGCGGGCATCTCGGCGCCTGCGGGCGGCTACACGCAGTCGCCGGGCGGCTTCGGCTCCCCCACCGGCACCCAGGCGGAGAAGAAGCAGGTAGGCCGGGAGCGGGACCGCGGCGGGGAGCGGGGCGGGCGGCCCCGGCGGCGCTGACGGCCCCGCCGCCTCTTGCAGAGGACGCGCTCCCAGAACATCGTGCCCTGCACCGTGTCGCAGCTGCTGGCAGCAGAGCAGGTCGACGAGACCTTCCGGATCCGCGACGTGGAGATCTGCCAGGTGGGCGGGGGGGAGCGGGGGGAGCGGGCGGCTTTCCCGGCGCCTTCCCGCGCCAATCGCCCCTCTTCCCGCCCAGGTCACCGTCGTGGGCATCGTCCGGCACGCGGAGAAAGCCCCCACGAACATCCTTTACAAAGTGGACGACATGACGGCAGCCCCGATGGACGTCAGGCAGTGGGTTGATACTGATGTAAGCACCGGATTCCTTATGAACGCGCTTCTCTAAAAGCTTTGGGAGCGGTGAAGGGAGAAAACCTGTCAAAAAGATGCGGCTGTTCTGAAAGGTCTTCAAGGAATAAGATGCCTCTGAAAGCCAAGGGAGATGCTGCTGTACCAGAGATCACTGGTGCTGTACACAACCCTTCTGTTGTGTAATTCATATGTGGTTCTACAATGCATCACTTTGAATAGCTGCTTAGAGTGTAGCTGCTGAAGACCAACTGTTACTTACAGCTGAACTGGGACGTGTGTGCTCAGTATCTTTGTGTAGAAATACGAGGAGAGGGGGTAAACAGAGACTTTTCTATGTGGCTCGAAGATTGAGACAAAGGCATACACTGGTGAATGTTGTCTCATTTTCTGATGCGTGCCTCCTGATGTGCTGATAACTGTCACTGCTGGTATAGCAGCCTTTAAAGCTGGCCGGTGTTATTGTAACATGTATTTGGGGTCCAACAACTGAGTTCAGTTGAACAACTTTGGGAGAGTAATTAGGCAGACACTCAGTTGGCTTCACTGCAAGTTTAGTATAACTTCAAAAAAGGTTCTGGCCTGGTTCTGTTCCTCTAGCCAAGTTACATAGTTGTACACTTGCTTTTTTAACTATTTGAGGATTCTTTCCTTTTGTTGCTCTGTGAAAATTCCTGGGAGGTGGACAGAGACAGCAGAGCAGACAACTGACTTTGACTGCTGTCAAATTCAAACAAGCAAATATTTTTTCTCTATTTTTCATTTACAGTTATGTTTACCTGACTGCTTTTACTGGGTGTAGGAATGCATGCCGTTTGTGTTTGCTTGCGATAAGCCTCTTTTCCCAAGTCATTTATTGTGACAGTTGAGAAACGGAAACGCGAATCAGCAAAACCTTCCTCCTTTTCCTCTCTGTTAGGAGGCAGGTGGTGAGAATGTTGTGGTACCTCCAGGAACTTACGTAAAAGTAGCTGGTCATCTTCGGTCTTTCCAGGTAAGATCATGTTACACATGTCTGACTCCAAGTCACAAGGCTGGAGCAGCGACATGAAGGATTGGTGATCTGGCATAGTGTTAGTGGGTTCCTTTTAGAATATCCATTTAATCATGGTCTTTATAGAATCATAGAATTGTTTTGTTTGGAAGAGATCTTTAAGATCATGAAGTCCAACCATTAACCTAGCACTGCCAAGTTACCACTAAACCATGTCCCTCAGCACTACATCTACAGGTGCTCATCCTCTTCTGTGAACAAATCCTTTAATGTTTTTGCCAGGGCTGTATGTAATACCACTAATTGGACAGGGGACCCATTTAAAATGCCACTTTCTGCAGAACAGAGTGCTGGCCGCCAGGTTCTTGGGTGTTTGTACTGTAAAGCTTAGACTAGGTTCTAGTTAATGGAGACACTTCTTGTAGTATATTATGTGATGTGGTTGCCTCATAATGAAATATTATAACTAAATATATGAATAAATGTTCAAATAATGGTGCATGCATTAAAGCAAAGTGCAATTAATTACCAGCCAGTTCGAAAGAGAAGTTACACTGTCTGTGTTGTCTTGCAAAATTACATATGAAAATGTAAGTTAGAAAGCTGGACTTGTTACATGCAGACAAGCTCTGTATCTGCCACCATCCCTGTTCCTAGAGAGAATGGTGGGCTTGGCTGTTAAGCATGTTCCTGTTGCTGTGATGTTAATTTTTTTCTTTTCTTTTCTTTCTTTTTTTTTTCTTTCCTCTGAAAGAATAAGAAAAGCTTGGTGGCATTTAAGATCATGCCTCTGGAAAATATGAATGAGTTCACTGCACACATACTAGAGATTGTCAATGCGCATATGATCCTCAGAAATAATCCTATGGTATGTACTTAAAGATCCTGGTCCCCTCATGGCCCTTACTGGGTTACTGGTTATCTCCCAAAGAGAGAGACTTTGGGAGATCGTACACAAGTTGTGGGGCTGGAAAGCTTGAAGGGCTACAGTGAAGGTATAACAGGAATCCTGGCTGTGTAGGAGAGAGACTGTGTTGCAGTCCATTTCCAGTGGTTTCTTTTGGGAATCAATTTTTAATTACTGTTTCTATGAATTAACACTGAGTCTTTAATGCCGTGGGCTTGTGGCAGCCTGTGTAACCACAGCAATCTTACTCTCGTAACCGTAGTCAGCATCAAGAGCGCCTCAGTCGTTTTCCTCTGCTGGGATTGGTGACGTGGGGGGCTATGGAGGAGGTGGCAGCCTACCAGTGAACGGACTCACAGTGCATCAGAGTCAGGTAGGTGCAAGCACCTTCTCCAGGAACGCGGCAGTTGCAGTGGAGGCTGCTGTGGCAGGCTCAAGAAACACAAGCTCAGTTACTCTTGGAAGACTGATAGTTCTTCCTCAACCTTGGTGTCCTTTGACGATAGAGAAGCTTATCTGTGTGCTGATGGTGGTTTGTGCTTTTCCAGGTGCTGAACTTGATTAAAAACTGTCATGTCCCAGAAGGTATGAGTCTTCAAGAGTTGAAAGCTCAGCTCCACAATATGAGCATGTCAACAATCAAGTAAGTGTGTAGAAATGAAGGATATTCTGGAAATCCAGGCAGCCTGTCCTGGTGTCTCATAAAAGGAGGCAGAGAGAAAAATAGTGGGCCAGCCCCGGTCCTGGCTTGTTCAACAGCGCTAGTAATTTCAGATGTTCCCACGCAGTACTGAGCCAGAGCTTTTGAAATCTTCCAACAGCTTAGAATGAGTTATCAGTTGATGAGGTGATAAAATGCTTCACTCCCTGTTTTCAGAACAAGCTGTTTAACAGTTCAGCAGCAAAGTAATAGGTGCCTGGGAGTACTGCAGTGCCTCAGCAGTATTTTCTCCTGTTCGAGGACTACCTTGCTCTCTGCACACGGTCAAAACTTGGGAATAGACTGTTTCTCTTTTCTCCTTTACTATCTCATATAACTTCTCCTCCCTGAGACTTGGAGAAACAGTGAAGCCCAAAGACAGTAATTAACGTCCATTATCTTTCTGTGTTCTGTCCCCTTTGAAGCTGAGCATAGGTCCTGCTGTTACCTGGAGAGTACTGAGTGGTGCCTTCCCCTCTGTGGCAGGCAGACTCTAAGAGCTGCTAGGGGAGTGCGTTGCCCCAGCTTTGGAGAAACTCTCTGTACCTCCTGACTGGTAGAGCAGCACTTAAAGTGCTCACGGGATAGAGCCACTGAGAGTTTCCCTTGGGAGATGCCAGAAGGGAACAGTAGGGGTGGAGTCTGTAAATGGGAAATCCCTGAGAGAAAGGTGTTAATATGAACTAGTTAACAATTGCTTTTTTCTTCTTTCTTCAAAGACAAGCAGTTGAATTCCTTAGCAGTGAGGGACACATCTACTCCACTGTGGATGATGATCACTATAAGTCAACGGATGCTGAGTGAAGTTACTTCCAGCTGGATTTAGCTGTAAGCAAATGGTTGTCCATGTATCATTATCCTGCCGAGCTTTGCGATGTGGAAGGTGATCTTTGCTCTTTCTGGCCTGTGAAAGTCCCAGTTACTCTGTGAGTGCCTCCTTGGAAGTCAAGGACAAGCAGGACATATGGATTCTGTTAACTCTGGATTTGATTATACACTATGACCATGTGACTGAAAGCATAAGCAGACGTGGGAAAAATGAAGTCCTCGAAGATTTCAGTTTGGTTTTGTTTCCTTAGAGTATGCCAGTGTTAGAAGGAGCCACCTCTTTCTGATCTTGCCCTGGGCGGATTGTCTTTAGTTTCTAGAGCTGTTTCTCCGAACTCGGCTTTCCTTCTATTTCATTCACAAAGTGGGTAGCTAAGAGTAATATTCCACTAATGTACAGTAATCATGACTATATTTTTAATTGGTTTAGTTATGCATTTAAATCTATATTTGTACTATACGCGGTGATCTTGTTACTAGAGCTTCTGAATGTTTCCAATAAAATTTTAACATGGGTAGTCTTGTGTATGTGTGTGGCTCTAGAGGCTTTTCTTCCCTAAAAATAATAATCATCTGCTTTGACAGAATGTAGCCATGTGGGTAAACCCAGAGCCCATGCTTTCAGAATTTCTTTAACTGTAGTTATTTTTTCCTTAGCTTTTGAAGTAAATTGTTTTAAAAGGTCAAACTGAAGTGAACGCCTGGACACTAAGAAATTAAATAATTGTACTACTGAAGAAATCTATATGTTGTATCAATGTTACAAATATAGCCAGGATCATTTGTGCCACGTAAAGTACTTCAGCTGAAGCTCAAATGAATTACATCAAGTGGAACAAGTTTTTCTTCCTTAATCTATTTTTAAAGACTAACAGAAAAGACATTAAGTTGGGAAACAGCAGGGTTGATGTTGGTGATCTATCAGGGTGTGGAGTTAATGGATTTGCGTCTCCTGTTTCTCTGCACAATCCCGCCTTGTTCAGGGGGGCAGTGTGCTGCGGGCAACTGCTTCATCCTATTTCTGTCCTCTTGGTCAGGATATGCTTCCTGTTACATAAAATGTGAAGCTGAAAACTACCTTCTAGGAACTGTTTTGCATTTGTTAATGGGAGCATTTCAGGAGTTCACAGATATTCAGGAGCATAAGGCACATAGCTGTTCTCCCAGGAGGAGCCACAGCGTTCATGGTGAATGGCTTGCCAAAAAGCAGGACCCAGGATCTTTCAAGCTGAATGCTGAGACCAAAAAGCGCTTGCTGCTGCCAGCTGGGAGCCTGGTTTGCTGCACTGACCTGTCCCTCGATTGCTGCTCTGAGTTCCCAGGGCCCTGCTGGAAAAGCAGCACGCGCAGCCAGGGCTGGCGCCCGTGGGGTCCCCGGCGGGTTGGCTCCGGTGCTGTGGGAGCTGCAAGTTGTGGGGGTGTTGTTACCTGGGAGTGGTGAAGGGACGTGGTTCTTCCCTGTACACACATCTGTGGGGCTGGCCTGTGGGCCCAGGGCCTCTGCTTCTGGGGTTAGTGCTGGGGCAAACCCCGGCTCTTCTGCTTAGGGTCAGAGAGTGGCGCAGCTGCAGCCTGTGGGGCACGGCGGGGCCTGACGTGTGCTGTGGGTGTGGAAGAGGTGAACTTCCAGGCTATGGAGTCCAGCAGATGTAGCAACCAAAAGTGCTGTCATTTCCCTTTTGCAGGGGGTGTGCAAGTTAGGAAGAAAATCCCTGATGATTTTGGGAAGTGAAGATGAATGGGATTGCTTGCAGTAAAGAGAGTAGTTGTGCCACTAGACAAAGCTCTTGGGATGTGACTGGAGAGGAAAACCTCATTGTCTGGGGAGGGAGTTTAAGTCTGCCTAGTCTCCGTTTGGTGTTTGATCTTCAAAGCATCTGCTGCTGTCTGGCCAGCAGGATGATTTGGAATAGGTTTTAGGGGACAGTATTGTCTGCTTCGCAAAAGGTTTGCATTTAAAACTGTGAACTAACAGTGAAATCCAAACTCTGAATGCTTTTGCTCAAATAAAGGAGAGAAGGAAAAACACTTGGGTGTTTTCAGTTGATCTGGTTTCCTCTGTGCTCTGCTCCCCTTCTCCCTGGAGCCCATCTTCTCCCCAGCCTTAGGCCAGGGATTAGGGGTTTTTTTAGTCTCCCCAAGAGGAGAAAAAATTAGATTCTGCAGAGACTTAAACACCGGTTGGCCCCTGCCACCCTGGTGTGTCTCCTGGCTGAATCGTTGTACATTGTATGAAGCCAGGAAGTAAGACTGAGAGAGCTGGGGGGGTTCAGCCTGGAGAAGAGGAGGCTCCAGGGAGACTTTGGAGCCCCTTCCAATACCTGAAGGGGGCCTATATGGAAGATAGAGAGGGATGTCTTACCAGGGCCTGTAATGACAGGACAAGGTGGAATGGTTTTAAACTGAAAGAGGGTGGATTAAGGTTGGATGTAAGGAAGAAGTGTCTTATGATGGGGGTGGTGAGCCCCTGGCCCAGGCTGCCCAGAGAAGCTATGGCTGCCCTATCCCTGGAGGGGTTCAAGGCCAGGTTGGATGGGGCTTGGAGCAACCTGGGCTGGTGGAAGGAATTGGACCAGATGATCTTTAAAGGCCTCTTCCAGCCCAAACCATCCTGTGATCTGATCCTAGGATGTAGGTGCCATTAATGACTGGCTAGTGGCTGTTGGCAGGTGAGAGCTGGGTTCTCCCTCCTTGAAGTGACTATTCCATGAAAGGGCCTCAACAGCAGTGGTCAGTGTCTCTCCCACAATGCTCATTTGAGGAGTGTACATCCCAGGGCAGAACCAGTGCCAGAGGAGGAAATCAGCCCAAAACCAAGTTAGGATTTGAGCCAGGCTTGAATGAATGAGATCCTCTCTGCAGCTTTGGGACTCTGCCCAAGGTGCTGAGTGAGGAATGGCATGAACTGAAAACTCATCCCAAAGCTACTCTTCACAAGGGAGAGGGGTAAAAAAAGGGGACAACAATTTGATCTTAAATGAAATTTATTTTCCTGCTCTGATTTGAAAGGAGTGCAGTTGTGTGATGCAGGAGTGAAGAGCTCTCCCCTTGTCAGCTCTTTTCCCTTAATGCATATCAGGACTATGAGGTCTTTGACTCTGCCACTTTCCCGGGCCTCTGTCAAACTTCCAGGAAATTAAGAGTTGAAATTTGGTCCTTATTTGGTTTCCAGGTCTTTTTTTTGTTTGCATCCAACGCCATGAGTGCAGCAGGGGCCTTTGTAGGTGCTAAGAATCTGCAAGAGTGCAACAAGCACACTCAGGAGCAAGAGGGGATTGTGAAGGCTTAGGAAAAACGTTGCTTCCAGTTGCAAGTGCATTAAAAAATGGATGAGAAAGGCAGCAAAATCTAAAGCCACAACATTTGTACAAAGTTCCTACAGCCTTGGTGAGAAATTAGGGCAGAGTGGGAAGCGAGTTTGGCTGTACTTGAGAAAAATGCAGCTTCTGCCTTATGAAGGTGGGTTTCTGATGTGCACAGATGTGTCACTGCCATATAAGCCCCAGCTGGGGCATCCCTTGAACTGTGTGAGGTACCTTGTCACGTCTCCTCCTAACCCCATCCCACCCCACATGCCAGTGTCTGGATGTGCTGTCCCCAAAGCATCTCCATCTAGAAGTGTCCGTAATCCCAGCCCAGCCACCATGGTGCTGCAGCGGAGTAGTCCCTGTTGCTCAGGGCCTGGGCTGGCATCTCAGTGGCATCTTGGTGGCCGCCCAGCTGTGTGCTGGGCTGGTGCTGCCCGAGTCCCATGGGTGACAGCTGAGGACACAGCCCACAGCACAACAGGGGGATTTATTCTGTGCCTGGGGCTGTCCCGGTGGGGTAGGGGTGGCTTGCCTTCCAGGAAAGTGGGCACCTTTCTGCAGAAGGTGTGCAGCTGGAGGCTGCGCTGTGGATCCCTAGGGCTGTATTTAGCCTCTGCGAGGAACCGGTGTCATGTAAGGTCTCAGAGTATTTGGAGGCCGGGTGGCTTCCAGAAACCAGAGGACTAGAAGGGAAAAACTGCCTGCATTTTGCGAATTGTCTTTTGAATGTCATCATCCACAGTTTCGTAATCGTGTTCAGCGTTGTCACGGTCTGTGCCTAGAAGGGAAGAGAGAGCACAGCCTGTGGACGTGCACCCCAAGGACCACGCAGAATCCTGGCGGGGGAGGCCCCGACCTGCTCTCCCCACCGACACGGCAGGGACTGGGTTGGGGGGAGAATGGCCTCTTGCGCTGTGGTGGCAGCTGCTCTGCCACCGCAGACACCAGCCTCTGTGGCCACGGGTCCCCTGCAATCTGCGGGGAGGGAAGGCACCCCCTTCGACAGCAGATGGAGGAAAAGGGCTTGCTGGTGGTGTTCACCCTGACATTGTCACTGAGGTCAAGCCTTGCTTGTCCTCATGCCACGGTCCCTGTGTGGGACAAGGGAATGGGGCAGACCCTCTGGGTACCCCCAACGTGTGGGACACAGGGGTGGGGTGATCACCTGTGGGTCCCCCCCCCCACCTGGGACAAGGCAATGGGGGGGTGCAGCCCCCATGGAGGCCCGGCTGGTGGGGGTGTAGGTGTCCCCATCTCAGCATCCCTGCCCCAGGTCCCCATGATGACAAGCCCTGGGGAGGTGGTGGACGGCAGCACGCCCTGCTGACGCTGCTGGGGGGGTCCCATCCTCTCACCATGGCAGTGCATCTCCAGGCTGAGCCCTGCAGAGGGGCCAGGGCCCGCAAGGTGCGAGGGGGGTCTCACCTGCACCCCTGGGGGCTCTCCGCTGGCCATACTCTTTGGAGGTGCTTGTCTGGGGCAGGGCTGGGAGCGGTGGCAGTGGAGGAACCAGGCGGGCGCCTGCTGTTGGGGATCCAGGGGCTGAAGGGTGACGTCCCCCAAGGCTCTTTCCCCCCTGCGCCCGCTTGGGGGGCCGTGGGGGCGGCGGGGCTGCGCTGCCGGGCAGCTGGGCCAGTAGCCGGTAGTAGAAGGCCTCAGTAAGCTCCTCCACCCGGCATCGGATGGTGCAGGGGGCCAGGGGGCAGACGGACCCCTCGCTCAGCAGGAGGGAGAAGTCCAGCCACTGCGGCGGGATCTCGAAGCCCTCCTCCGGCTCCTGGCAGAAGGTGCTGACCAGGAAGGGCTGGTCCAGGCGAGCCTCCAGCCGCAGGGCGGGCAGGGCGCCCAGCGCATCCCGCTCCAACCCTGGGTCGGCAGCCACCACCCGGACCTCGCAGGGCAGCGGCTGCTGATCCAGCAGCTCCGTCAGCCTGTACTTCTTGCTGTCACACATCTCCTCCACGAAGCCACCCCCCAGGTCCAGTGGCAGCAGCAGCTCTTCGCCATCCTCCTCCTCCTCCTCCCCGCCGTGGCGGTAGCAGAGCAGCCGGGTGCCAGGGCCGCTCCCCTGCAGCCTCTGGGCCTCCAGCCGGTCGCCCACGCCAAGTGGGGGCACGTCGTCCCCCCGGCCCTCGCAGTCCTGCGTCACCACCACGTGCAGCTGCTGGCCGGGACGCAGGCCGGCCGCCAGCTCCTGCACCCCTGCGAACTGCCGGGGCCGCCGGCGGAACCGGCCCTGGTAGGCGCTGGAGAGGAGGAAATGGCGGCCACTGCTGGGGGCCGAGGCCAGGACCCTCCAGGCAGGGGAGCGGCCATGGAGCTGCAGCCGCTGCCCCCGCTGCAGCCGCGAAACCCAGGCGCTCTCAAAGATGGCGGGGCCGCCTGGACCCTCCAGGATCTCGGCCTGGGCTGGCAGCGCCTCCTCCATCCTCAGCACCTCGCTCAGCAGCAGTGGCCGGGCGAAGTGGATGTGCCGCGCCTCCTCCGTCACGTCCTCCACGTCCACCTCCAGCGTGGAGGGGATCTTCACCACATCCCGGCGCACTGCAGGGGCACAGCCGCCCTGACCCTGTGCTCAGCCTCCCCCTGGCCCCGTGCCGGGGAGGACCCCACCTCATGCCCCCCCGCCTGTGGCCGCCCACACCCTGTGCACTGGGGTCCCAGCACCAAGCTGGTGTAGGCCCTGGCCCAGTCACCCCCATCCCAACCCCACAGCATCCCCGCCACCACCCCACAGCCGCGCCCCCCAACACTTCAGCACCCCGACCCTATGGCATCCTTACCCTGGCTCCCCAGCACCTTACCTCACCCCCCCCGGCTCCCACCCAGCCCCCCCGCCCCGTCGGGACTCACGGTGCATGGTGGCCTGCACCTCGTAGACAGGGTGCAGGAGCAGGGTGTGGGGGCCGATGGCGGGGCACAGCAGGGGCTGCGGCCGCCCGTCCCACCGCCCCAGCGCCTGGTGCAGCGTCAGGCCCCACTTCCTGGCACCCTCCAGGAATGGTGTCCGCAGTGTCGGGTTCGATCCTGGGGCTGGGGCAGGCTGGAAAAAACCTGTGGGACAATGAGGCTGAGCCCACAGGGGCTTCAATGGTCTCCTCTGTGGGAGGACTCCCACCAGGTTCAGGCTGGGACAGGACAGCCCTGCTCACCCTTAAACGTTGGTGGCAGCTCTTTTGTCTGCCCCGTCACTGTGTCCTCACAAATGACCTTCTGCAGTGCCACGGCCATGACTTTCAGCAGGTCACCCGTTGACAAACAGCATTCGTTGCCTGAAATCTCGTACACGGACCCTGCAGGGTGAGGAGGGAGAGTTCCTCAAAGAAGATGCCTCTACCAGCATTTCATAGAATCACAGAGTG
>VXBO01011355.1:0-25450 GCA_013400135.1 Rhinoptilus africanus
GAAGTAAGGCATTTCTTCAAAGCAGAAATCTGCACTGAAGGAACATACCAAGAGTTGGGCCAATAGTTGAGAGGATGGTTTTCTCTGAGCCAGGCAGTTACACTACCTGCCTTGAGAAAGTTTACACATTGAAAATACATCCCAAGAAATAGGAAGGGGAAAGAGTGATAAGCACACGGGTCTTTACGAAGTTATGATTGAAAGTCAAGAGTCCCTTTGGGTTTCTCCCGCGCATCCGTAGGTGAAGGTTACTGCTAAGGATTAAGAGAAAGATTAAGACAAAACATGCTGATAGTAATCGGAAATATGGGTTAAATAATAACAGCCTGTATACCCTCAAGGGAATAAACAATACTTGTTTTGAAAAAGTTTTGGTCACTCTAATCAGCTACCAGTCTCAGGCTCCCAAAGGAGAATGGTCAGCACAAAAGGCCAAACTGGACAGCTATCCTCTATGCCTAAATTTAGCCCAAGAATTGTATCATTTCACCTCGAGAGGAGAGATCTTAACTAACCTGTCACCAGAGGGCTGCAATTAAGAGGTGAAACGGCACAGCCCCTGTCACTGTGACCACAACCTGCATTAGCCTACTGATCCAACATACAACACACTGAAGTAGAAGGCTACTTCTTGAAGAAAAAACACAGCTTAGTGTTGGAAAGATTCCTTTTGGGGAACTGAGGGGAGAGACCGCAGGTGGAATATGCCCCCAGACTATGATATAATCATATAGCTAAAATAACGCATTCCTAAATTAGCTAAAGTTTAAACTTCTTCCTTATTTCAGGGCTCTCAGCAATTACCCCAAGTCACAGTGGTGAAAATGAACAAAACCTACACAAAACCCTGTTTTCATCTGTAATTCAGAGAGAGAAGAAAAAAAGAGAGAAAGCGAGAGAGAAAGAGAGAGGAACTTGTTCTAGAGATTATGAGTGCATTGTCAGTCAAATTTACTAGCTTTTTAATCTGAAAATCACTCAATCTAATAACAAAAAAATTTTGTTTCTAATGCTAATTAGAAATAAGAATAAATTATTTCTGTGTACCTTGAATAAGTTAAAGAATAAACAATACTCAATTAGGAACTCAAACATAAAAAGTAAGAGATTCCAAAATACAAAATTCATTTAATTTTTTACAAGTTGTTATGAAGAAAGTAATATTTACATTCTTTTTTACTTTCAAATATATATATTAGCTTTAGGTGGTCTGCACATTAAGCAATAAAAAAAAGTCGATAATGAAGTTTTGAAGTGCAATAAGCTCCATTCAATTATTTGAAAAAGTTTCTGCAATAAAGCTTAATTTTTTGCAAACATTTTATGATACTGAAAGGCAGGCATAACACTGCTATGAGTATATGGGATACACTATGTCCAGGTATCACCTTTTTCAGCTCTTTTTCAACAGTAACAACCTTGCAAACTTTATCTCACTTATACAAACCAAGTCTAACACACCTTCACTTGCCTATAAAAGCACTTTTATTACCACAGAATAATTAAGAGAGTCAGGACACATCTGGCCAAAGACACTAACAATGCTTCTCCCATTTAAAATAGCAGATGGTGGTACGATAGATGAGAACACATTTGGCAGGACAAAGAGTCATCTGTCCAGCTATTGAAACCACACCACTAGTGGCTAGCAAAATTCAGTCTGATTGTGTGAAATGAATCAAAACAACTAATGCTAGGGAAAGGTTTGACTGCTGGACTTCAACATGACAGCAGCTCTGCCTGTCTAAAATTCTCAACAGTATCCCATAACCCCTTTCTTCTTCAAGATATTGCTCTTCCTTTTGCAGTTTATTTGCTTTGTAAGTGATAGCTCGGATGTTCATTCTTGTCCTTTTATTTCCACTGCAGTAATTTATAAAGGCCCCACTTTTACAAGACCAACTTCGTTCTTTACAGACACCACGCTTGTATTAAGCTTCACTGTGCAATTATTTATGTAATCTACTGCTAGTACTGTCATCATGCCTGAGGCAGCTATAATATGAGACCTTCCATATAAAAGAGATTCAAAGCACGCGAAATCAACGGAAGAGTCTCCTCATTGGACAGTATAGTATGATCAGGCAATAGCAATGGAAATAAGTCCAATGATCTAGAGGTACGCAGCAGCATGTTACATATTGGCTTTGACTAAGCTGTGCTTAATTCCATGTAAAAATCATTGCTTTTGTAAACAACAATTGTCATTTAAATGTAAAATTCAAATTTATCCTGTTTGCACTCACCCATCTTCTCAGTATTAAAGAGGAAGCACAATTGTCAGTTAGGTTATACAAAGTTCTGCGATTATAAAGCATGTGGAAGTTATAAGCACTGTATCTTCAAGCCTACATAAACCTTCTGAAGTCAGCAGTGTTATTTACACGGAAGCTTACCCCAGGAATCTCTCTCTTAACAGCACCCATGCCTCTGATTGCCAGTTGTCTCCCTCTGTTCCCTGCCCCTGCAAATAACTCCCTCATCTCCCTCTCACTGAATTACTCCCTCTGCCTGATACCGTCTCTCTGGATTGCTTGAAGATGAAGGCATAACGATACAGTACTTATCAGAAGTATTCTTAAGCACAGCTCTCATTTAATAAATGGCAACAAAGCTCTTACTAAATAAAACAGAAAATCTTTTTCATTGTAACACGGACAAGGTAAAGTCCAAGCTCATTCCTGAAATGTAAAGTATGAGCAAGAAATTATAAATTCCCAGACATTAACACAAATATGAAACTAGAAAAACTGGATAACGTCCAATCTAGAAGAGACTACCACTGAAAGATTTACTTTTTATAGCCATTACATGACTAATACTGCAATGGTAGGCTAGATTGCTGTTACTCCTTGTCAAAATCTCCTTGGCATACTTCATGAAAAAAGAATGCGAGAACATTTTGCAATACTGTTATGATTACAGCACGTGCCCCATTTTTCCTACTTTTTTTGGTAGCATTTCTAAGGCAAATGACCAAGTCAAAATTCTTACATTAAAATTAAATTAAACATGTGGAAATTTGCATGTCCTGTTTGATGTGATGTGGAATCGGTCCTTAGGAACAGAATGAAACTCTCCCACTCTTAAAAGCATACCTTGGCAGCAGATGAAACATTCTCCTCTGCCCACAAATGCACATACATAACTGGACACTAACTTTGAAAATCAGGAACACTCCCTGAAACAAGGATCAAAGGAACCATGTGAAGAAAAATGAAGAAGATGGTTTGGAAGATATTCTTCATGTATTTCAGAGAGAAATACGAGTGCTCTATCACCCTTCTTTCTGAAAGCACTTCACTTGTTTACTCAGAACAAATCACTTTGACTTTCTATGATCCAGAACAGTATCCAAACAGTGGTTTGTTTTTAGAAAAATACTTTGTCCAGCTTGAACTCATCACGAGCTGTCTGACTTCCTTAAAAAGTAGCTGCCACACACCCACCGTTGACATTTACACCATGTAAAATGGAGGCAAGCAAGGGTACTGGCCTACAGATCTAGTCGCACAGCCAGAGCAGCTAGTATAACAGAGCATTCCTAAGAAGATAGGCCAACACTGCCTTCATGAAATATTTGGAAAGAATATACGAAAGGAGAAAATCCTCAGCAGAAATCTGGAACTCCGGCATGATCATATAGTGACAAAACCTGTATCAGAGACCAAATCAAATGGAGCTGAAGGTTCTGGCCATTTACACTTTACCTGATTCATCAGGTTTCCAAATCATACGTTTCTTCTGTTTCATCTTCCACTACAGAATTTCAAAGTATTCAGCTGCTTTAAAATACAAACAGGCAAATAATCCAACTGCTAATCCGTTGTTTATTTCTGTCTCCCAAAAACTGAAAAAAATAACTTAATTGTACAGTCTAACAAGCTCCATGATTTACTTGCTGGGCAGTTCACTATTTCTTATAGATGTCTTTTCTGGTTTGTTCATAGAGTGCATAAAAGATGCATGAACCATGGGTGCCTATATGCGTTCATTAGATAACATAATACTAATCAGCCTTCTTATGAGCAACTAGAAACCTAGATGGATTTCCAGGGTGAACACCCAATACAGCTAAATGAGAAATCAATACAGATCAATAGCGTATTTTGCAAGACAAGTGCTGCTTCTAGTCCTGCCCCCATGTACGTAGCTTAACACAAAGACATACTACCCAAGTAGAGAATGTCTCACCTAGAGTTGCAGCAGAGAACATGCTGTTCCAGCAGGCTAAAATGTCAACCCAGTCAGATATTTGATTGCATGTACTTGATAGAAAGGCAGAGTTCAATTTCCTATGCAGCAAACAAGATATTCTTGAGAAACTTGAATACACACTCCTGTATCAGTTAGCAAAGATATCATAGCTTATTAAAATGAATCATAGTTCTACAATTTAAAATAGGAATGCTCATAATTTTAAAGCCAAACCCAGTATTGTATGGTGTAGTTCTTGAAGAAATATTTCTGGAAGAAGAGCATAGCTAGAAATAGAACTATATTCATTATATATAAAGACGACATTGATCAAAGCCTGATTCTGCACAAAAGAGTTTGTCAGATGGAAGAAGATCACACTGGTGTAAAGCTATTGATTTTAGTTGATACTCTTTTCCTTACCCTGAACTACCAATATGATGAGCTCTTCTTGAGATTCAGTATGCAATGTATCGGGGAGCCCACAAAATTCAGCCACATGTCACCTCCAGTCTGTGATGAAAGGCCTTTCTCACTGTTTTCACAATTCCAGGAAAAGCAGGAACCTCTTGCTACTCTATGCTGAGTGAGAGCATCCCAGGCTGGAACAATGAGGAAAATGCTTATCTTAGTACTCCCAGCATTTACATTGGGAAGTTTTCCTACCTTCCCAGATGACAGCATGAAAGGGACAGACTGGTTTTATTATAAGCTATACTTTCTATTCTCTCTCATGATCCTATAATTCTCTCCAAAATTACAAGACTGTTACAAAATAAAAGGCTTTAAAAATATCTTCTATTTGTGGATTGTCTAATGTTATTTTTAATGCCCCCTCCTCATCAAAAGCATGTGTAACAATTATGGTACTGGAACCCTCACAGCTATAAAGTGCGCAATGCAATTTTTGACCCTCATTGCAGTCATCTTCACGTGAATCCCAACAGAGATGACAGCACATGCATTTCTATGAAGTTTATATAGCCATTCATAGTTTTTCCCAAAAAATCTTAACCGCGGCCTCTCTGTCACAATGTAATACATGTGTTGGTCCCAGTTCAACAGTAACGTATGCTTATGCCAAACCCGTGTAAATTCTGCACTCATATCAATGAAGTTTTGTATCCTCAGCCATCATCTCCACTTCAGTCAGCCAGGCCACATCAACACTGCCACTTCTGCTCTTCACCGCTCCTGGTGTGAACCCATGCTTCCCCCTTGTGTTCTGCCCCATATAGGCTTTTCATACAGTTTTCATATGCTCATCTTACTTCCTTAAGTGTGGCAAGACCCCCTTAAGGGGGTCTTTTACTTTTCAGGGGTTTTCATGGGGGAAACTTCATCATGGTATTTCCTTTTTCAGAGGTTACTGTTACATGCCTAGAAGAAAAGGCTGAAAAAGAGTGAGGATCTGAGGGACAGACCTGTTTTTTGCCCAGGAAGGATGTGAAGATAACCCCAATTTTCAGACTTGCTAAACCGTTTCTGCTCTATAACAAATATTCTGGAAGTTTCAGAGAAGAAAGTCAAAGAACAGTGCCGGCTTTCTTAGGTAGCTTGGATGAATGACTTCTCTTTCCCAGTGATCAGCCAGGTGGGCAATGTAGTCTCCCATAATCTCAGGCCCCTGCAAAAATACTACATTGAAGGCTATAATCACATTAATAAATTGGGACACCTAACCAAGTTCTCCTTGAAAGCAAGAAAACAGATAGCCAACTTACCAAATTAAGATCTCAAATGATAAAGACTGATCAACCCACTTCCTCAGAAAAGCTCTAGTAGGCGTGAGTTTAGGAACATCTAAACTTTAATGCCCCTTTTTATCATATACTATAATGATGAAAGAATCTAACCCCAACCTAACAAAGCAGTTGGGTTTTTAACTGAGGTTTTTCCACCACCTTTTTGCTTCTGAGGTCACTCACTTCCTCAAAGAGCTAACACGGAGCACTTCATTCAGAAAGAGATGTACACAGGCATGCAAGCAGTACGAGTGTCACTCCACACTGAAGGTCACAGCTTCATTATTCCAAACTCAGACTCCTCCTCATACAGGGTCACAAACAAAAGCTCTGCAGTTTATCATAAAGCAATGTTCAGCATTCAGTGTCTCGTGCCTTGAACACTTCAAGAAATCTATAACAAGGCAGAAAAGGGAGAGGGCAGATGGAGGGTCATCTTCAGTCACAAAACATCCTTGTGTTGTAATAACATATCTGGAACCTGCATTTAAATAATAACTCAGAAAGTTGTGTCCAGTCTCTAGGACTGCTTTGCGCTGACTGTAACAGATCTGAGTGCAAAGGAATTTTTCTCTGCTAGTGATTTGGCCATGAAATTTGATTTGGAAAATGTCTAGGGGGTTGGGATGGGTTTTTGGGGGGGTGGGTTTGTTTCTGGTGGGGTTTTTTTTTTTTCAGTTTTCATCAAACAGTAAACCTTTTTATTGAATATAGCATACTAAAGGGAAATAAAGATATTAATAATATGTAATCAAATCCTATCTACATATGAAATAATAAGTCATCTTCAAATTTTGTTGCACAATAGATTTACTTTCCATGTTCTTTTAAAGCTTTTTGAACATGACTCTAGGGCAAATAACAATGCAAAGCTGGCCAGTATGAAAACGCTTTCACTGTCTTACTTAGCATCACAGTCAAGAAATAGCTACACTGGCATCCTTGCCAACTAGGTTCATATGTCAATTGCTACTCGGATTATTTGGAAGCAACAGCCCAAATAAGCTGCCCTAGTAAGGACTGCAAATTAATGGATCCTTATTTCTTTTTTTTTTAAAAAAAAAAGAACCAAAACTTTGGAGTACAGTATGAAGAATCAAATGAAATAAAACTGGGAAACACCACTGCTATATAGGCTTGGACGAACGTAGCATCTACTTAGATTTAATAGATAATTTTCTTTAAAAGTTTTGATCTGAAAACCATACACAAAAATCCTTAGTACTTATTTCAGTTGCAGTGACATTTCTAGATTCAGAGTGAAAACGACAAGATCTGTCTTACAGCTTCATGTCTCAGCTCCAGCGTACGTAGGTAGCTCTGTTCATGGAGAAAATACAGAGGTGACGGTTCCCTTTTTGGACCCATTTACAAGAACACACAGGGATTCTTGTAAGCTCTTCCACAATGCACTCAAAAGGCTGCTTGAGAGACAGAGCATGTGAGCTTAACACCAAACCAAGCTCATGTGTGGCCAGCTCTGAGAATGAGCAGAGCGAGCCTGAGTCTGTTTGTACCTTACATCTGTCCCAGAGGATGGCAGAGAAAGGATTAGAAGAAATGCTGTGCCAGCTCCCCTAGCCAGCGCCTCCCATCTCAATTCATTGCTTTCCTCCTGTCGTTCACAGGATCAAAAAGATGCTATTTCAGATTTGAGTCCTTATTAACAAAAGACATGTATATCCTTCTTTTGATCTCTTTGGATTTTAACCTTCAGTTCCTGTCCTCCCACACATCCCATTTCTCTATGATGAAACCATGCCAATTCCACTGCAGAAGGCTTTTGCACTCCTACAGACCAGAAGCCAGACATGCACTTCATAAAGGTTAAAATACTTAAGCTGGAGTGATCTTACTACCACTATCACAAATCTAGTATTCTAAATCAGATTTACTAAAATTGTTGAGAATGAACAATGAACAGTTCCGCCCCACTATGGAAAATGAGAATGAATACTCTGGGACAAAACCCAGCAAGCGTGCCCTTCTAAATTGATGGTGTTATAGTACAACATATTAAAAGAGTAGCATAGAAAAGCAAATACTCTACACAATTGAAACACATGCAAATATTCCAACTGAATTTGTCTCAGAATTTAAAGATCAAAGATAAAATTGTTTCAGATAGGATGCTTCTTTTCCAAACAACATGCTTAAGACTGTAAAAAAATAAAAGAAAATACCCATTTCAATTAAGATTTTGGCACTGGCTTTTGAACATCACAAGTCTGTTAATGTTATGTAAAGCAAAATAAAATTATATTCTCAATGGACTTCAGCAAATTAAATGAAAATATTTCCAGCAGCTAACTTGAAAAGCGGTATCATTGAAGTGCTGCATTCAATCTTATATGTAGTTACCACTTAAACTTCTAGTCACGACACATTCATTCAAAACAAAATAGCAGATTGTAATGTGGGCTGAAATCTGAAGGCATTTCATGATCATACTCACGCTGAAGTCTAAATTTTACATGATCACTAGAGAGATTACCTTTGAACTAGTTACAGAAAAGTTGTAATTTCTTTGTTCTGTCTCTGAATTAGCATGTGGCATTAGAAAATTTAATATGATTTCTTTCCATTTACTTCCCTTGACTGGTTAGCTAAAAGAAGATGCAACACAAAACTGAAGATCCTTTTCCCTTCTAATAGGGGTGGGGACAGGGGCAGAAAAAAGACCACTGAAATATTCAAATTATATAGCTTTCAAAATTTACTGCTCAAAAATCCAAGGTTACGGACATGACAATTAGATCCATTCTTTTTTGTTGCATTAGGACTATGATTTTCCTCTGTTTGTAAGCAGCAGCTCTGATGCTTCAATATGTTGTTAAATGAAAAAATTGCTTTGACACTTGTCACTACATCTTAAGCTAGAAAATGAGTGTTATTCTTAATCAGAACAGACAAAAGTACTGTACTGTTTGATGAAAATTGCAATTTCTAACTGGCTCTATGTAAACCACTCTAACCTAATGCCAAGTCCTTGATGACAAGTGCTGCTAGGAAACATTATTGGGCAGCTCTGTGCATGCAGACGGTTAATTATGACTTCAGTGGAGAACAGTTCATGAGATTATGTACATTTACCACGCAATTAACTCTTGTTTATAATTTCTTATATATCTGCAATGTTAGTGTATGTGTGGAGCACAGATACTTTGCATTTCATTTTAACTTTTCTGTTCAGAGGGGTCCAAATTTAAAAGGATTTGTATGCTTTTTTTTTAATAGGAAAAAAGGGACTAAATAACAATGAGTTTACATGTCAGCTTTGTCTCCATCACTTATTTTTATGATCCCATATATAAAAATTAGCTAGATTTGTGCCTACTATAGCCACCTGCTGAAATTTCAACACCAAACTAAGATCTATAATTGGATACACAAAAACAGAAGCTCTGAAATTACAGCACAACAGGCCCAAAATTTGCAGCCAGGGATAGTGGAATTCTGCAGCAGTGTTTATATGTGGCTGTCAGCAGTTGTACACCCACAGAATCTACTATTAACAGTAAAAAAAGGCCAAGAAAATAATGAAAATCCCTTGTACACAACCTTTTACTTCTAGCAGCTCTAATTTTCTTTGCAGGAGCTTTTCCCTGTTCCCTCCCCTGCTCCAAAAGGAGCATATGGGCCCCATGCTGTACAGAAGAAATGTACAGGCCACCGCCATCTTTTCCATAGCATGTTTAGGAATCTAGATGAAGGGGAGATAAACACATTTAATTTTTCAAGGCTTCCTCAAAATAGGGCTGAAAAATACTGTCTTACAGAGTAAGAACATAATTTTTAGTTATTTTTTTAAAAAAATAGAATCCACTTAGATTTATTAGCATCTCATATACTTCTGTGATAGTTAAAATCCATACACAAGGCACAAGTAGAGACTGTTCTAGTCTCTTCTTCATGCATAACCTTAGCTTGTAGTTTTATTCACAACTTAATACCTTAGCATTCATTTTTTAATCTTCCACTGCAGGATTAACCCCAACAAAGCTCCTTGTGTAGAAGGAGCATGGCACTGGCTTGTCACAGCATATTGCATTTGATACTGGAGACATATCCAAAGCTCAGGCACATTCTAGATCTTCTCCACAACCGTTCCAGGTGGCCTCAAGAGTACAAGAGCAAACTTTAAAAGCCTCCAAAATATATTTGGGATCTGGTCCAAGACCTCGGAACAAACTTCATCATGTTGACGTTGAGCAGAAAATTGAAACTGAAACATCTCGAAAATACTATGTTGACCATGAAGAGTGCTGATACGACCCAGAAGAGAAAAACAAACCTAGGCTCTTTTGAATTTAAAGCCCTATCAGAAAACATCACATACAGATTTTTTTTTTAAGTATTCTTTTTGTATGATCTCTGAGAAAGAGATACAAGTTTTTCTTGTTTGCTTTTCACCTTAGAAACTCCAGAAGTCAGAGACCTTTATTTGTTCTGCTGAACGTAACTGGCAGACTCTGCCACAAATGCTCACACTTTATTTACAGAGATGGGCCAGAAAAACATCAGCTGCAGAGCTGCTGGCTTCAACCAATGGACAGTAACTGTGCCCACAGGTCCCCACGGGTGTTCTCTGCTTACCTAGAGTACAACCTCCTTTTCTGATGGCTGCTTTTCCTCAGGAGGCAGAGAAATCAGCCAGAGCTGTTGACAGGGCAAGCTAGAACTGGTAGAATTATTAATATTATTGATGCTCCCCTCTCTGCGTGTCTAGTCAAGGAGGTGCTGACTGGGGAGCTGCTCACACCATTGCCACAAGGACTGAAAACAGCTCTGACCCACAGAAACTATACAATGCTCTGTGATTCTTGCTCCTCTCTCTCCCTGGCCTTCAAGAGAAGCAATGGCCTGTAGTTCCACATGCCATTTACAGTAGTACAAGGAACACACAAGATCAAGGAAGACCAGTGAAACTGAGAGGGACCTGTGAAAATGAAGTTAGTGAACAGAGGCAGGCAAAGACAATTACAACTTCAGAACCCAAATGAAGCTGCAAGATGCACGTGGCAGGGAAGCACTTCATACCAATATCTGTTCTATCACTTAGTTATGCAGTCCAGAGAGGGCTCCTACAATAAGCATCAAAAGCACTTCACAGCATAAACCTGAGAAAAACCAGTAAGACTAGCTAACACAAAAACACACTAGCTGAATTCAGAAGAAGCTGAGAGTTAAAAAAAATGGAGGAAGCTTCATTTTGTACTGCTAGCATGCAGAACAACCCAGTAAGTGTTCTGCCTTTGAACATGGGGGACTGACAATGCTATCATTAACGTGTACTTGTGAGTCTTTCAGAGTGGTGTGGTACTTAATTTGGGATTTGTAGAACGGCAGGTGTGCTCTAGCACCAGCAAGTGCTATTAGGAGGTTCAGTATGCCTGCTTGGAGCACCAATAATAAAGTATTTACTTAATACATCACGTGTTTCTAAGGCATTTGATCCTCTGCTTCATGGACCCGCTTTCTGAATGCTGTAATACTTCCCCCTCACATCTCAAGTTAGACCAGATATAGAAAAGTCAGCTCTGTCAAGCTTACCAAACTACTGTTTTGATGGGGTTTTTTTCTTCACTTACTAGCATTTAGTAGGTTTCTCACAAATCTTCAGCCATGGTAGCTTTTATACTACTTATATGGAAGCTTAAGCCTCTAATGTATTTCCTCATCTTTGTACAAGTCAGATGGCAAAGCAACTGTCAGTTACTGCAGCTTACAAAAAGTACATTTTTAAGCTATAGTAACTGTCTGAATAATTTATGAGTCCTAATATCTTAGCAGTAGCAATCCAACTTCAAAAATTACTTTTTTTCATTTCTAGGAAAAATCAAAGTATTATCATATCCATGTATCAAAAATTGTATATTAGCTTAGAGATTTACTACATTGCATCTTTGGTCTTTCTCCCATTTTGAACCTCAGTGCATCCATTCCATGTGTTAGACGATCAGCATTGCTCACTATGCACAACTGATCGAGAAAGGTAAATTCGCTACCAGCACATTTCCACTGCACACATTGCCATCTTTGGCCCACCTCTTTTCCCCCTCCTTCCACCCTCCAACCTCACAAAACAGTCCCGTCTCCTTCCCCACCAGCCTGCCCACCATGACATTTGCACTTCCCATTACCCTATTCCTCCTTTCCATCTCTCAATGGCACATCCGTTCAGTCCCCAACTTGTTCTAGCTGCCTCATTTGCCTTTACCCTACTGCAGCAGACCATTTCGCCCAGGATCCTGTCCCTGAGAGCGACATTAGGGGATGCTATTTAGAAAAAAGAAAAAGCAAGCCTGACACTGCCTGCAATCCATTCCTCTAATATTCTCCCAGCCTAATCTTTTAGTATCCATTTATTGACCTGTTGTATGTGATTTAATTTAATCCCTTTCAAACCTGCTGAAATGGTCTACTTCTACTAGCTCCTTACAGTATGTTCCAGAAGTTCACTGCCAGCTGTGTAAAACTCCGGGAGTTGATATCATGCCAAGATGCTGCCCTCTGTCTTGTTACAATTCCCCCTCCCCCCCAGTTTTGCTGGTTCTTTTGTCTGCTGCAACTGCTCATTCACCCAACAATTTCACAAATCTCTCAACTGACTCGGAGATATTCCTCTTGTGTTGCAATTGCTTATTCTGAGCTTGGCATTGTACGGGTATGGTTCAGATTATTTTTACTTAGATGCATCATATCACTTGTCTATTCTAAAGCTTGATCTGCCACCTTCCTCCCTCCCTCCCCCCCTCCCAAGTTTTGTAAGGCCCTGCTGGAGTTTCTCACCATTAGCACACCACGTTTGATTTCTGAAACAAGCTTAGCAATTGCATTTTTGGAGATGTCAATGTTTATCTCCTCTGACTCACTGATGGTTATTCCTGAGGATCTCTCTCTTTTTTTTTTTTTTCAACACAAGAAATGACTGACTACTATCACACTTAGACTCTACCATTTCCTTCTTAGTCTTTAACTGACTTGCAGTTAACAAAATATCCTTTTTCTAATCTCTATAGTAACTTAATTTCTTTAATTGTTGTTGTGAAACCTTTACAGTCTTTGCCATTCCTTCCATCCTGGAAGAGGGGGGTGGGAAGATGCTACAGAATTTTTTCTCCTCTTCTAGACTGACCACGGTATTCAGGTTTCCTTTGCAACCCTCTCACTCAACTTCCTTCAGCAAGTGAAGCACAGAACAGCAAAGGGACCAACCTCTTCCTTCCAAGGAACAGCAAGATTAACGACGAAGAAAACTGAACTACTCAGATACTTGCCCCTACCTGCACCTGAGGAAACATTACTATGTTGTTAGAAGATTCTGTCATCATTCCCCCATAGCAACTTTCATCATTGGCTCTATTTCAGGCAGTGCAAATGGGACAGGCAGATAAACTGAAACATTTATTCTCACCATAACAGAAACTTCTGCTATATAAAACTTGCATAAGCCATCACAAAAAAAAAAAAAAAAAACCCACTCCAAAACCATAAGATCATGCAACACTATGTATGAATAATATCAATCCCACCTCGTGAGGGCACATATGTTAATCACATAGTTCAAGGAGTCCTGACAAAAAGTTCTGTTCTTTCAGGAAGAAATTTTTAGGAAGTCTAGGCACGCAGAGACAGCTCTGCATCACATGCAGTGGAACTGAATGCATTGACTTGTGGGGAAAAAGAGTCCCATAGAAGCAGGACAGGAAAGCAGCATTTATTGAGAACTAGTAGGTGGAAATTTGCAGCAAACATGGGTTTTTTCCACAGTCCTGCACCAATAGAGTCAAATCCTATCTGACCCCTTTTCCAAGAGGAATGATTTGGCTTTGTCAGGGGGAAGTGCATGTCATCAAGACAGGTGCATTTCTTTCTTAAATTAATTCCTGTACCAGAGACCGAGACCTTTCTTTGAAGCTCAGAGTGAATCATACTATGACCACGTCATTGTTTGCCTTTTGATCTGCCAAAGAAAAATTATAGGTACAATATCCATTGAATGTATCTGATTATTCCTGGCAGTGTTGTTAGTGAGATGATGAAACGGCAGAATTCTTTGTAAAAGTGATGCTTGAAGAAAAAAAAACGTAAAAAAGAATGATAAACAGTGCTTCCTTCCCTTAATGAAATTGTGGCAGTCTTGAGAAGAGTGATTCTTTTCTTCAGTGGTTATCTCTTATCAGCTGCTTTTTTTTTTTTTTTATCTGTTTGCTTTGTTTTTTTGCCTATTAGCCTCAGTTGTGATGTGCACTTGCTGCTTGACTGGCTAGATGACCTCAGCTACAATAGCTATGGGCAGCGAAAAACAGTCAGGAGTTTATAATGCCTTATCCTCTTTCTGAAATGCCAGCTTCAATTTGCTTACAGCCAGTGGTTCAAATACATACAGCACATAATTACTCTTTAAAGAGTTTAAGTGTTACGGTTGAGAGACAAGGAAAAGAATGCATTTAAAAAGAGGAGGGAGCTATTCCTGTGAAACAGTCACTGCTTTCAGTTCCCACAGAGAAATAAAAATTTCACCTCTCCGTAACTGTCATTGATCAAAAATGCAGACACTAGGTGCCAAATAATCTAAATCCTACTTTTTTAGTCCGCTAGATATTCAAGCATGTAGTGTCCCCAGCTCGCCATATCATGTACAGTCACTACAGCACCTGAAACTACCTGACATGCCAGTGTTATGCCACATCTCATTTCATTTAACTCTTTTTTTTTTTTAATAACTGTAATAAGCCTCATTTGGGTGAGTAGTGGTTTGTACTCAGCAGTTAAATGAAATTTAAGATTGTAACAAAACCTACGATGCATCAGAGCTGGCATTCACAACAAACACTGTTTAACAGGAACATTATTATTTACGGGGAAAATGGTTCTGAAAATAAACTCCTACGCATGTTTAATATCTTCTTTCCTTTATTTCTGTTCTATGCAGCAGGAAGGATTTCAAAAAACAACACAACCCAAAACAATGAAAGACTACTTGATGCCCTGTAATGACTAACTATATGCAAAATTGCTTTTCTTTTAAAAAAAAAATCAGTTCAAGAGTCTTCAATCTACTGTATATCAATAGATAAAACATGACAAAAACGTTCATTCGGAAGGAATCTTAAATTAAATTTCAATCTAATAAAGGCCATTTGTCTTCTCAATGACTCATATCCAGGAATGAAGAAAACATAATGTAAATTCTCTTTGTCATGACCCTTTTTTCATTTCTTATTTGCTGATGTATATCAGATTGTTGAATTTTACAAAATGATGGGGAGAAGATTTGGCGAGCGCTTCACTCTGCAAACTTACATTATTTTTTTAAAATTATCATATTTGAATATGCTCAAGTTTCAAATAAAGTTGAAGTATTTCTTTAATTAAGCCACTTTAGCTCTAAAAGTTAACTGAAGGACACCTGTGCAGACCAATCTAAGGTGTGTTTTCATTCTTTGTCCCATAAAACTGCAATGATGTGCCTACAGGCCACCCCAGAAACCACAGATTCCTCTTTTATAGAACAAAGCAGACATGGAGGGGTATGGAGTACCACATTGCCTTTAAGAGAAGATGCAGAATAGAATTGTTTTGATTGGAAGAGACCTTTAAGACCATCAGGTCCAACCATGAACCCAGCACTGCCAAGTTAGCCCTAAACCATGTCCCTCAGCACCATGTCTACACGTCTCTTAAATACCTCCAGGGATGGTGGCTCCATCACATCCCTGGGCAGCCTGTTCCAATGTTTGATAACTCTTTCAGCAAAGAAATTTTCCCTAATATCCAATCTAAACATTCCCTGGCACAACTTGAGGCCATTTCCTCTCATCCTATCATGTGTCACTTGGAAGAAGAAACCAATCCCCACCTTGCTACCATCTCCTTTACAGTAGTTGTAGAGAGGGATAAGGTCCCTCCCTCAGTCTCCTTTTCTCCAGGCTAAACAACCCCAGTTCCCTCAGCCGCTCCTCATAAGACTTGTTCTCCAGACCCTTCACCAGCTTTGTAGCCCTTCTCTGGACACACTTCAGCACCTCAACGTCCTTCTTGTAGTGAGGGGACCAAAACCGAACACAGTACTCAAGGCATGGCCTCACCAGTGCTGAGTACAGAGGTACAGTCACTTCCCTAGTCCTGCTGGCCACACTATTTCTAGTACAAGCCAGGATGCTACTGGCCTTCTTGGCCACCTGGGCACACTGCTGGCTCATATTCGGCTGGCTGTCAACCAACACGCCCCAGGGTCCTTTTCGACCAGATAGCTTTCCAGCCACTCTTCCCCAAGCCTGCAGCACTGCATGGGGTTGTTGTGACCCAAGCAAGGGACCTGGCACTTGGCTTTCTTCTATCTCATAACATTGGCCTTGGCCTATTGAACCATCCTGTCCAGATTCCTCCGTAGAGCCTTCCTGCCCTCAAGCAGATCAACACTCATGCGTGACTTAGTGTCATCTGCAAACTCACTGAGGGTGCACTCAATAAACCTCATCCAGGTCATTGATAAAGATATTAAAGAGAGCAGGCCCCAGTACTCAGCCCTGGGGAACACCACTTGCCACTGGCCGCCAACTGGATTTAACTCACAAGATCACGACCCTTAATCCCAAGTTCCCCCATACACAAATGTTTCCCTGTATTTCAGTACACAGTGGAACTGTGGAGTGTGAGCTCCTTGGATTTGGGACTGGAAATACTTTCTTTGGCTGTCAATCCACACAGAAGCCAGAATCCGCTTCACATATGTGTTGCAAGATACTAAAACTTCATAAACTTGCTGTATTAACAGGAATGTCAGGCACTTCTGTTGCACATTACAGCTTTCTGTTTGCAAAATAAAAGTGGGACTTGTTTGGACATCCTGTTTACAGTCTGCAAAAACCCACAGCCACGCTTTTCAAAGTAACACCTAGTAAGAATAGCTAACTTTTCTGCTGTTTAACTTGGTAGTGCCATTATGTGAAAAACTGCAATATACTGAGTAGATATTTTAAATTAAGCTTCTCGTGGTAAGTAAAAGGAAAAAGCAAACAATTAATGTGACAGTACAAAGTGCCAGGCATCATTCAATCTCCTCAAACCTGCCTAGACAACATTTAAAAGCCAAAAGCTATATTTAGGTCTATGTGACAATGACTTCTGCCCTGTAAATCCAGGATTTATTACTCGAGGGGATGGAGTGCATTTTGCCAAGGGAATTCTCCCAGTCAGTAAGTACCTCGTCAAAAATAGGCAGCACCAGTCAAGAGCTAACACCAGGGGAGCTTGGGTGGGGGGAGTATGTGTGTGCAAGTTATTGTAGTGAAAGATATCAACTCAATTTCAGTTGACCCTCACCTGCAGTTTACAACTACTTTTCTTTGTCAAAAGTCTTCTAACGGGTAAGCACAATAAATGGGCTTTCCCATCCCCTTGATACAAATAAGTGAATTTTAAAAAAGTCTTTTTTGCACTAGCAAGCGGTTAGCATTAATGGTAGAAATACCTCCAAGAATGCATTATCACAAAAGAAAAGCAGCACACTTGTCAGAGAAGTATGACAAATATTTTGTGCTGCTTTTGGCTAGACCTAAAGCTCATTTCCACAGTTCATACCAGCATGATACACATACACCTAGATATGCATGCCAATTTTGAACAGTGTGTATGCATGTTGATACATATTCAGGTACTCACATATTCATACAGTCTCTCAAACACATACACACACATCATATACAAGAAAACCATGAGGAATCAATAGGGGAAACTTCATACAATCATTCACTATGGCATGAAGACTGCAACTAATCGGTAGTCTTCAACATGTGGTAGTGTGATTTATTTTAATTTTTTTTTAAACAGGATATTTTAACACAAAAACTTCTAAAATTACTCAGTTTTACCAGAAAAGAACATTTTGGCAGAATAGCTCACAATCCCTGGGGAATCTGGATAAGCTACATCTATATGAAATTTTGCCAATACTGTTGCATTTCAGCAGTGATGCCAAGATAAGTAGGGAGGCAACTATTTTCCACACTGAAATGCCAGGCTGAAAAGCACATTCCGTGCAAAGCACTGCACAAGACAGAAAGGCTCCTTATGAGTGCAGTGTTCAGTCCACACTAAATACAGTAAAAATGGAACAGAAAAATAATAAGTTGAAGATACATTTTATGGGCTTTGGCTTTTTAAAAAGCCTCAATTCAAAAAGCCCCTTTAGGTTATGAGGTGGGAGGTTTGGTTTGGGTTTTTTTGTGTATAAGCACAGTTTTTTGGCACAAATATTCTGGGCATATTAGGATTTTAGTAACTTAACTTGTGAGGTATCTTAATGCTATAAAAGATGCCTTCAGTTAGTTTAACTGAAATCGCCAAGTGCACTTAGACCTATCACAAAATTAATTTTCAAAATCAAATCAATAATGAACTATGGATTAAATTACACACTCATCAATATGGAAGTTAACCTACTTGACATTCATATTCCTTTAACAGATAGTTGGCATGTGCCATCCCTATGAATATTGACAAGGCAGAGGGACAACACTGTTACAAGATTTCATGGTTAATACTACGGCAGATGATTTTGACTGATAAATCAAGTTCTTGACAATGAGATCTACCTGTTTCTCTACCTGCTTTCTACCACATCCTGTGACATGTCACAGCATTCTGCCTCAGAGTCCCTAGAAGGGAAATATCCACTCACCTCACAAAGTACTGTGAAACTTAATCAGTTTATACGTTTCACGTAATCTAGACAGGATCAATGTAAGTGGAAGACATTCAGCACCTTGCAATATGTGGTAGTACCTTACAGGATCAAACCTAACCACACAGATCTTTGAAGATCAAATGTAGTCTATTTGAGGGCAAAATTTACCTTTTAAAATTTAAAAGAGAAATGTTACGTATACTTACTAATATTACTCAAATCATCACTTATGCCACTGGTTTACAGAACAGCAATCATGGTAAGATCTCCAGATATTCAAATGGTACTAAAATTAGAGTCAGAGCAAATAATGAAGAATAATACAACCAGATTCCAAAGGATTTGGATCATTTAGATAATGAGGCCAGCAGATGGTAAATGCAGTTCAGCGTAGGAAAATGTAAAACAATTGGTCTGGGAGCATGCACTAAATGGAACAATCATATAGCATGATGATTAAGAAAAAGCTTATCTGTGGGGAAAAAAAAATTAAACCATTTGGGGGGCTATGACAACATAGTAGCAAAAACCCCCCAAAATTAAAAAGGAAATAGTAAAAGGCATTCATTAGAACTTACAATGTATAATGTACGTGAACTATTTTTGCAATCAAGGGATCTGGACAGGAAATGATTTAACTGGGTAACAGGACAACTAGAATGAAAGCGCAAGTATAAGCAGAAGCATGCAACACCTTACGGGATATGTTTGGTATCACATAGTATCGAATCCAAAGTCAGTAAAGTTCTTTGAAGATCAAGTACACTAGGATATAACTAAGGCCTTCTAAAGTTTAAAGCCACAAACGAAAACAAGCCTAGATAAAGTGAGAAACACTAACCTACCTGATTAATAGTCAATATGTCAGTGAAGAAGCAGCTTAGGGAGACTTCTCACTCTCCCCATTCCAGTGGTTGGGTTTTGTGTATGTCACCAAAAATGCAAGTTCCTCATCTAAACTAGGCGGACCAAAGACTCTAAACACAATTGTAATAACTACACTATCAGCTGTTCTAGAGTGAGTTTCCTTACTCTGTTCCAGAGCAAAGGTCCCTTTACTAATGCAAATTTCTTTTAAAAGGTTGGAAATTTAATTTTTGTTACAACTTGGAAAACTCACAACTAGCTGCATTAGTTACATACATCATGGATCAGCATGGCCCCAAAATAATACACGTAGAAACAAAAACTTCGTTCTATGCACCATGTTGTCCAAAAAAGATATAACACAACAATGACAGCAAAAATTAAGAGAGTAATCACATCTGGGATGTAGCTATGTAAAAGCATTGCAGAGTTGTCAGTTCTGGTACAAACTGGTCCACTGAAAAATTAATATACTACAAATGCAAAGATGAAAGGCTAAGCTAAAAAGAAAGATTTGTGGAGCATTGACAAATAGACATTGCTACACTTTAAGGATGTTATTACATATGACCACTGACATTTTAGGACAATGAAGGTTATGAGAAGAAGTACAGGCTGCCACAGCCCATTTTCACTGGAAAAGATGACACAGTGATGTGACAAAATAGAGATTTTTCATAACTGCTGTCTGGCTTTGGTTATTTTTCACACTAGTAAAAAGCAAAATCTGCAATTAAAAAAAAAGTCAATCCTGCATGTGCCATCAGACCTATTCAGAGATCCATACAATTGGAGCATAATTCTAGTCCAAAATTTAGAAGCTGCAGAATAAGAATCAAAATAGGAAAACAGCTGAAGGGCTGTAAAAAGCATGCAGATAGAATTAAGATATCAATAAATACTTAACAGTACATTCCTAAACCTAAAATATCATTAGTTCTTCTAATAAAACAGCAAAGTTCTTCCCTTACACCATTAATTTCATTTTTCATCTTAACCTGCTAACTTTATTTTGTGCTGGAGCTATCATATGAAGTGCTTTGAGTGCTTTTCTCTGATTGCACTGGAAGAGTTATATGAACCATTACCTATCATTACCTTTATTTCAAACTTGTCAGTTCTTCCTCTTTGTAGCCAACAAGCTGTAAGAAGGGAAAAAATGCAGTCTCTATCAGAGAATAAAACCACCCATACAAAAATGAGCTGAAAGGAGCATCTGAACAAAGGAGAAGGGAGCGTGAAGAAAGGGAGAGATAAGAGACTTGATAAATCTGCTCGCTCTCTCTCTGCAAAGGACATTCTACTGTCCTGCTATTTAATAAATAAGTAAGAGACCTTACAACACTAACATACAACGCATGCTGGACCTGGCTTCTGCCCATGACTCTCCTTTCTTCTGCCATGCCTTGGACTTAAAATACCTCAAACATTCCACAAATATAATGCAAATAAAAATAATATTGATACCACTGCCTCATAAATGGAAAAACTTACATAAATGGAGCTTGAGTACATGAGAGAAGATGCACTTCCCTCAAAGCTGCGTGTATCTTATGAGGTGCTTTTCAGTAAAGCCTTCATGAGCCACACAATGACCAGAGAGCGAGTAATGTTAATTAAATGGCCCCCTCTAACTACAGCGCTGCCAGCGACACATTAATGACCTCAAAATGCACTTGGATTTGGAACTTTTTCCCCCCTGGGTGCATGCCAGGCTGCCTTACCTCTGTAAAGCTGTGGCATGCTCCAGCTGCTACTGCACATGTACAGACTGTCATTCGCATTCGCAGTAACACAGACTGTTCCTCAAACACTGAAGGAAAGTAACCGTTATCTAAAAGCACTGCAGATACAGCTCAGAAACTAAAACATGCCAGCAAGCTTTGATTTGCCTGCTTGAAACAGCCAGAGAAGCTACATGCAATTGCAAAGTGGTGGCGTACTGACAGGTAGACCCTCATGAAACAGCCAAGTTAATGCAGCAGAATCATGTTCCAGAAGCTTACGTATCACACTCAGTGTCCCAGGTTAGCAACAAGTCTGCCTCTTAACATCTCAAAAATAAATAAGGAAATGAAAAAAAAAAATCTTAAGTAAACAGTGAAATTCCCTCTACAGTGTAACACCATGAAGCTAACGCCAGGAATTATGGTGTCCTACTCTCCCAACTAAGTACTTTACTAGGAGGCAAAGGAATACAAAAGATCAGTTATCCCTGTACTCTGGCAGTATAGTGGAAGTCACTGGTAACAATTAGGGGAAATAATGTAATGAAGTCACAAGTAGATATCTGAATTCATAGTCGCTCCTAATTTGGCTATTATCTACAGACTTAACTGCAAAATTTCATCTCGCATATGAACACAAGATAAAGAAATCCAGCAGAAGGACAGAAAGGCATGCAAGCATCCTTTCAAAGCAAATGCCTTTGGAAAATTCTAGATATTCCGTCAAAATGAATTAACTGCCAACAAATGCTGAATTTTAGTAGAATGTCTGACAACTTTTATCTCCAAAGCTATCCAAAAAAAGAAGATAGAAGTATCTGGGATATGTGTTAAAGAATGAAGGCAGAGCATCTGCTGTGGCAAGCATGTTATTGGGCAGCTGGGAGAAACTAAAGGGTTGTTTCAAGGATCTATCAAAGAAATGAACCGACAGAAAACTTACAGAACTTAACAAAAGATGTGCAAACAGTGGCAGAACGCACACAGGGATTACTGAGCCCAGCTGATAGTCCAAAAGTTATTTGATGGCACAGAAAGTATTCAGATTCAGAAGCAGACTTCCCATCTTGTTTTGAAAATATATCCATGCCCCATAGCCCACATATAGACTCCTCCTGGACTGTGATTTACTAATACCTCAAAACAACAAAACCTAATCTGTACAGATAATATTTTGAATGATCTAGTGCAGTTGAAACACAAGACTTGAATCAGTTTAGACTTGTGGTTCTGGTGGGGTTAGGGAGAGATAAAGTTATTTCCCCTGCTTTTCCGAGATCTAGCTAATGTCAGAATCAAGAATGCTAAGATGTGGTGAGCTTTCTGTGACTGATAGAAAGAAGCTCAAAGAAAAGCTGTTCCAAGAGGCCATATGGTGCAAGAAAAAGTCAGAAGAATAAAGTAGTAGCTTAAAGCAGAGATAAGTTATGTTGGTGGCAGTATACTTTTATTGCAGCTAATATGCAACTTGTCACAGCCCCTAAAAATCACAGGTTAGTAAGCATGAAAACTAGAATGTAATAATGAAATTGTGCATTCCAGCCAAAACAGAATTCACATTTGAATTTTATTTTCATTTCAATACAGGAGCACGTTCACTGAAGGCTACAAACTCTGAGCACAAAAGACCCAGATAAGTTCACGTATATTTATTTAAAGAGGAAAAAAAAATAAATCTGTTTTGGTGCTTGGATCCAAAAAGCAATCAGTGAGAGATAAAAAAACCACACCCACTCAGAGGCACAAAGGAAAAGACCTTGGAGAAAAAAAAAAGAGAATTAAGAAAGAGGACAGAGGGAGAAAAGCAATCCCAAAAGTAGGGAGAAGTCTGCAAATTGCACTGCAATGACAACATTGTAATTTGGTCACATTTGGCTTTGATAGATGTGAAATTCTGAACACAGCTAGAGCAAAATTCAGCCTGCTACAAAAAAAAAAAAAAATTGAAATCTTTAATTTCCACAGAGAAAGGTCCAGATATAGCAAACATATCAAGATATTGTCTGTTGCATTACATACAGTCAGAATATATCAAGTCTTCTTACTATCACCATTATTTCATTCGAATTACAGTTGTACCCATAGTCCAGGGGATCATTTCCAGACATTCCATCAGTGCTTCAGAGGATTCAGAATCTAAAATAGCAAGCAGCATACACAGGAGTAATGGGAGAATATTAAAGCACACCCTTTCAAACAGCAAGTGTCAGTTTCTTCCACTGACAAACTATCTAGCCAAAAAATAAGACCTACCTACAACAAGACTTGCATTATCCCAGGCTTGGTGAAAAATGCATCATCTATTTATAAATGCATATGGGGAAAATCAGAACTGACTCAAAACCTAATAAGGCTCTACTGAGTAGGTTTGCACTCTCATCGTGCATGGCCATGAAAATTAAGCATCTGATAGACAAATATCTAACCTTCTGAGTTTAAAGGAGAGCATGAGACTAGTCAGCAACTGAGGAATACACTTTCCAAAAGTGCTCTATTTCACAGAGTTCCACTAAGTGGCACATCTGCAGCTGCAACACACACTTGCACTGTCCACAAAATGGGATAATGCTGGCTGACAGACAGCAATCAAACTGACTAGCTGTTTCTGGCATTGGGGCTTATACAGAAGCAGAGATTTGAAAACGCTGTCTGGCAATTAGAAGAGAAAGCCCAAAATGCAATGGGTGCAAGTGAATTGTATAAGTGTTTCTTTCTGGGCATACTTTTCAAATGGCATACACCGAGCCTTTCCAGCAATTTGATCTGTTTGAAGACAGTGTTGTAGCAAAGTTCCTAATGAGACCAGGGAGCACCAGTTGTGCACATGACACTTCCCTGCTATACCTGTGAATTTACAACTGGAATGCTAAGTGAGAAAAGACATCAGTCAGATGAACTTGGCTTCTCTTCTGCAGACTCTGCTCTCTGGGATGTTTGCAAACACAGTATGCAAAGAAGTGGCTTATGGATGGAAAAGAAAGCCATAGTCATAAATATTGTCCCTTATAGTGTTACCATAGTGCCTGTGCAACTCAGGCCATTCTCTTAAGCACTGTATGAACAAAGATGAAGGAGGAAAAGTCCACTACCACAACTTAAACAACAGACAGCAGATCACAAAAGGGGTAAATGCAAGGAAACAATAGGATAACATTGCTCAGTATGAAGAACAGTGGTCTTGGCATAACACAGCTGCTTATCTGGTGGTAAACTTCTGTAGGCACCACAAATAATGAAATTTTTTAGAGGGGCTTTGAAGGAGGGTAGTTCACAGTTCTGCACCTGTTTATGAAATAAATCATAGAATTAAAAAAAATTAAAAGATTTTAAGTTTGATGACTGGCAACTGAAGGCAGAAATAAATGTAATAATGCAGGAGATGTGACAGGCGGGAGAGAGCCTTGAAAAATAGACAAACCTCTTACATTTAATGTGACAGGTTAGATGGAGATATAGTTGATGAAGTCAAGGAAAGAAGTGACAGAGGTCAAACAGGGAGCTAAGGAAATGATCTTTAGAGCAGCAATTATCATTAACGCAAGTGGGTCAAAACTGCATTCCCAAGGCTAGGAGAAAGGTTGCTGGCATAATCAAGGGACACAGGAGAAAAGTATGAGGATGGCTGAAAGGGAAGAAAGACTAAGGCTTCTGTTTCAGCTATATTGACCTTCAGCAGGTACACAGACAGGCCCAAGCAGATAGGCCAAGATTTTAGTTTCATCGGGGAAGCTGTAGAATACTTCCGTATCTTGTCAGCATCTAGAAGCGGTATGGATTTCTATTCAGAAATCACATGTTCAAAACGTGAGATGCTGAAAGACAGAGGACAGTGAAGCTTTTGGAGATAATGGACATGAATTAGGCTGGGTTTGAGAGGACAGGATGAAGATGCAGGAATAAGAGAAAAGAATTCAGCTCATTCTACATGCTACATAAAACACTACCTAAAAGCCAGGACATCACACTTACTTAGCAAAGTAAATGTCAGGATTTGATCCTTGTTATTTTTTTGCCTGCATGAGCCTTACTGCTACTCACATGCAGCTGTGCATGGACATTAAAAACAAGAGAGAAAGTAAAACCTCAACTGACAGACTGATAGCTCTTGACTGATGAGAAAGTCTAGTAACCACCACAGCGGAAGTGCAAGATCCTCACCAAAACAAACCAAAGACTACAGGTAATGTGTCGATATTAAAACTGTTTTCTAAACAGATTAG
>VXBO01011355.1:47355-124333 GCA_013400135.1 Rhinoptilus africanus
TGGGGTCTGGCGCCGGGCGTGGCAGTGCGGGGCTGGGGGTCCTGCTCCCTCCCGCCGTGGGCAGCGGGCTGCCGCCTCTAGCGCCGGAGGCGGCGCGGTGCCGGTGGGGAAGAGCGGGTACGGTGCTGGGCCGTGCGCGGGGAGAGGGGCCGGTGGAGGTGGTTCTCCGACGGGGCGTCCCGCCCTCAGGGCGTAGCCGCAGGGTGAGGGGCTCTGTTCCGGGCCGCCGAGCTTGGGGCCGAGAGCAGCGCCTGTGGGAGCTGGGCGGCGGCCTGGTGCGCCGCTTTAAATACCCTCTTCTCAGCGGTGTAAGGCATCTACAGCTTGCTCACGGCAGGCAGCGCCTTCTCTGCACGCGTTTTTCTCACAGCCCTCCCAAAAACCCCCAAAACGGTATTTATCTTAGCAGTAGGATGGTGTCCCCTTGACACGTTTGGTTGTGATAAGAGCCAGACACAGTACTAGCAGTTTAGAAAGCGCTAGCATTCACGTATTTGGAGTATAAACAGCAAGGGCTGCACCAATTTTCATAAGTATTTTTTTGAAGGGTTATTGTGGTCCGAAGGAAGCTTTCTCTTCCAGTGGAAAATCGTGAAACTTCAACAGTGTGCCGGGCACGAAGCATTTTGTTGCTGCCACAACTGAAAGTTATGGCCTGTAGAACTTAAGTGTTCTCTGGTGAGATTCAGGTTTCTCTCCGTACAGCTGATCAGATAAGTGAAGCTGTGCAGACAGGAGCAGAAGTGTGCTGCTGATTCTTTAGAACGTAAATCTTGAACAAACGTGGCAAGAGCCCCTGGTTTTTTCATCAGAGTTGTTAATAGGACTTGAGGACTGAGTGGTGCACATTTCTTTTTGCCTGAGTGTAAGTGAACACACTGATAAAGTGAAGACTGATTTGATTTTTTAATGCCATGATGTGATGGGGATGCATTTCTAAAGAATGCAGGAAACCATAAAATAAATTGGCCTCCAAAGTTAAAAAAAAATGCAAGCAACGTTTTTTTACTAAACCTTGAGGCACTTTTATGAATAGTTGAAAATGCTAAATAAAATACTGTGTTTCAGTAGAAGAAAATTTGTTAGCTCCTTAAAACATCTGAACCTTAATCCTTTACGATAATATTCTTCCTAAAGCAGAAATATAAGTGGCATCTGCATCACTAGTTTTGTGTTTGTAGGGTTGTCCTCAGCTGTTGCAGGGCAGACAGAGAACTAAAATCTTGGCAATGTATTATGTTCACCATTGTAAGGAACACTGTAGTTGATGTATTTGTTTGATTGATGTTTTTCCATAGCTCGCTTATCTCCTGTAGCTATCTGGGTACTTATACTGCTGAAGTATTGTGCCATAGAAATGTGATTTCATCACTGAAATATTATTTGTGCCACTTTATTTGTACAAGGCCAGATAATTACTTACAGAAACTGTCAAGCAATTCATACTGTAAAGGTGACCTTTTTCTCATGTCCATATAAAGGTTATGGATGTGAGAATTGCAATTACTTTTTAGATGATATGGAGAAGCTTTATTCTGTGAAATACGTTCAGAGAGCAGTAGCTCTCTTGTTGAAATGATGATTTCTCTATTACCAGATTACTAATGTTTATGCTAATATGCTACTAGCACTGCTCTGGAGAACCACCTTTCCCACCATGCAAGTGACTAGCTGACAAAGAATGCATAATAAATTATGCCACCTGTCTGTTGGCGATTTATCAAGCTATGTGAGAAGTAATTGATATTTATGATGATTTTGTGATTTTCATGAGGTAACAAATTAGGGTTCACCCAGCATGCAAGTCTGCCTCATTAATTTCTCTAAGATTTCTTCTGTAAGGAAAAGTTAAAAACGTCAGACCATTACATTTCTTTTTACGGCATTCTTTTCTGTATATAATGAAGATGACACTTTGCCATACAGTCCCCTCTGTATATATTGCCCGTTAGTCTCACTTCTCCAGTATTGCAACACAACTTTTGCCATTACACTGAAGATGTATTTACAACATTTATAATTTTTTTTTACTATTCAATTTTTGTTAAAAGAAAAAATAAAAAGTTCTTCATTCTTGGATTTTTGGATGTTTATGGGGTTTAATGTAATCTATATTTAAATTGTATTTCACTTCTCATCTTTCCATTTCAGTCTTGCTCCATGGGTACCAGTTGTGGGTCTGGAAATTCATGCACAGATCAGTTCCAACTCAAAACTTTTCTCTGGATCCCAAGTCCAGTTTGCGGCACCTCCCAACTCTTTGGTTTCTTTCTTTGATGCTTCTTTACCAGGAACTTTACCAGTAAGTTATGCTTCAACTTAACTTGTATCAGTATTAATGTCAGACAATTTTGAGTACATTTCTAGTATTTTGTTCTTCCCGAGATTTGACTATAGAACTACTTTTACATATTTTTCTATTTTCTGGTTGTGTGATAACATGAGATGCCTAGTACTGCTTCTTTTCAGTTTACTCACTCCTTAGTTATCACTACAGATACTTGATATCCTTTGCAAGGCAAAAAAATAAGGAGTGTCTCTTCAACATATTGAATGAATCGCGGTATTTCTCTGAGGCCAGAGTGGGTGTATTTGGTTAGTATGCCACTCAGGAAATTCCATAAATGTGAGAGATACTTAAAGTCCTATGAGAAGAACATCTTAGACTTCCGACTGGCCATTTGATGTTACTTTGCCATATGTTTGTTTATGTAGCTGTCATTTGCCATTTGGAATGTCTCACTACAGAGGTACTTTGCTTCTTAAGTAGAAAGTGTCTGATTTAGGAAAGTGTCAAGCATTCCTATTTCCAGAGCAAACCAGTTATTTAAAATAAAATAAAAAAAAAATCTGTGAGAGACATTGTGGACTAATAAGTCAGAATAGCTATCTAGCACTTAGCAACAAGATTTTCTAGCGACAAAGTAATGAATTTTTGAAGTCACAGCTTAATTATAACTTTGTGATGGCTATGGTAGCACTACTGTAGAACTCTCTGAGAATCTAAGAAGTTTAATATAAAAATAATAGTTTAGAAGTATTACATAAGCTTTTACCGTGAAAATAAATATTGAATAGACTTACTGTTGCCTCACGCAACAAGCATGCAGAGACTATAATGAGGTCAAATTATTTAATGCAAAAGTGTTTCACTGAGTATATTTATTGGAGTGGAAGTTTGAATTCCGTATGTATGTATATAATCTATTGGAAGCTTTTAATCAACATAATGCAGCATTTAATAGTATTCTGAAATTGAGAATTAACTTACTTATATCTGGATTTCTAGGGTCCTGATATATGCCATGTGATCCTTAAAAAGAGAAATGATTTTCAAAGGCATTGAAACCTGAGGGAGCGAAGTTTAGATGCTGATAAAATTTGGACTTCACTCTGGTCTCAGTGGAAATTCATGTCTGAGTTTCAGATCTGACTATGTGGATATTTTGAAAACTTTCCAGAGAGAGTGGAAATCTTATGCAATCATTTGGTTTTAGAAGAATCTACTTAGACTTAAACACGGAAAATGAGGTCCCTTCATTTGGGGGCAGGGCTAGGTTAGGGAGTTAATAGTCGCAAAATTTAAAAGGGTTCAAGATTTTAGTTTTATACCTTCTACTTAACATTCCGATGATGCACAGAAATCCTTCAAAATTGTCTAGTGCTTAGCTTCAGTCAAGTAGAAAAACTGTTCTTGAATGAACAAAAGTAAGTATTTATGAAGAGTTTCATTGTTATATATGTTACTACTTACCTGGGGTGCTTTTTTGGCTTTTTCCTCCGTTAAAGTGCTCTACAGATGAGGCTTGGTATGACCTTTGTGAGAAAACCCCAGTGTGTGTGGTCTTTGGCAGAGAATATAACTGCACCTGAAAAGCAAAAAGCAGTATGGTTAGCTTAGTTTAAAAGTAGTGATGCTGTGTTAGCTTCTACCAGATGCATTTATATATACAAAGAGAAGAAAGATTTTTCTCACTGTAGTACTGGTGAAAATAGAGTTGAAAGTGAATGTTACAAAATACATGTTCTTTCATGTTAGAATGTGATACAAGGCCCAGTCAATAGTCATAGTTCTATTTTCCTGTTGTACTTTCTGCACGGGAATTAATGTTAGAGACCAATGTCTGTTATGGAATCAAACAGTTGGGCTTATTTTCTTGAAATAACTATATGTATTTGTACAATGTATTTGAAGTGGAACTGGATTTTGCTGGATTTTGAGAGATGGAGGGTAGTTTTTGAAAATTTCTGAGTATTTGTAAAAGAAGAAAACAAAAATCATTTTAACAAATTTTAAGGTTGTTGCCTAATAAGTCTCTTTAGAAGGTAAATATTTGGCCTTTCCTTTTTACTCTGTCTTTTTGAGAAACTAAAAAAATAGGAGCAAAGTTTTAATACAGTAGTTATACTGTCTGTATCAGAGAATAACTACTATTATAAACTGAGGGCTATAGGGACAGTTTTCAGTGTCACAGGGATTTAAGTTTACTGTGGGACCGTGAGATTGTTATGATAGACAATCACGCTACTGTTTGCTGCTTCACAGTGGGACCGGAAGGAATGGTGCTAAAGGGAACTTTTCTGATTGCTATACATTTCTGGGTCACTAATGAGTGTGCACGTGAGCCTTTTCTGTGCTTTGCACAGGAGAGGGGAAACTAGAAGAATGTATTTAGCCCTCTTCCATCTTTCCTCTTTATATTTTCTTCCTCTACTGTGATACAGCTTATTTTACACTTCTGCTGCAAGTGGGCCTTAGGAGGACCATCACAGTGCTGGTACCATTTCACTGTGCTGCTCTCATAATGTGCCTCTTACAGTCAGCTACAGACAAGAGTTGCTATGCAGGTGCACTCCTGTTTGGCATGAGATAGAAAAATTGATGTGGCAAAGCTCTGATTAAAAAAGTAGATTTAAAAGGATCATAGAATTGAATCATAAAATTGAATCATAGAATGGTTTGTGTTGGAAAGGACCTTAAAGGTCATCTACTTCCAGCTCCTCTGCCATGGGCAGGGACACCTCCCACTAGACCAGGTTGCTCAAAGCCCTGTGCATCCCATGCTACTCTGCACAATTCTTGTGCCCTGTGGTGATGGAGCCCCTCAGCACTAGACTAGACAGCATCTTACTCAAATTACTGTAAGGCCTTCCTGTCTCTGGGACTACATACGACTACATACATTACATTTCATGTCATGAAGTGTGCAAAGGCCTGTGTTGGTTTTTTTTACCCCTTGAATGGACTTGGCAATGATGTCTTGGTGTCTTCAGAGGACCTGTTATAAAGGAAGTATTATGCTACACGTCGTGGCATATGGTGCGTCATACCTGCAGATCAATCTAAAATTCTTCTGAGGATCCATAAAGGTGGTTGCACTCCCAGTCTGATTTATCCTCTTTGAAAATTCTGAGGATCTTTTTAAAGGTTTATAAAGATAAGACTGGGCTCACAGAAAGAGATGATTACCCATGATTATCTATTCTCATGATTGAGGTGGCTGACTAAAGGTTAATTATAGCTCAGCCATAGAAATAAGATGGTAGATCTAGGAGCTAAAGGCTGAAACCTTTTTGTCTGTGCTTAGTCTTTGTTGCTAATCACGCCAGCAGATGCGTATTTTACGTTTGTCTCCTGCATGACTAAAGTGAAAGCCTGATCCCATTTCTTTGTAGGCAAGTGTACTAAGAAATAATCTAGGATTTACATAACCAAGGTTTAAATTAATAAGATTTGAATGAGTGTTAGCCCTACAGTCTTAAGTATTTTGAAATTTTTGACACCTTCTCATGCATTTGAATTTCATTCTCTTCACAGTGTGAACAGCATCAGTTTTATCTTTTTTTAAGGTAGAGTTTTCGAAACACTTGGTAATGATCAAGATCTGTTTCTAATGAAGAAAAGGTAAATACCTTCTGACCTCTGAAGAAACACTGCTGTAGAATATCATATGAGATGCATGATTATATCTGAATATAGAATTTTTTCCTGTTCCTCTGGACATCTTTGGGGGCTTGACAACTAGCTCATTGCTCCTATCCTGCGCTGAGATTTTCATATTCTCTTGTTTTAAACTCCTTCAGTTTTCCATCTGTAAATAGTGTAGAAGGAAGCATTTTGGTCCTACTGTATCTTCTCTCACCTGTATAATGACAGCTGGGCAACTAGATAGGCCTTTTCATGGAAGAAAGTGGGGCTAGAACAGCTATTAGCCCTTGTTCCTTTTGGTATTCACCGCTGTCAACCTCAACTCCAAACTGTGGTTTCTCCAAACCTGAGGAACATCACTGCAACACTGCGCATTAGCAGAGAGCACGTGTATCATGTTGTTGCCTTCCCCATCCTGCAGTGCTGTGCTTGTTGAGGTGGCTGTCCAGGGATGTTGCAGGGGTAATACCCAGTCTGGGGACCTAAAGGGTGCTTTAGTTCCCCTTTCTGTATTGACACAGCATCCATCCTTGGCAGTGGCAGATACCCAGTGTTTTTCCATATGTCTTGGGTGATAAATTACCAGACTTTATGATGAATTTTAGATTTTATTAATATACAGAATTTACCTGATTCATTTGCTTTCAAAGGCACCGAGAAGTCTGTGTGAGATTTTGGTGGATCTGTCTGTCAGCTATACATATTGGAACAGAAACAGCATTTGAGGCCAGAATTTATACTTTACAGCTTGAAACGAGATTTTTTTGATATCCTGTGCCTGTTAAATCTGGTGATGGCAACAGCTGCTTTACCAACTTGTGATTTCAGTTTTGTTTTGACATTCCTGCTGGCACGCATATGAATTTACTCCCTGCTTGTACTACTTCACTCTGAAAAATACCTGCTTCTTCTCTTGACTTTTGATAACTACATTTTTAATTGCACATACCTTTCTTGAGGAACTGGACGATCTTCTGATCTTTGTATGCATGTTTAGCTTGCACTATATAAATTTTCTTCTTTTCTTTGCAACCACATGATGCCTAGGTGGTTGTATCCATGAATTTTCCTCCAAAAATAAATTAGTGACAGTGCCTGAAGGAAGAAGTGCGTTCATGCTTGTTTTAAACCATTTACCTATGTCTAGGTTCACTTAAACTGCTTGTTGCTTCTTTCAGTAAAAGTGCAGTAATTGTACTTTGTGGAAAAAATTTAAATATTTTCTGGGAAATAGATGGTATCTTTCAGTTGTAGTCCTTTCTTTCCTGATAGTATTTGGGGTTGTGACATGTATTGAATCATTGGTGGTTAACAGTCTTTTGTTGTTCACACAGTCCCAGCAAGCTTCTAAAAAAAAACCCCAAACTCACATAATTTAGAGAAAAACCTAGGGGAGTGAAATAGGCTTTCAAACCATTGCTCCCTGAGAATGCCTTTGCAGTTCATAGACCCTTAAATTTCTGAGTGCATGATGGATTAAGGCCTGCCTACATAATTTCAAGCTATTAATCAGTTCAGTGCTATTGTACTGGTCAGGAGAGGTCTTTGAAAGATGAGGGAGGCCTGCTTCAGGCAACTTTCAGGACTGGGTTATGGCACGGGTTGTTCCTTATTCTGTATCTTTCTCTTTCATAGGATCATTCAGAGCCCCAGGGTTACCTGTGGAACTAGACTCCTTCACTGGGGTCTGAGAAGCATTATACTTCTCACTTACTGCATTTGCTTAGCTCAACTTTATTTCAAACTTAACTGTAAATGCCATTTTTCTGGAGACGCCTCTGCTTTTGTGCTTTGAAGCATTTGGTGACATTTGTTGCTCTTCTCTCAAGCTTTGAAGGAGTTGCCTGTGAGATTTTCTCTTGCTTTTTGCTATGTCTGGTTTATTTGTGAGAAGTTCTGACACTCATCTTGGGTGTTTTAATCTTTTTGTCAAGGCTAACAATTCCTGTAGGGCTTTGTCTCCTTAGCACCTCAGTAACTATTGAGCTCTCTTTCTGTTTGTTGTTCTTGTTGGCTTTCCTGTTCATCCTTAACAGGTCCCTCTGGCTGATGTAAACTTGTCAGTTAGAACCACAATGAGTTGATAAAACATCGTGCTATCACCTATTTCAGTAGATCCTTCAATGCATCAGTGATGTTCTCTATGTATTTTCTCTTATCTCCTTTTGTGTTGGTTTTTTTATTGCTTTACCTTTTGCTTTATACAGACATTTTTCTACTTCTTAGTGGGGAGTAGGAGTTTGCAGTATCTCTCTTCCTTTCTTTCCCACAGCTCTTTTACTGCAATTACTGTGCCATCTTTGATATTTCTGGACAGCACAACCATTACATGATGACTACACAGACTGGTGTCCTGTCTTTCTGGATTCAGTCTGAAATTGCTCCTGAAATGCACATTAGCTTTTTGCAGTTGTTTTTTGTAGTGAGCCAGGAATTTCTTTATTTTAAGTTTGATCTGTGAATGGATTTTTTGGGACAAATTTCTGTTACTTCGGTTATCAGTCACTGTATACGCTTTGGCATCCTTAAGTGTTTGAGTTAATTTTCTCTCAGTATGTAGACAAACAGTCTGGTTCCAGGTGACTGCCTTTGAGGGAGTCCAAGATAGTATATTATATATGTGTGTATGAAAGCACTGCTCTGTGAAGCGAAAGTTTCTGTAACAATCATGGTTCTACCATTTTCTTAGCATTTTAACTTTGCAAACTGACATCTTCCTTCTTCGTTGTTCTTCGTAACAATTTTTTCTTTGAACAGTTTTTTCACTGAAAGGTATTTAGGAAACCTTGTCCAACAGTAATGACAGATAATTGTAGAGTGGGTCTTTGTTCTTTTCATGGTTAGCTGCCTCGTGTGTAATGTTGCATAACTGTCAGGTTTATGTATTTTGTTTGAAACTTATCTTGGTGCAATTAGGCTGTAATTGGTTCCTGGGTAAAATTAATTTATTTCTCTGTGTTCTCTTTGATTATCAGCCACCTTGTCACCTTAAATATATTATGATTATGTATTTGATTTTGAGAGGATTATGTAGGCTTCTGCAACTGGTGTTTATTAGTTAACGTGTGCAGATTTTGCCACTGCAACCATTGTTTCTATGTAGAAATGCTAGTTTTGCCGTTTCACTGCCAAGTTCAGCCAAATTTGCCTCAAAAAATTTTAGGTTTGTTGACATATTTGTGAATGTATTAGCAAGAACGTGAAGAGGAAATGAGCAATTAAGTCTCTTCTCCCCACTGATCTCAGTTTTATTTGGGCTGCTGCTCACATTTTTTTTTTTTTTTTTTTTTGACACTTTATACTCAATTTGGGATGTTTGGTGAAATGAGGAGAAGATGGGGGAATCATGGAGGGGAGAGAGTGTTGAGCTCCCTGGTTAAGGAAAACAAACCAGGGCAGTAATTTATAGGAAAGTAGTCTTCATTGGTTCTGCTGTTCCAGAACAACTTTGTTGTAAACAAATTATTTTAGTTTGCTTTCTTAATAGCTTTTTGCAAGACTTGTTGCATTATGTTGCAAAGAGCACAGGGCTGGGAGTTTATAGTGTGTGTTCAGCGTGGGCTCTCAGACACATAAAGATCGCAAGGAGCAGAGGGCAAATAGCCAAGACTTAGAAATTATGAAAATGACAATGTGTATCAAAGCTCAGAATTTGTAACATCTCGGAAAACCACAGAGCTGGCCCTCGCAAAGCCTACAAGCAAAGGACCGTCTGCAAGGATAAACAGGGCAGGGGTTGGTTTATAAACTCTGTTCTGTTCTAAGTGCTCTGGATTTTCTGTGTTTAACAAGTTAAACAATCTAGGTTGTATTGAAGGCGGCAGATGTTACTCGTGTTTAAATCACTTTTTGGCCTTTTTTTGTGGAGCTCAGTGTAGGGGATAAGGTCTGAGAAGGTCCACCTCACATTCTGTAATTTAGGCTTTAGCCATAGCTCAGTCCCCTACCTCCAGAAGTGGAGTGTTTTCGCTGCATCTTCCTATATTTAACATGTCCTGGATCATATAGCATTAGCAATGGTTTAAATTTCAACTGGCTTAAGAGAGGGAGCATCTTTATGACAGGTCAAAAAAATCCAACATGTCAGGCACAGAAGACTGCTGTCAACAGGGAGGACAGTTAGAGAGATACAGGACTTCTTGATGGTAACAACATAGAAACACAGTGTTTGATTATGGATATCTTGGTCAATTGTGTTGCCAGTGCATTGTTCAGTCTTCCCTGTGGGTTCTCCTGCTTGGAGCCACTTCTGCATGGTAGAAGTTTATTTGGTTTTAGCCGCTGATGATGGGATCTGAAATATGAAGATCACTGATTTGGGGCAATGCCACTGGATTGGCTGCTTCCCTACCACCCTAGAAAATAGATGAATTCCATTGAGAATATTGCGCACTTTACCCACACAGTGATCTGAATGGATTTTTTCCTTCTGTGGGTTTGGGGTTTTTTTGTGTTGTTGGTGTTTTTTTAGCAACCCCTGTCTCAAAGGGCTGACAAGTTGGTCAGTATTTAAATAGCTTTGTATCTGGTGATATCTTCTCAGTTTTGTTACTCTCAGGGGCCAGCATTTCTCCCTTCTGCTGCTGAATTTTGCTGGTCATCACTGACACTGGAAGATGCTTCCTCCAGTTCTAAGCCTTGTGATGCGAGCTCTGAGACTAGCTCTTCAGCTTCAAAAGTGGGTGGCCTCTTACTCTTTGAGTACACATAAGTAACATGTTTGGGAGCTTGGTACTTCTTAAAATGTTAGAGTTACCTCGTTTTAAGATATGACTTGAATGAGTGTGTGCTACATCACCGCAAACCAACTTTGCCACCAGACAAGGTTAGGAATAATAATGTATTTTGTATAGTAGCATGTATCTTGGGTCCCAGACTGCAGAAAGATAAAGTTACAAAATATATTAAGTAGTATTTAATGCCTCGCCTCCCCCCCACCCCCCAGTCTTCCTTTGCTGCTTCAGCTTCACAGTTGCTATTTAGTTATATTTTCTGAAGTTGAAGTCTCTATTAATATAAGAACTTATTTTTAAATTGCTTCCTGCCCTTTTGTCTTGCCCCTTTCTTTAGGTGTAAGAACATAATGCTCGTAGTAGGGCAGGAAACATGCTGTGAAGTAGATGCTGGACTGAAATGCAGAAGATCCTAAGCTAAAGCTGGCCTTCTTTTTAAATTTCCCTTGCAGTTAGAGATCTCAGTTTCTGCAGCATGTTCTCTTTGCAGACCAAAAAATGAGAAGACTTAGGTTAGCTTTTTTAAAAAATTTTACTGTATGCTTAAGGGATGGGGTCTGATTGTACACCTGTTGAAATAAATGTGTCATTTGGGAAATGGTTAGCTCTTCATTTATTGTAATGTACGTGCTGTACACGCATAGCTACAAGGCAGTTACGCCCTTCTGTGTGCGAGTGGGAAGATTCCAAGGAAGAAGGCTGCATTGAAGTACTCATCTGCAGTATGAGACTGAACAGTCGCAATTACATTCGACAAAGTAGATAGAAGAGTAGTTTATTTTGAAGTTTATCTTATGATTGCACTTCAAAGAACCATATATTGGAACAAGTTGGAACTCTTAACACAGTAGGAATAGTAAGACTGAATATATCCATTAGTGGAAGCAAATAAAAATCAGAGTGATATGAAATGGGAGTACTGGGAAATATGATTAGATGTATCTGTTGAGGTTTCTAAGGATTACTGCCTGATCTACAGAGAGCTGGCTAAGTATTTTGCACTACTTCCTTCTTCCAGCTGTTATTTTGAATGAAAAGGAGCTAAAATTGTTTCTTAGATAAACAGTCCTGTAGTTAATCTGATTAATGCTGATTTCTTCAAGATTATAAGTAGGAATGAAGGTCTTAAGATAGCCGATTAATATCCAAGTAGATATGAAATCTACTTTCTTAAAATGTGTGACCTAGAATCAAAAGCTTTTAAAATTTCTGGGGAATTTTTTTTTTTTTAATTTTACTGTTTTTAGTACAAGGAATACTTTGTTCCATAAGTTAGGCTTCCTGGGTGACACTGTTATGGCAAAGATTAATTTATTTTTGTTATAAAGGTAGCAAACATAAACTTTTTTCAGGAGAAATCTAGATGTTTGTTCTTTTTTTCCCCTGAATTATCCTATATTATAGTCATTAGCAAAGCGAGAAGCTGCATACTTACTCTCTTTAAAATGTAAAAGTGATCATTTACTAAATATAGAAACATATATATTCCCCTAAAAGGTGCCAGCTTTCTTTAATGTATTAATATAAGGACTAAAGCTGCTGTTAAAGAAAAAATGGTTTAAAGAAATACTGTTGGTGGAAATTTATGCCATTGAAGGTATTGTGTATAGTTTTGTATAGCTATTGGATAGTTTTGTATTTAAAGCCAAGGTCATGACTAAAATGACCTTGCAAATAAAGACGATAAATTTTTAAAAGGAGTCTTTCCACTCGTGAACTGGGTGTAAAGAAGAGACGAATATCAGAAAATGAGAGATCTTGGTTGGATTGTTCTTTCATTCCTGTAGTGCTCAGTTACCATGGTGCTTTAGCAGGATAGCATAGCTACAAGGGAAACGGTGCTGGTGTTGTGATGCCATTGTTAAGGTTTTTCATGAGTTTCCGATACAAATGATGTACATTTCCTTTTGTGATAGCTCTCTAGAATTTTCTTTACATACCTAGGAGAGATGTGTCCATTTTAGGTGGCCAGAAATATTTAAGAAGGCTTAATAGGCTCTTGTATTTTGTCCATAGCTATTGCAGGAACTACATAGCTTTCTTTCAAGGCCAGCACTTTGCTAACATACCAGACTGGCAGCTTGTCAGTTCAAGCCAGTAATTTAAATCTTTGGTGCTAGTCAAAGCTGTCAACTTAATAACAGCTTAGTGCATAAACAAGCTTGGGGGACTTATTCTAGGTCATTAGTATGGGAAGTTTCACATACTGAATTGATGTTTATCACCGCAGATTATTTGAAAAGCTAGGCTTGTTTGAAGGAAAAGTAGTAGTTTGCTTAAACAGCTCTGCATTATGTGCACAGCCTTGATCACTGGAATGGGTAGTAGTCACTTCATAAATGCTGCAATATTAAAGAGGTAAGTTTTTGAGGAAGTCATCTTTTTTTTTTTTCTTTAGAGACAAACAGGACAGAGGAAGCAGATAGACATCTCAGTATGCCACAGTGGGAAAGATCTGCTTTGCAATGCCTTCTATCACCACAGAGGTCAATAAAGGAGCAGCCCAGGAAGTGGTACTAGTGAATGAGTAATGGTGCATGTACAGGGAATTGGCTAGCATTACCCAGTACACTGGGGACACACACACTACAGTCATCTAAATGCTTAGTAATACTACATAGAAAATAATCAATACCTGACATTTTTATGCCAGTTCTTCCCCAGCCGAAACAGTGCAAAAGCTTCTCGCTGGTGCAAGTACTATGTCTGTGGGAATTATTTCCCTCACCTCAGAACAGTGTTATCCCTTAGGGCGATGAGTAAGATACACTACCTCATTTGAAGCAAAAATTGAAGAGCAAATGGTCAAAGGCAGTACTTGTAATGTAATCAGTAGCTAAACTCCACCTGTGTTTGAAGAATGTCTGTGAAGCTCTAACTGGCTGCAATTCGGGAGTTGGGTTTTGTCTCACTCTCTGATTACAATCAGTCACAGCCCCTGCACCATCAAGAAGTGCAGCAAGACACCAGTTCACTACTTTGACATAGTGGTGTTTTGAGCCTACCCAGTCCTTATGGAACCTTTCTTTACAGTGAGGAGAACAGAGCACTGGAAGAGGCTGCCCAGGGAGGTTGTGGAGTCCCTTTCTCTGGAGACTTTCAAGACCCATCTGGATGCAGTCCTGAGTGACGTGCTCTGGGCAATCCTGCTTTGGCAGGGGAGTTGGACTAGATGATCTCTAGAGGTCCCTTCCAACTCTGAAATTCCGTGATTCTGTGGTTAGTGGTGACCACTAGTTAAAGGGCTGACTGGCGTGGTCCTCCCTAGTTTGTAAAGCTCAACAGGATCCTGTCATAAGGCTTCAGTAGGAGGAAATTTTGCCTGCGTATTTAGAAATATGAAATATGATATTTGACACATTGAACAATTTGACTAGCACTGTTACAAGCTCGCTTAAACAGTAAAAAAATAGTAGCTATACTGTCTGGAAGCATGTAATTGTTGAAAACAAAAGCACATACTATATAATGAACTGCAACCGTGTTACTAAAATAAATTAATATTTTCTAGTTACCAATTTAAATTTAGGTTACAGTCAGGACTAATTGTGTTCATTTTGCTGCAGATCAGTATTTCAAAGGGAAATTGTTCTTCCTTTTTTCTCATTTCTCGTTTGCTTTATGTATCTTTTAAATTTTTTAACAAATAAAATATGCCCGAACAGATGATGTGTTCTAGTTAGCCATATATAGCTACACTAAAGATCTGAAAGTTCCCTCGTTAAATGTCTTAAATATTTAATTTCTTGTCTGTATAAGCAATTTTTAAGTTTCTGTTACATTAAGAGTTTCTCATATTTTATCTTATTATTTTGATTTTTGAAATATTAGATGGGTAAAGCAAAGAGATTCCTTTTCCAGCTGAAGACATGGGATGATGGGAAATGTACAGCTGCTTAATCTGTTTTCAGAAATCAGGCTGAAGAATATAGAAAGTAAATACTGTCTGAAACATTGAAGAAAACATTATTTAAGCCTTTTATGTTCTGGTCAATGAAGATGAAGTCATGTAGATTCTTTTACATAATGTGCCCCTTTAATGGTCCTGCTGAAAATTAACTTCTTGGCAGCTGTACAGTGCAGAATAAGATGGATAAAGTTCTGTTCCTGTTTTAAAATACTGTAAGTGTGAGCATGTCACAGTTCTACCAAGACAAATTCAGTCCTTTATTCTTTTCAGTTTTATCCATTTGATGTTAGTTAAACCAACTATTAATGAGAGCACATGTGAAAAAAGCTTAATTTTGAAACATTGCTTGTTAGTACTTTCTGGAGTGGAATTTTCTTTCTCCTCTCGATTCTGACCCTGATGAGGAGATAGAAGGGTTTAGCCCTGAGAGCGATGGGTCCTTGGTGAAAAACTGCATTTAACTGCTTTATTTCTTAGTGAAGGCCTTGCTGGGTCTTCAGACTACATTGCATTTTACAAGAACCTTGATCACATGGGTTACCTGAGTACTGGACAAGCATGTCCCTGGGGTCAATTGATGTCTCTTTGGTCTGTTTCAGCAAAGCATGTAAATGTGATATAATTTCATCCTGGTTAAGCAAAGCATTGAAATCTCATGAAAAAACTCATGAATTCACCATGGTTCTGCGGTTACAGGTGTTCCGAAGCGCTTTACTGAAATGACACTGCAGTCCCTAATGCAAATCCCCTGTGATTCCAGTTCCCAGTATGAGTTGACAGCTTATTAGAAGTCAATTATCATTTGCTATGATTTGTCTCACACACTCAAAGATTCAAAAGTACTGGAATGTTTGAGAAAGTCACAAGCCAGAACGGTGCACGCCTCCTTATGTGGCATGACAAAATGTCTGAATGGCTTGTTTTTTCCTCTTAAAGCTTTGCAGATTTGTAGCTACCATGACTTTAATGATGAATAAGAACTACCCACACAAGGAAAGAGATCTAATGGTGGCTGAAGGCAAGCAAAATTGAATATACGCTCCATATAAGGCAATGTGTGGGAGACATTTATTACATACTGAGTATCTGAGCAAAACTGTGTGTTGTGTTTCCTTAGGTTCTCAACAGGAGATGTGTAGAAGCAGCAGTGATGACAGGCCTGGCACTCAACTGCAGCATAAACAAGAAGTCCTTGTTTGACAGAAAACACTATTTCTATGCAGATCTGCCTGTAAGTATGCAGTATAGATGGTTCCTTTACGGCTCTCGGAAGGGACAAGTCTGGAGTACGGATGGTAATAGGGGATGAGTGAAGAGATGCTTTTTCTGTGTTCAGTCAGTGTTCTGACCCCAACAGGATGCTGCGCTGTGCCCTGATGAATAGACAGCTGTACCCTGGTGCTCACTGATTGCATATGATTGCTCTGATTGCTGACTCCTTGCTTAGCTGCACGAATCCAGTAGCTTAATTTAATTGAATTGGGAGCCGGAGCTGCTTTGCCCCTTAAGTTCTCCGTTCCTGGTGTTTAGTACTAATTGTCTGTTAGGGTAAAAGCAGTCTGATAATAGTCCTTCATTTAAAGAGAATGTATAACAAACACAAGTTCCAGTGGTATAAACATAATCGTGTCTTTTTTGTGTGTACTTAGGGACCTAAAAATATTTAATTTCCCTTTAAAACTTTCTCAGTCAGTAGTTCCAATAAATGTAAAATAAATAAAAAAGAGAAACTGCAGTATGGTTTGTTGGTAGCTTTCATATTTGGTAGGTAGCACTGGAAGTCATGTGCATTTTGCTGCACTTGATAGGGGTGTAGAAATACTGAAATCAATTAAGAACCTGACTTCTGTTACGTCATTGCAACATGATGCAGCAGTTTTTGAGCTTTTTTTTTTCTATTTTAATGAAATTAAACCTTTCTAATTTTAAACATGGGGTTTTTTTCTGTCAGCTTATTTGTACTGAATATTCAGTTTAACACTAACCTGTCAAAGGCGGGACACTAGTTTTACTTCCTCTGATTTTGGGGTGAAAATCTGATAACTGCATTGAAAGAAAAAAAAATCTGTTTTATCTGAGGAAGATCAGGCATGTTAGCTTATCCTCTCTTTAGGTGAGGTGATGGGGGCATCCAGAGAAGCAGAGTGGGAGATTTCTCGTGTCCCAAATTAATGTGTAGAGGTGCTGTGTTATTAACCAAACTGCTTTTTCTCCCACTCTTTTGTTCAGACATTGGAAATATTTTGAAGTTACACAAAATGTATTAAAACAGAATTGTTTCCCACCTTAGAAAGCGAATTATGTTATAATTGTCAACTGGAGACCTGGATCTCAGAAGAGATTTCTGTTCTGTTTTCTTCTGTGTTGAGACCTTGTGGCTGTTATGTGAAGTTTATGTACTTACTGATTTGATTTCTGGGGATAACGTTGCTAATATTTGTGAGACATTAAGAGGCCCTTTTGTTGGGGGGTCTGTAGTGAGGTACTGTGAATGTGAAATGCAAACTTACCAGTTTGAATTGCGAGTACTTTTTTATTTTACTTGTACAACTATCTTAATGCCCTTTTCCAGACCTGAAGAAGAAAAAAGTGAAATAGCAGGACATAAACATGACTTCAAAAATCCTTTGCACATCATAAACACCAAAAACATCACAGACTTGCTTGCAAGGCACCTTTGGTGCTTCTGCTATTAAACTGAAAACAATCTCTCATATTCTTGTGATGTCTGCTGCTATCAGTCTACTGCATAGAAGCTATATGGAAGTATGTTGTTATGGGACAGAAACTGCATCCGTGTGTTTTGAGGAGAGGTGGAAGAAGGTGCGTACAGCACCAAGTGGGCTGCCATTGTCTGCAGATGTGAGTTAGAGTATCCTCTGGTCAGATGAGCATGGACATTTGGTCAGAGAGATGCTGACACATTTTACTGGGTTGAAACATGTGATTCTGGCTTTCTGCTGGCTGACTTCTGCAGTTTAAGCACTGACAATAAACTCTTCAACCTGCATTTCATAGTGAAACAGTCTAGTCAGGAGCCCTGTAATAAAATGAAGAGTTTAGGCTAATGAGCTGTATAGAAGAGATAAAATAAATCCAGCTCTTAGGGTCGTTTGACAATGGGATTATTGTTACTCCTGAAAATGGGGCTTTGGATGGGAGATGGGATTCTTGTTATTTATTGTCACTCACTATTTCAGGCTTTAAAAAAATCATTTTAATGAGAAGTTTTAGGAGATGGGAAGAGCTGTGTGATTAGCATAGGCTGCATAGAGTCAGTTATTTTACTTTTCTTATAGTAATTATGGCTAGAAGGTCATGGACTTCATCGCGTATATAAATTGAGCTGTTCACAGGGCCAGACCATTGTTCTCCATTTCAGTGCATTGTCACCATCTCTACATTTTAGAGTAAGCTTGTCCTCCCTGCAAAGTATGCAAATACTCCTCCCAATTCATTAAAATCTGGCAGATCTTTTTTTAATTATCACCACTGGGGGCATGAGCAGGCTAGGAATGAGGAAGACATGAGGCTCCTGCCTCAACAGAATAATTGATTCAATTCTATATTTTTACATCATTGCGGTTATTCCAACTGGCAGCCCCTTTTCTGGCTAGCAGTTTCCCCTTTGTGTGGAGTCCGAGGCGTGAGGTGGCATTTTTCATCTGTGTGTCTTAAGTGGGGTTGCAGTGTGTATCTTTTAAACTGCTACATAGTGAAATTGAGCTTTCTCATTTTCTTGATTTCCACGCCCCCCTCCAACCCCCTTTCCCTCTCCCTCTCCTCCTCTCTAATAAGTAAAGTTCTGAACAGGCAGAGAGGGATATTCAGCCTGATGGGAGGATGAGTGAGTCCCAGCTTGGGGATGGAGGTACAGTAACTGCCTTCAGGCAAGATTTAATATGATCACGGAACCACAGGTGTGGAAGAACCTCTTCTAGTCCATTTCCTGCCCCAAGGCAGTATCAGTGAAATTTTTGTCGTCTTTGGCAAGTGGTTGTGCGGTTGATTTTTGATTGTTTCTGCATTAGTATAGTATCTTATATTTGCCTGTATTGAGGAGCGCTCTTTTTTTTTCCAGACTTCCAGCTTCTCACAGTTATGTCAAATTCTGGAGCCATGTTCTAGCTTGCCTACATTCCAGCTAACAAAATAACTCTGAATATACACGTGCACATGCTTTATCCTCTTACATAGGTCACTATGGAAGATGTTGCATTTCCAGTTTTGTTCTTAGTCTTTGATATTTGCACTTGGGCATGCTGCTGCTTTCTGAAAAGTGAATGTTTTATTTGAGTATAAAGCTAATTTTGTTGACAGGCTGGCTATCAAATCACTCAGCAAAGAGTTCCTATTGCGGTGAATGGAAGTCTGTCGTACAGTCTCTGCATAGACAACAAAATGAGCCAGATGGTGACCAAAACTGTGAGGATTAAACAAATTCAGTTGGAGCAAGACAGTGGAAAGAGTCTCCATGATGACACAAGGAGCCAGACTCTCATTGACTTGAATAGAGCTGGTAGGCTTGGATTATTTTCCTTTTTTTCATCTCCTTTCTGTGTAAGATGAACCCTTAAAGGTAAACGGGTGACAGAGAACAGGTAAAAAATAAAACCAGCCTGATGTATCTCTCTCCTTGGAAATAAAAATTTGTTAAAATGACCATTACACTTGAAGCAGGGGAATACTTGAGTTTTTTAATGGCCAGTGGACCTTTCCTATTGCTGTTTGTTGATGGCAATTGGCGATAGCAAGTTAGAAATCCATTGGCTCCAGTTTGCTCAAAACTTTGTCACATACAGCCGTTCAGCTGTTTAAGCTCTCGCCACTGTATGCGTTGTTTTTTAAAAAAAATTTTTAAAATCACAGACATAGTGAATCAAATTTGCGTATGGAAGAAGCAGCTGTTGGAATTTGTCAGTGCATGAGTCAGACATTTCTCTTAATTATTATCTTTGAAAAAAATGTAGATTTTTTTTCTTTAAACTTTGAAATTGTAAAGGGAATGAGCCAAATTAGCACACAACATAGGCATCAACTTGGATGGTGTAGGCTAACTGGGACACAGTGCTCCCGTGCATCCTGTGGCTGCTCAGATTCTTTGAAAGCTGGATCCTGAAGCTAGAGTACATCTGTTTATAGTTCTGTCTGTTCCAAAATTAGTTTAAGATAAATACATTTGAATCTGGAATCAGATTGTCTTTAAATGGGAGTTCTCCTAGAGGAGGGCAGAAAAGGAATGTGTCCTTATCTGCATGTCGCCAAAGGATGGAGGACTGTCTCCCCTTTGCCTGTTCCTTTAAAAAAATAGGAGGAAAAGTTTTTATAGCAATCTGCAGCTAGGCCCATAGTGACAGTTACTAAATAATATATGGGGGTTTATTTTTTTCAAAAAAAGCCCAAGTGCTTTCATGTGTTTAGCCAGTTGCACTCTAATATGCCAAGATCAAAAGCTATTGTTGAAAATCTCCTGTCTCTTTCCCTGATAGGAGTCGGCCTCATGGAGGTTGTCATGGAGCCTGATATGTGCTGTGGGGAAGAAGCAGCTGCAGCAGTCAGAGAGCTTCAGCTCATTCTTCAAACACTTGGGAGCAGCCAGGCAGTCATGGCAGGTACCGAAGGGGGAAGGGCATGTTCCCTTGTTAGCAGTAATTCTCTGCATTTGCAGGAGTTTTGCAGCTTCTGTTTATTTTGCTCTGTGGTTGCTTATAGCGCATAGCCTTTTCTAGCTGTTGTTTTTACATTCCTCAGAGCCTGTCCTAATGTCTGCTGTGCTTCAGATGTCCTTATGGGCCTGCCTCCCTCTGCAGAGATTTGCAGTGCTAGATTTTATGTTGCCTCACACAATAATTTTACAGATAAACCTCGGCAGGAAGGAATGTCCCCAGGGTTCGTGTGATGTTTCTCCCTGTCTGTCCTCATCTTGTTTGCCACAGTGCTGCAGCACAGAAGATCTGTAGTCAGGATTATCTGCAGAATATGGGACCATGGACCATCTTGTAAGTTGTGTGTCAGGTCTCAGCTAGTCATAAAATAGGTGTAGGCAGTAAACTTGTGCTGTTGTCCTGGGTGAGATGGAGTAAAGGACAGCACAATGCAGACATGGGTGCTGGGTTTAATTTAAGAACCAACAAGACTGCGGCTTTTACCCTGCTCGCTCTGTCTCTCCCTCCCCTCCAGCATTATGTTCACTAGGTCTCACTTTCTCTTCCCACTAAGGGGATCACTGCTGGTCTGGGGAGGTGAGCCAGAAAATTGTGTTGCTTTGTGCTGTACAGCAGGCTTGCAGGTACCCATCTCAGGTGTTAGAGGCCAAGGTCCCTTGACATCCCTTGGCATTTGTCTCCATGCATCTCTCTGATCTTTGGGCTCCTCCCCCACCTCCAAGATCTCTCTAGCCAAGATCACTGCTATCTTTCTGAGACTATTTCTTCTTTTGGGAACCCCTGCTTTTGGCACCAGCTCCTGTTTCTGGAACCCTGAGGCTCCAATTTTCCCAATAGGTGATGTGCAGAAGCACAGTGTGTGATCAGCCTCCTAACTGGTGATTTTGTCTCATGTCTCTCTATTAATTGGAGGATTCAGGTCATGCCATTTTTGCTCAGTCCTAATGTTATCAAAATTTACAACCAGCCCATGGTTACAGCTAGCAAATAGCAGGCTTCTGCTTGAGAGTTTAAAAGTACAGTTTTGGGCATTCATCCTCTCCACCCATACACCCAATTATAAGCTACCTATTTAGTGTTCACAATGTAAGCTATATTTTTGCCTGTGACAGTTGGCCTCACTGTTTGGCAACAGATTCGGTCCATAGTATAAGTGGACGTGTCTCCTACAGAACTGAGTCAGAGTGAATCACCCAATAAATGGGATCCATAAATGTTGGCTAGTGATGCAAATCAAATTTAATGTAGGGGGAAGTAATAATTGCTAGACACTATATAAGTCTCTGTATCTTTTCTCGCATTAGTGTTACACATGTCCAATGGGACACAGTTATTAATATTAAGCATCCGGTTTGTGGACATACATCTATAACATCATTATTTACTACTGAATTTGGCCCTAAGATTGACATTGAAATTGCACTATGCTGTCTTTTATCACAGTAAGATTTCTGACTTAAGAGGAAAATTCCAGCATTAGGAATAGCAAAAGTACTGGGATTTTTTTCAAGGTGGTGTTTTTAGGAGCTTTCTACTGTGGTTTTCCTGCATCATAATTGCTTTCTTTAAAATAAGGTCTTTACATTCTCATATTTTACCTTAATCCTACTTGTGTGTTCAGTGAAAACAAATGCCTGGTTTTATCAGGTGGTGTTTCATTAACAACAAACAGATGAAAAGATGATTTTATTGCAAAGTGAAAGGAGAAGCAGCTTGCCTTAAAGTGGGCATAAAGGAAAAAAGCTTTTTTAAGAACATTTGGGGCCTGACTCTCCTTTCATTTATGCCTGATTAACTTCATTGTGTTGTCACATTGACACCTACATCCGAATAGAAGCAGGTCATGTCACAAAGTGAATCAGGAGCAGGACAAGACTATTCTTCTTTTGGAACGAGTACTCATTTCACCCCAAAGAGGGAGCACATGCAAAACACTTCTCTTGAAAGAGAAGTTGGATCATTCCAGCACCTTTGTCTTTCATTTGCATGGCTGGCAAGACTCTATGAAGACGGAAGAAATTAGTGTGCTATCATGCAGCCTACTTTTATTAAGTGTACCAAGGCCTCTCTAGTTAATTTCCAACTATTGACCAGAATGGATTCTGAAGCTGTAGACATCTTCACCAGTTTAACTCTTGAGTTATTTTGCACTTTCTTTGATAATGCTACAGTATCTAAACAAAGTGTTTCTTTCTTTTTATCTGTATTTGAAATTATTAAAAAAACCCAACCACCCCAAAACAAAACAAAGAGGAAGGCTATAGATGTTCACTGTGTGATATGGCAAAAATGATGTTTCTTTTTAGTACAACCTCTCCTGTTCGTTTATTCCCACCAGTTGAACAACTGTGGCAAGCTTTTTCTTCTCAGAAGGGATGTCTTTAGAGGGACAAAACTTAGAAAGATATAGTTGCAGGTTACTTGTAGTCATCAAAGATCTCTAAGGACATTAGTCTGTTTTGGACTAAAAGTGCAGGATGCTTTTATATATGACTTTGTATTCAGTTTTGGATTTTGGCAGCCAGGGAAATTTGGGGCAGGGGGGAGATTGCAGGTTTTTTAAAGAGAAGAAGAAAATTACAAAAAAATCCACTGCTCCTCACCTTTTGTCCTTGGGCTGTAAATTTCCAGGAACACCTTAGTAAATCTGTTCAACGTAACTGTAAGTTCTTCTGTTCTATGCTAGGGTAGTATATATCCATCAAATTGTCATTCCAAAAGGTATTTTTATGCTGTTTTTAGAGGAGTGGAAGCTTACAATCCACCGCTTTAAATTGCTTGTCTAATTCTGCCCTTTGTTTAAGAGCGGTGAATCAGAAGCTTTTTTCGCTATATGTCTTAGAGGATCTGTGGAGCACTGCACGATGCGGTTTTCTCTGAGAGGAATTATAAGCAGTATTTTTTTTTAAAGAAGTAATATTCTCAGAAAATTTTGAATGATTGGAGGCAGAGTCTTGAGATGGAATTACAAACAGAACGCTATGATGAGGTGGTTGTTACTCCTTTCTGAACATATGGAAGTCTGCTATTAATGCTCTGCACGTAATGTGCAGTTTATTAATGCCTGACAAGGTTTTTACTCTAGTAAAAATAGTCTACAGGGTAGAGTATTTTGTTGATGAAGTTTTCTTTCACAGAGGGTCAGCTGAGAGTGGATGCCAATGTTTCTGTGCATCACCCTGGAGAGCCTTATGGAGTGAGGACTGAAGTGAAGAATATCAATAGCATACGATTCCTGGCAAAAGCAGTAGGTAAATGATGGTTACTTTATTACAGGAGCATTGGAGGTATTTTATGTGGTCTGACATGAAATAGGTCAGGGTCCTGAGTGCAGTAATTTGCCTTAAATGCCCTGACTCGCTTCATCTGGGTGTCCCATCCATGCACCTTGGCCATTGATCCAGAAGTTCCATTTAAGCTCAGGCTGGGGCCTTCAGACTTTGCCTGAGCTGCGTCACAGGTGTGCCAGTTTTCAGTATTGTCTCCTGATGGGCCTTGAACCTGTTCAGTAGTCTTGTTCCCAGTCCTGTCTCTGGACTTTCCTCCTGCTGCTTCTGGCTGAACTCCCTGCATGGACCCTGGACCCAGCTCATCCCCTCACCTGAGGCTGTCAGTGGACCCTGTTAATAGCACATACCTCTGCCCACGCTGTTCAGACCAGTGGGACTGCACCAGGCAGTGGGAGCTCTGCCCCTGCTGTGGTCACCCTTGGCTCCTGGCATGTCCCACCTTGTGGAGCAGCCCTGCTTTTGCTGCTCCCTGACAGAATATGCCTTAGCATGGGGATAGCAACCGTGTTAGCCTGCAGTTTTCTTGCAGGGTTAACCCTCTGCCTGCAAGTGATAAAGCAAATGATTCAATGCCTAGCATGTTTAGTACAGAAATATGTTAGCAGTAGCTGTGTCCTCCCATGTAGATGATGACTTTCCACTGAGTAAGGTAGCTGGTGTCTTATGAAGTTCAGATGCAGTTTGGGTATGAGCAAGAAAGGATGATTATTACATCTCCAAAAGAAAACTCAACTGGGTAATAGGACGGTCACTAGCAATGTATGTCTTGGCTGCAGTGTCTGGGAGAAAATGTTTTCTCTTTAATGGGAATGAAAGAAGATGAGGAAAACACACAAAAAAAGAAACAGTGCTGGAGAAAGAGACAGTGACTGATAATTCTGCCTGTAACTGCTGCTATTTATTTCATTAAGGTTAAAACAACAAACTATTCCATTACTGCATAGGAGTGAAAAATTAAATAGTGAAGTGTACAAAAGCTAATAGTGCAGTATAACAAGCTTACTATTTTTCTTGTTTCTGTCAGACTATGAAATACAGAGGCAAATTGAAGAACTTGAAAATGGAGGAACAATTCTGAATGAAACAAGAGCCTTTGATTCCAAGCTTGGGTGAGTTTTTATTTTGGAGGAACATCAGGAATAGCAGCTTTAGAGTGCCAGGGATAACTAGTAACATGATCAGGAGTGGTAATGTAGTATTGCTCAACTTATGCCTTCTAAAGCTAACATTCACAGGCGTAGTCTCCTCCCAGGCAGGAATATATTCTTAAAGTCAAGGCTTTTTCACAACAGATTGTGTGCTATATCAAGCAGTGTCCGTGTGACACACACGCATTCTTTGAGCCTTAAGAAGCTCCCCTGATCTTCACGAGGTGAAGTTTTTGCTTTTTGGTTTTGCCATAAAACTAATTTTGTGGTGTACTACTTACCACATCTTACTTGTTTTGTTTTTATTTCAGGTGCACTGTACCAATGAGAGACAAAGAAGGAAAACAGGATTATCGGTATTTTTTTTTTTAAATAAAGCCTACTTTTCGAGAACTGAGAATTTCTTTAAGTACGGTCAGAGTAACGAGCATATAAAGTTAGTCAGCATAATAAGTATGATTTGGAAGTTTACCTCCCACTGTAAGGGGAAGAGACCTGTCAAAACAGTCTGAGCAGTTCAGATCTAGAACTGTGTCTCATCTCTGCTAAAACCCATAGATCTTTCCCAAAAACTAGGCTGGAGTACCTTAGCTCAATATGGGTAAGTTGAAGGTTTACTTTGTGGCCAGTACACATGTATTCTTAAGAACAGCAGACAAAAAATCTAAGAATATTGTGAGTTAAGCATTACTCCTGCCTTAAGAAAATGCTGAAGGAAATGATTTTCAGATAGCAGGCCCTGCTATTTAAACCCGTACTTAAATTCTGTGATCATAGATCACAATCACTATTTGAAATCCTAACTACTGTTGAAAGGTGCAGCATTCATAGGCAAGCTTCTACCATTAAATCTTTGTAGACCTAATGAAGATGTTACCTTGCGAAGTACTTCTTGCCTTCCACCAGTGTGAGATGACAGCCATCAAACCATAAACAGCCACCCAAGAAAAATTTAGCCAGAGGGCCCGGGAACAAGGCATGGGTCCTGTTGCAAAGCAGCCCTGCTGGGAACAAACGCTGAGGCAACGCTTGTTGCAAAGCAGCAGGACAGCTGCTTGGTGCCCTAGCGTGGGAGGTGGTCACAGTGGCATCCGGATGGGACGGGGAAGAGTGACTCAGTGACTGCTGATTGCTGTGGGCATCCCTTCTCCTGCTCTGGGCATGCCTGCCTCCTCCCCTCGTTAGAGCCATCTTAGTGCTGATCCTCCCAGTAGTTTCCTAGCTTTGCATCCCAGAGATGGTCTTCCTCTTACTCCCAGAGTTCAGTTCCCCGGTGGAGAATTGTAGTTCTGCAGGAGAACTTTCAGAGCCTCTTAGCTTTGCCCTATCTATGTTCCTGTTAGGTCTACTAGTGTGTATTCTACCACTGATCTTACTGGAGCAGAGCAAGGATTTTGGAAGTTTACCTCAAACTTTAAATTTAAATCTGCTCTTTAAATTCTTGTTTGTAGAAATGCAGCAGAAAAGTCAGTCGTTTTTTGAATTCCTTGTTACGGTAGCCACTGACATGAGGCTTATTTAGCAAGAGTAGTTGGAACAAAGGCAAAAGAAAATTCATGAAAAACTTGGCAAAACTGAAGAGTCTAAGATATTTTGAATAAAGACCAGAAAGATTATTACTAAGACTATGATCAGTATTAAACTGTGTTTTTCAGATTGTTTGTAATTTACTGCTGCACATTTTACATTAAAGTTAAAAACTATGTTTAGGCAGATTTAAAATAAAAATTATTATAGTAAATGTAGAGGGTGCCCAGTGTCCTTTATTCTGATATTTTTTTTGAACCCCTCATTTGATCATGTAAGAGTGACGTTTCTGCTTCAATCGCATTTACTCGAGTGGTTTGAATTAGGCTTCCCTTTAAGGGAGCCTTTTGTTCTGTGATGGCACCCTGCTGAGCACAGTAACTTTGCTTTTAGCACAGCACGAGATTTCACCAAGATTTTTGAAGTTAGTCTGGAAAAGGTTACAACCTGCCCAGATAACTCCTGGCTGCTGGCTGTCAATCTGGGCTTTACCCTGCCAGTCCAATCCTGTTTTTGTCCAGATCCACAGTTCATGCTTGATGCCAACAGAAGTGGGTTGTTTCCATATCTATTCCTTTTGGTTTTACTGGATTTTTTAAATTATTGTTTTGGGTGCCCTTTCCTTTCATGAACTCTTTGGCAATCAGTGGCAAATACTCAGAGAATAGAGGCATTGCAGCAGTTCAGGGGCTGATCTCTTACTACTTAACAGTGATATACCAAGTCATGAATTCTTAATATTTTGTTTAGTCAAAATAGTAATACAACTTCCAGGTAAGTATAAATTTGTGATACGAATTTTATTCCTTGTTTAGCTTCTGACTGAAAATAGTTATAAAGGAGGGGTTTTTTTCATTTTTACTAGGTTTATGCCAGAGCCAAACCTTCCACCTCTAATTCTGTACGATGCAAAATCTTTGCCAGCTAATATGAACCATCAGCAAGTGGTAAATATTGATTGGATTCAGGAGAGACTTCCTGACCTCCCCAGTGTGAAGAGAGCAAAGCTTGTTGAACGGTATGGAATTCTTCCTGAACACAGCTTCGCCTTATTGGTAGGTCTATTGATCAAGGGCTAAAATAAGCCTAGAAACTTCAAAGTTGCACGGTTTTTGAAAAGATTTGCAAATGTCATATTAATCAGCTGTCAGTTCTCGTGGATGTCTTTTAGTTGGAAACACGTCTGATGCATATTCCATGACTTGGAGATACATACATAGAATGGTGGGGAAAAGAAACCATACACAGTGCGCCTAGAAATGTTTCTCATGCAATGTGCAGTCAAATAAGTACTATTTAATATTGATCTTGTCTGTCTACTCATGGATGCACCCGTGACTGACTGCAACGAGTGTATGACTTCCTGCTGACAAATCCTTGCCTGCGAGTGCCTGCTCTTCTTGTCTGTGGCTCTGGTACAAGGCTGGGCACATTGTCAGTATTAAACAAATTAATAGGCATGTTTGCCTGATTGCAGAAGCAAAACCCAAAGTTTAAATCTTTCAGCTTCACGTGCCTGTTAATCTGGCTTACACATTATTTTGAAAAAAAAATTACTTATTTTTAGGTAAATACACAAAATGTCTGTACAACATCAGCTTTGACCTCACAATGCAATTTCCCAGGGTAGGTTCGGAAGAGGGGATGAGAAAGAAATGGATGTGGCAAATATGGATATAAATAAGCAAGTGACAGAAAAATCTCATAACTTCCAAAATTATTGTAAAGGACATTAAGCTTCTTAAATATGAACTGCGTCATCTCTGTTTGCTAGTGGTAACAGGGTGGGGGTTAGTATACCCCCCCAAGATTAGACATTTCCCATAGCCAGCTAAACTAGGACGGTGTCTTGCTTTGGTTACCTCTGTGATTAATGGAGGCAGAAGGGAAAAGACTTCTTTAGAGTAAGATTCAGAGCAGAACCACAAGTACTTTAAATTGTCCTCTGGAGGAGTTCCTTTCCTTTGACTATAAATGGAGCACAGCGCCCCTAACTTAACTACCTAATATTCCTCCTTTGTGTGCCTGTAATTTAATACACTTGTACAAGAACCTGGTTCTACAGGAAAAAAATGGTTCTTTCTTTTGAGGAAAGCTGTTAGGAAAACTGCTTTTGTGGTGCTGTGCCATTTTAGTGAGTTGCAGATCTTTTACTGTTCGGTGGGAAGCTGAATCATAAATCTCATCAAAGTTAGGAGGCTGCAGCGATAGCATCAAGAGGCATCAGTAGTTCTTACCTTTCTGTTTCATTGTATAAGCTGCAAAATGTGATCTTGCAGTCAGCATTCCTGTCCATCCGTGCAGTTTTTTCACATAAGAATGTTTCTCACATATTAAAATAAACAGAGCTCAGAAAGGTAGATAGGTCCTGAACCCTTTTTTCTGACTTTTTTTCCTCCTTCTCCCCCTCTGTGGTGGTTTGACCCCAGCCAGCTGCTAAGCACCACAGCTGCTTGCTTATTCCCCACACCAGTGTGTGTGTCTCTTCCAGACACGGAAGAGAGTTGTAAGAGCAAAAGCAAGAAAACGCGTGGTTTGAGATAAAGACACTTATTTAAGTGAAGGAAAGAGGAAGAGAAAAACCCCAGTGATGCAAATGCAGTCATTCGCCACCTCCCAAGAGCAGACTGATACCCAAGCAGATTCCAACCAATGACAAAGACCACCTCCCCCCAAATCCCCTGCCCTCATTTTTCCTTGTTGAGCAGGGTGTTATATATAGGCATGGAATATCTCCTTGGTCAGTGTGGGGTAGCTGTCCAGGTTGTGTCCCTGCCCAACTTTGTGCCCGCCCTCGGCCTACTCGCTGTGGGGGGCAGAGTGGGAAAAAGAGAAAGTGCTGCTCAGCAGTAGCCAAAACACCAGCCTGTTGTCACCACTGCTTTAGTCACAAATCTAAAACACAGCACCCTCTTAAGAAAATAAACTCCAACCCAGCCAGACCTGGTACACCCACTCCTTTCACTTGGCATCAACCCACTTCTTGAACGTTTCGGTTTTGCTAGTATTGATGGCTTCTGCTGTGTGGTTCTGTCATCTCTATCAACTAGCCCTATATATTTATCTCATCAGCTGCCCTTTCTTTCCAGCTGTTCTCTGAAATTCACTATTGCCTTTGCTTTTTCCCTTTAACTTTTTTTCCTTTTTGTAACGTGTAAGATAATTAATGAACTCCAAGCTGAAATTTGGGATTCAGCTTGTAATGAGATAATGCATCCATTTGAATGCATGAAGTGAATGCATTCTTCGTTGTGGGTTGTCTTTTATTGTGCATTAGAATGTCAGCGTGTATACTCTCCATAAAAGTTGCTTGCCTGTTCACTGGGAGACTAGTTAACCTTAATTCATCTGAAAGCGGTGTGGCTGTTGCTGTGTTAAGCTTACATCAGGAGTTGCAGAAGATTGCTGATAGGGCCAGATGCACAAATCTAATGAGCGTTCTTTCAGGTTAGAGCGCCCAGGAGTGCTCATTAAATAAATGGCAGTAGTAGAGGGATGACTCTAAAATGCAAAACCCCTTTTCTGCGCAAACTGGGTAGAGAAAACATTATGCATCAAAGTTCTAATAAAACAATGCTGTACTTCAGCATGCAAGTTAGGTCCTGAGTTTGCTTCCTGAGTTTTATTCTCATATACGGTAGCTGCCTGTATATGCTGTAGTATTGAGAATCTGAGACTCCTGCTTTGCCTAATTACAAGATGTACTGAAACGGAAGGAGAGCATTTCCTATTAATCTTTATATCTGAAATTTCTTAAGTGTAAACTGCTACATTTTTGACAGTTTTGTATAAATTGCAAAAATAAAACAAGTTTCTGATTTTCTACCTGTAGAACCTTTCTTACTCATAAAGATACAATTCCTTGAGCCACATAGACTCCATGGTGTTTGGGTACGCAATTTCTGCATGGAATTTCTACTTTGCTGTGTAAACTGGTAGGGTGGCAAATACCGCAGTCAAGAGGGATCTCTAACAACTTTGTCAGTTATGGTGTTGTAATATTCTTATCTTGCTTCCTATTGAGTCAAAAAAATAAGATGTATTGGTATAGACAGTAATGTGATGTTTTGTTTTCTAAAAGCATGCTGGAGTCTGGGGAGATCCAACCAAGAAATAGATCAGTTGTCACAGTACAGCATTAGACAAAAATCAGTCTGATCACTTCCTTTCTTTTCCCAATTCCAAGCCTTCCTGTGCATTTACTGTTCCTCTGCTCACTCAGATAAAAGTGGCCGTTCCACTTGGGCTGTGGCTTATTGCTTTGGTGAAACAATTGCATTGGTGAATCCTTCAAACAGTCAAAAGTGGGGTGCTGTACAAGTTGGGTTTGACCATTTTGTTTATGACATGCCGTCCTCATACATGTTGCTATGCAGGTGAATTTATGCTTATTTTTAGAACTTAAATCATTTTATAAGAAACTGTGGGGAAAAGTTTGAACTTCGACTGCTCTGCTTGTTTGCTTTAATAAGCTAGATTTTCTGGGTTTTTATCCCTGACAATCTTGCACATTTTTGCAGCAGTTGTTACCTCACAGTTGGTTATTGTGGGAACTGTGATAGTGAAAATGGGAATAAGAAAGCAGAAAAAGACATTTTATTTGAGAACATTGATGTGGTTTTCTTTAGTTCTTTGGGAAGCATTAAAAGTATAAGTTTGGATTGCAGACCCAATGTCCCTAAAGATTGTACTCATGGTATTTTGTAAAATAATGTATTGTTTCAAACTCATTTAAAAAGCATCTGAAACCACTCCACCACTAGTTTTTTTGACATCTCAGTACTATTACATGATCATTTTAAACCATGTTTAAGAAAGAAAGAAGTTTGCATCTGGTTGAAATATTGACATGTCAGATTTCATGCCGGTGACAGTCTAATGAGTCAGTTCCAGCATATTTGATGTGTAATGGGAGCACCGAGTGGGTCTGGATCATAAACAGGGTGCTGCAATTCCAGATTTCTGGTTTTCCTTCTATGAAGATTAAAATATGTTATTCAGAATTAAGTGAGAACAGTCAGTTAGCATTTCTGTAAACCAGTATGTTAGAGCGTGCAGTGGTTTTGAGCTCAGATCTATCGCAAGGGACAGCAGGAGGTGGGGGGGTTTTGGTAGTTGGAAAGAATTTGACATGAAGAAAATTGACCAAAATACAGAACAAACTAAAGTCATGTTCAAGTAGTAAAATATTCAGAAATTGAAGCTAATCAAGTTTCACTTGAATTTTTCTAATATGGCAAGAAAATCAGGAAAATGTTTCATTTCTGTCAGTCATTCTGATGTTTTGACATTCTGCCTTACTCATTTCAGTCTAGCGTTGCTGGGTTTTCCTACTCTTTGGCTACAGAAAATGATAGTCACTTTAAAAAAAACCTAAAATAAAAAGCAAAGGAATTTTGGGGAATATGTCTGGTTTTATGTGCACAAGTATTGAGTACGGGGTTTGGTACCTGGTAGCGAATGTACGTCTGTCTGTCTGAGTATTCCTAGGCTTTTCTGCTCTTGCTGCCTGGAAATCATCCGATTAAAATGTGAGGGCTGGGTATGTCTGTCCTTGATTTTCAAAGGTCTGGCAGCAGGGTCAGAGCTGTCTGTAGCTCCAGCCAAGCTGTTGGTATCCAGAAATCTGCATGTGCCCACTGCTAGAGATATGCTCTCTAGCCTTTACGTGATGAAAGCGTTGGACCTGCTGCGTCCGAGTTGTGTAGCCTGCGTTCAGACACGTGCCATCCGCAGATGCGATTCTTTTTTCTGTGTGTGTGGTGTTGCAGACCTACTCTGCCTGGAGTGTTTGTAAAACCTGCAGCATATCTAAAGAAACCAGCATTTATGCTCCCTTTTTTTTGCTCCCTAAATTGGACAGGTGTTTTTGTGGAAGGGAACCTGCTGTTTAAATAATCAGTGTTTGTTTGTGCTGTTGAATCCTGAGGTGAATTAGAAAGAGTACAGTATTTAGTAATGGATCATTTTAGTAATTCCTCTTAACACACATGCAGTTTTAAATCTAGTTTACTGTATCATGTCGTTCCTTTACTAGTGTTTTTTTAAAGCCAAATTTGTTCCTGTAGTCTATTTAGCCTTAGATTTTACATAATTTGATTCTGAAGTAACTGCTAGTTAAATTTATAAGAATACGGGAAAAGAAAGGAATTAGATCTGTGTGTATTAGATGGATAACTAGGGGGAGTTACAAGGTTTACTCTGGTTCACAAAGGACCTTAGTGGCTTTCCTATGCTGAGAACTCGGTTTCTTTGCTCAAGGTAAAGGGGATGGGTCAGATTTTTGTCACAGCAGATTTACAGCACATCAACCATTAATCTAAGTACGTCTTGTTCTGTTTCACAGAGCAGAGAGCAGTAGTCTGCAGTCTTCTCAAAAGCCATACATCATTACTGGTGAAAAATGTGGTATCTACAGCTGTTGGAAGTTTGTGTGTGAAACTTTTGAGGGGCAAAGTCTAAAATTCTGTGTTGCTATGTTGATAAATTGCCTTTAAAAACAAGGGCAAGCAAGACTGTTTTGATGGGATGTATTTGAGTAGAAAAGTTATCCTTTGGTGTAGTGTGTACCTGCACTCTTTTTGCTCCGAACTGTTCAGAGATCTGGCTGCAGTCAGCCTGTGCTTGGGAAATGTTTTTGCTGTGATGACAGTATACTTAGAATAGCTCCTTGGCTGGCTCCAAACTGTTACCTCTCAACTTCTGAGAGCTGGCTTGTTCTCCTGTGGGTTTATGCCACACGCTGCAGAAATCCAGTGGCAACGCTGGATTTGGATTCCTCCTTGAAAAGGCAGGAGCTGCCACTTAATATCTCTTCGGCCTTCAGTAGACCTAATGAGTTCTGTGCTACAGTTAAAGATCCATCAATGCCTTGATGACAAACAGCACAGCATTCAACAGACTGTGCAGAATCTGTTCTTCTAAAAACAATCTCAGATTTCACTTAGGCTATAAATTGAATCCCCTACTGTCATACCTTCTGAGCATTTAGGGTGCTGTGCAAAAGCTTACATAGCTTCTCTGAAAAAAATAGAAAAATAAAACTGCTTCTTGCAGTATGACCTTTCCGTATCATTGAAAGGTGAATGCAAGCTAAACTTACTCCTTCGATCCAAAATAAATAGAAGTGATTGCAAGATCAAGAGTGAAATATCTGTAGATGGTTTTGGGGAAAAATCTCGGTGAAAGGTAGCACAACACCCTGTTAGATTGCAGCATTCTATTTTCTAGCATTATATGTGCTTAAAACCCATGAGGAGATGAGAAAGCTTCTCCCCAAATGCTAATTTTAGGGAGGAGTTAAGAGGTAAGATCGCTCTTTTATTGGGAGTTCCATTGAAATAGACAGACTGGCAGATAAGCTATAAGTACCTATTCTAGACGTAACATAGTTTGTTTACTGTTATGTTAATAAAATTACTTCAAAGTCTTGTGACTTCAGAATGAATTCACAAAACCAAGTTTACTTTAGGATTGAGTACTTCTACCGCAAATACAATTGTATAATTAATCATGTTTGCGCTCTGGTATCTTTTTTTATGCATTTAACTTTTCTCAAACAGAATGAAGATGGATTAACAGAGTTCTTTGAAAATGTGGTGAAACAGACCCAGATGAAACCAAAGAAAGTGATCGGCTGGATTCTCAATGTCCTGCTCAGTTATTTGAAACAACATTCCCTTACAGTAAAGGAAAGGTCAGGCTTCTTGATTACTACAGTGGTGAAACAAAAGTGATCCTTTTCTCATGTGCTGTGAATAGTATCGTGTCACTCCGTTGCTCACTTCTGCTTTAGTTATTATCTGTGAAGTTTGTTAGGCTAGGCAGCAATGCGTAGGCCTTGACGCTGTTGTGCTGAATGAGCTTAACCAAATACCTTGCTGAGAAGATGACCATGTAGTTAAGAGTAGTAATCAGGGTCTTCCTTCTTTGGAATATGAGGATGGTAAGGCATAATCAGGCAATTAATACCACATTTGAATGTAGTGTATCATAAGGGAAAATACTAGCTTGTCGTGCTGAAGTAGTGGTTTAGTGATGGTGCTTGTCAGTGTTAGGTTGATGGTTGGACTTAATGATCTGAAAGGTCCCTTCCAACCTAGAAAATTCTATGATTCTCTAACTCTTAACTGTGTGATCTTTAGGCAAGCAACAGTAGCCTAGATGCATTACCCACCTTATTCTCTGAGGTAACATTTGCCCCCTTTTTCCCTAGCCCGGTCAGTTCTTTTATGATGGCTGACCTTCTGAACCTTTTAGAAAAAAAAGAGATTTCTTCTACAGCAGCAAAGCAGGTAAGTACCTTTCTTGATTTTACTATACTTTGATTCTGTGGCTGCTTACTCCATTTGTGTAGCAGTTTTATAATCAGTGTGTACTGGTAGGTCAGTTGCTTTAAAAGGAAATTATGTAGTGTTGATGAAGGATAAATTTTGTACCTACTGCATACATATAGTAGATGAAAATGCCTCGTGTGTAGATAACTTTACGGATACATCTGCATATTGGGTGTTAGGGGAGGGGGCACAAGCCAAGCAGTAGATTTAAGCAATGTGAACTGAAGCCAGTTAAATCAATCCTGCTTTGGAACAGATGGGACACGATCTCAATTTCACAGTTCGAGTCAGACCTGAGTGAAAGGTCAGTGGGAGCTAATCCATGACTTGCAGTTAAGCTGAGAGTATCTGTTACTAGGTACTATGGGACAGTAAGATCTATGTTCCCAAGCATTAGCTTGTGGAAAAGGATGTAATTCACCTGAGTGTAGTCACAAAAGAGATCTGCTTTGGCGTACGCCTGAGTCAAAAGTGGAGAGGTCTGGCCTTTCTTTTATCCTTGCTTCTTGGAGCAAGTGCTCTCAGGGACCTCTCAAGCAAGTACTGCTTTTAAAGCTAGTCTCTCCCTCTTTTTAATTATCATCTTGCTTAGGACAGGCTGAAAAATCAGCTCTTGATGATTTGTATCTAAAATTGTGAGATGCTTATGATGGGTATGGTGACTGCTGTGTCTATAGACAAAATTTGGAGGTTTTTGTGATAGGGAGTAATCTGTCATTCACCTTAAGCTGCCGCTGGCTCATTTATATGGAATGCATTGTCTCTTCAGATTAATTATTATCCTCTACATAAGTACATTAGATGGGTGCTGCTTCTCAGGTGTTCATCAGTGAAACTGTGAAGATATTCAACTTGCCTTGTCTGCTTTCAGGCTTTTATCACTCTGAAATACATAGGGCAGGTTTCCATCTTTCTAGCATATACTGAAGTCGATTCACTTTTTTTTGCATGATTATAAACCAAGTGTAACTGTTGCAAATGTGGCTCTTTACCCTACTTGGAGACATGGAAACTTCCTGGTTTGTTGTCTTCTTTTTTGGAGATGCTTGGGGTTCTTAAGTTGGTCTTGTTGGTCTGCTTCTGTGAATAGGCAGCTGCATGTGACAGGCATCATAAATAAGGATTTAAAGTGCCTGACTTCAGGCGTCTGCATTTGGAAATTTTGGATTGGAGAAGTAAAAGCTTCAAAAAGGAGATAAAGTATTAATAGGAAAAGCATTGGAATGCAGAGTGGTTCTGTGCCTGCGGGGTTATGGCACACCCATCAGCGTGGTGTCTGCGTTTGAAAGGGAACCTTCAGTACTCCAGTCCTGACTCTTGGCTTCCGTGTGGAGGTAGAGACAGGGTACTGCTGCTCTTCTACGGGAGTTTCTTGCCTTGTGATGTATTTGTGTGCCAGCACTTTTGACAGCTTATGAAATGTCAAGAATTTCAGAGATGCTTTTCTTGTTTAATTATCAACTCCTTGTAATGTGCGTGTTGTCCTCGGTGTTCTGAAATTGGACACAGAGAAATAACAGTACTGTTTGCCATCACTGAGTGATGCTATCAAACTGCAAAAACCTTGCCACATTTAGAAAAGTATTTTGGTTGCCTGGATGTTGGAAGAATAACAAATGTTTATAACAATTCTCAGCAGCAGGCAGAGATACTGGATGGCCTGAGGGCAGAAAGGGCTATATATACACAACAGCAGATGAATTGCAGCACTTGGGGTGGGGGAGAATGAACCGCAGTGGTAGAGACAGATCCAACAAGAAAGGATGGAAGGGCTCGCTGGGGTGAGCGCGCAGACATGCACGCACATACATGCTCGCTGCAGGAAGCTCTTAACAGTTTAAATTTTTCCAGAGGTTTTGCGTTCGGTCTCTGCTGTATAAGGTGCTAAAACACAGACAGACAGAATCTGTAAGCGCTGGTTATAGACACAGAACATTGTATGGTAGGATGCATATGCCAAGGAAAGGGCACTGTGTGCTTCCATAATTACCACTTAGGTAATTACAGAGCTCATGCCCAACTTGCCATCAAATATATCATCCTACTCCAGAGGTCTCCGGAGCAGTTTCAGAGTGGTGTGCCTGTGCACAGGGGAGCAGCTTCCAGCTCTGCCAGCATGCAGGGCTGTGGGGTGAGCGTGTCCTGGATCAGGGACCTGCACAGGCACCCCCTGTGTGCCACAGTGGGAGGTGCTGGTGCCGCTCACCCAGGGCTGAAACCAGTCTGTCCAGTCGTTTGCGGGGCTGGCAGCGAGAACTTCTCTGGCATAAGGGGGCCTGCCTTTGGGTTACGGCATCGTGGGAGGAGGCTGGTTCCTGGGCTGAGGAAGCAGAAACTTGCCCCTGCTGCTGAGAGCCACGCTGGAGGAATTCCTCGTGGACACCCTTGTCATGCATTCATCGGGGATTTATAGCAGGGTATGGAGGAGAGCAGACCCCAGGTCTTGTTTGCTTCTGCAGTTGCACTGGTCACTCACATAGGAGTAACTTCAACAGAGCCACTTGGCACCCCTACTTTAAAGTAGGTAGCAGGGAAATGAGTACAGTACACAAACCTAAACAGAACCATCTGCTTTGACAATTACGGCTCTACCATCTGGAGGACTGGACCCAGCCTGCCCTTCACTTTTGTCAGAGGCTGAGGGACAACTGCCAGACATCGAGGCTTTCCATCACTGGGAAGGAGAGATGCCCACAGGACGGACTCGAGTGGTACTGCCTGCTGCTTCCCCCCACCCTTGGCAGTAAATCACTGCAGATAGGGTTTCCAGTTGGAGCCGTCTCAGGCACAGCAGTCAGCTGGCACATTCAACAGTTGCAAAAATGTTTGATATGATGCCCGTGGCAGCCAGACATGTAAGTCCTGATTAATTCATCTTGACCAATGCTTTGCTGCTATGCCTGTGTAGGTAGAGACAGCAGAACATCATTAAAATCTAATCACGCTCGGGCAAGAATCAATAGTAGAAACTACTGAGATTTCAGTAATGGAAATGAGGCCTGAGATTCTCGTTTTGGCTCTGGAGACTTCATAATTTGATCCTCCTGTTCTGGTGCAGGCAGTTTGTGTAAATGAGTTAAAATCATTTCTTAAACTGCTTTCTTTAGATTGGTGCTCCTTGCCAAGTGGAGAAACACATTTTTAAAAGTGCATCTTTGACAGGTCTTGGCCACCTCTTTCTGCTTCTCTAGGTACCTGTAAACAAGGAAGGGCCTTGATAACAGTGTTGCTCTACTAGCTAAGCGGAGATGCTTGTTACCAAATTGAAATAGTACACACCATGCAGATGTCACAGGGAAAATCTGGTGCCTTCAAGGTTTCTAATGGGCAAGCTTTTCTCAGTGCCAGGAGGTGTTTGGCACAGGAATAGCAGGGAATCAGAGCTGGATCTCTGACTGTCAAGCTGTCGTGCCCCTGATCTAAGTCAGCCTGATGTACGAGTTGTTCCTGGGTAACTCTGCCATGGTTGGCTGCTTAGATTTTTGTTTGTTGCAGATTTTCCCCTCCTGCAGCTCATGGCATCCTGCTTGAATACATACCAGTGCTAAAAATCACATCTGCCTTTTCCCAGGAGGGTGATCTGGCTTGTTCATTGTCCAGCCCCTGATCTGGACAGCGCTTCAGATTCTCCAGAGTGTTGTGCTGTGGGCTGTGCTGTGCATAGAGGACAGGGCTCCTTCTGAGGGGGCATGTACCCTCCCAGTGCCTCAGGTGGCCTTGAGGACAGAAAGCTTCCTGCCTGATCCCTCAGGGAAAGAGCAGGAGGGGGTTGTGGGATGAGTAGCAATGGAGCGCAACAAAAAGAAGGTGAGTGGCTGCAGACAGGTTGAATCTCTGTTGGATGTATTTCTTCTAGGGGTATTCCAGGTGGCACTGGCATGATGATTTTTAAGTGCTGGACTAGAAGGAAGATCTTGTAGAAGACATCGTGTACTGCACTGATGTATTTAGACATAAACATTTGAAAGCTTTACCCATAAGAGCAGTTGTAACTCTGTCTGCTTATCAGTAACTTTATTATCGTGATCTGACTTTAACCCTCTTACAGGGGAAAAAACAAGCGGTAGCTGCCACAGTACAGCTGCGTGTCATTACCCCCTCTCAAGGTCACCAGCGCAGGGATAAGATCCCATAAAAAGCTTTGGGGTACTGCCAGCGAGCAAATCTCCTCTTGCAGGAATTGTATCAATGCGTGGTTCTTAAATACCTGTTGTGGCCACAAAATGGTTTAACTGAAGGTCTTTTGTACCAGAAAATTCTTCATGCTGAAGAAAATTGCTGGGGTAGTTAAGATACCATCCCCTGTGCTTCATTTTTCTGAAGTTGTCTTGCTGCCCTGCTGATTATTTAGCATGCAGTTTGAATGCCCCTTCTCGTCTCCTCGTCCCAGCTGCTTCTTCATCCTGCAGTGAGTATTTAATACTGAAATTCTGGCGTGACATCCATTTCCATATTGGTACATAGCAATGGCCCAAACATACAATCATATCTTCAGCTCAGGATGGAGCACAAGCAGCTGTTTTAATAATGGCTTTCTTTCTCTCCTCCCACAGCTCTGAAATAAGAGCAAAGGGAATAGAGAAAATGACTGCCCAAGGAAATTGGTTTTTTATAAATGTTCTCTTCTCTCAAGCTTATTCCAAGGCGCTAGCCCTGCTACAGCATAGGAAAACACACTGGCATTAACAAGTGATTATTCCGGAGGCCTGCGTTCAGCCAGCATTCCAGTACTTGGAGGTGATGCATAGGTGGGCTGGGGCTGCTGCATTCATTCTGCTCAGCACTATTTTTCTTCTGCTTTGTCATACGTATCCTCATTACAGCTGGCTGATGAGGACTGGTAATGGGATGAGTTACCTGGGATTGGGCTTGGTACAACACTCAGCTAATCGTCAGTTCCCGGACAGAGACATTACTCATGGAAATGCATTTTCTTACTGCTCCCAGGCAGTTCTTGTGAATCATGCGAGATGAGCGCCAGCGCTGCCCGAGGGGCAGGTGGTGACAGCCTCTGCCGTGGTGTCCCCCCCTCCCAGCAAGGTACACGGGGGCTGCGCGAGGCAAACTTCTTTGCACAGGTTCCATCCCTGGTGGGAGAGGGAAGGTCCCGTACTGCGGTAGGCTGCAGAGGACCAGTTGCGAACCATTAACCTGCACTCCTACAGAGTGAAAATGCTTTGTCTTATTTCAGGATGCAGAAGAAGAGGGAGGCTACAAGAGCTCTTTCAGCGAGGGGCAGGTTTAAATCTTGGGTTTGTTCACATTTAGACAACCTGCTCTTGCTTTAACCAAAATCTGGCTTCTTGGGTAGTAACAGAAGTACTGCATGTAAACAACAGTGATAAGTCAAGGCACTGACCTTCACTACTCCTTGTGATTTTCAGGTGCTTGCAGAATTGTGGAAGGGAGAAGGGAAGACTCCTCTTGAAATTGTTAAAGAAAAGAAACTGGAACTGATACAGGATCAAAAAGAGCTTGAACAGATCTGCCAGGCGGTGATTGATGGACAAGAAAATGAGGTGATTATGATGGTGCTGGGAAGCTTGTGCACTATGGCAGTCGGTGGCACTAAAAAGGGTCTTAAAATGGCCTTTTTTCTTTCTTTTTCCTTTTGATTGTCATTTAAGCTTTAGAGCCAGTATAGGAGCATTACAGCTGCTGCTCAGATATTATCAGGCTTTTCTTCTTCTTTCTTATTTTACTAAATGTTATTTTGGAAATTGAAGCATACACAAAATGATCAGCAGCAGAAATTACCAGTCTGGCTAATGTGCTAAGTCATTCTGAGAGACTATAAAAATATAATGCAGGAAAGGAAAACTGTGGGACTCTCTCCCTCTTCAGCTATACTGCCATTAACCTCACCCGGCCACGTAACTCTGATTTTTGTGTCATCTGTTGTGATATCAGGACAACACTGTTAAACTGGTCTGAAGCTGGAGATTGAAGTTACCTGCCAGCAAAGCATATATTAGTTATGGAATTAAGAGACTCTATCAGGGATGGCAAGGGAAAAATTTTACTTGGATCTGTCTCTTCACTGTGTTCCTGTCTCCCTGCACTGCCAGAGAGCCAAGTCGAGCCAGCTCTCCTGACCGATGGTGGCTGTAGGATGGGGAGAGGAGATGGACACCCGTGGCAGCGGCCTCGGTGGCTCCAGAGCTGCCGTCAGCTCGGCTGTTCTGCTGCTGGGCTGTGGCAGCAGTGCAAATGCTGCAGTAGGAGAGATGGGGCTTGGGCTCTTCCCCATCTCCTTGGAAGCACATGCAGCAGTCTGCCCGGCTTGTGGGTCTGACAGGGTCTGAGCCGGGAAAAAGGGAGAAAAACCCCTTGTTGATCATGAAGCGGGGGAGTGGGAAGGGATCTTGACAGAGTCTAAAATCTGCTTTATAAAAAGCAAAGTGAAAACAAGTGCTTACGTGTTCTCTGGAGCAAAAACGCGAGAGCAGAAGTGAATATCTTACTTCTAATATAAACATTGTCTGGATACATTTGCCATTTGGAAAAAACCATTAACATCTTTTGAGAACAATACCACCCACCCCAGATCTCATTGGGGGATGCCAACAGCTCCGCAAGAGCTTTTGATAAAGAAAATGAGCTTGCAGTAGGTCGGTGTGACCTCCATCAGGCTGACTCATTTGCAGAGCCTGATAGAAGTGCTGCCGTGTTTTCAGGCTGGTGCGGAAGCACAAGTGTGGATAGAAAGAACATTAGAACTGATTGGGAAGTGCAGAAGCCAAAGGTCCGTAACTACACTCCCATTTCAATAATAATGCTTTTTCTGAGAACGTAATCCCTCTCTGTTTTCCACTGTTTTAGTCAAGCCAGATGCAGTAGAATGGCCTCACTTCCCTGCTTTTTCCAGGTGATCTTTTGCTAAGGCAAAAGCTGCCTTGAAGGCCTGCCATTCATTGCTTGAAATTGCTGCGAGAGCTTACCTTACGAAAGAGTGAGCCAAGTACTTGACAGGGAAAAGAAAAAAGTGTGCCTTGCTTGTTGAAAGTAACTTTCTTTAAAATGCACTACCTTACAAACAGTTGCTCGAGCCAGCGCTGAGCACTTTATGAAAAATGCGGTATCTGGATTGTTCTGCGCTCTGCCCCGCACAGGTAATTTCTAGCAGATCAGGAGTCGTGAGTCCCTTCCATATTGTGACATTACAGAGAAGATTTTAGAGTGCCAATAATTCGGATAGCATAATGAGTAGCAATATTTGCATTTGTGCTCGGTGTTGGCACAGTGGTTGGTTCATATGTTCGCAATCCTTCCCTTAACGTCTGTAAATATGACATCCTGTTTAATTGAAGCTATCATGTTTTGCCCGTAAATCTGACAATGCAGAGAATGTCTTCCCTGCCACACAAACAATACGAAGGCCAGAAGCCTGTCTTTCAGAGGTAACATCTCCTTCAGAAACGCCTGGAAGTGAAATTTCCAATGCTTTTTTTCAGTGTCTTTACTTTTAAATAGGGCCCTTGCTATTTTGCAGGTGATTGTGCATCAAACACTAGCTGCCTGATAGGAGGTCGTATTTCTGATCAGTTTATTAATTGCTATGTTGCAAAGGGTTCCTTGCTTAAAGGAAATAACACGCTGCTACAAAAGCACCTACGTCTGTGCTCGAAGGATCTCACAAATATTATCAAATAAGATAGATTGTGATTCAATGCAAATTATGTGTTACAACGGAACAGTATATTGAGTAAAAAGGTAGATTCTGTTAGCAAAAAGAAGTTCATCTCACTTTTCTGGCTCTTCTCCAGGAAGTCGCTGTTCAAGTTGCAGACGCTGTTAAAATCCCACTGTGTTTTCTGACTTTCAATAAAAGCGGATCTTTCTATTAGTTGTCAGGCCCTGCTGCTGTAGGGACTTGCTGTTGTCTCATGGGAGCATTGCAGGAGCTTATTGCAAAGCTGAAGGCAGTTTTTATAAATACCAGCCCAAAATACAGCATTCTATGACAATGGTCCACAGGACAAACATATTCACGTCTTGGCTGTGAATGAGTGAGGATGTCCAGTTTTCATGTAACGGTGGTGTCTCTTGTTTTGTTTTGTTTGTCTTTAAAGGTTATGGCGATAAAGGCAGGAAATCTCAAAGTTCTAAATAAGTTGATTGGCCTGGTACAGAAGGAAACACAAGGACGATCCAATCCTATTCTGGTGAAGCAATTATTAGAGAAGAAGCTGTCAGAATAGCCACAAACCGCCCACGTGTCTCCAGCAATCGTGTGCTTCGTTCTGCCTGGTTCACTGCAAATGAACTTTGGTGCCTCCTTCTGCATCATCAGGATCGTGGGTTGTCCTCCAAGCGGCTTTTCGTCCTAGCCTTTCCTGGATGCAGCAGCCAAAGGCAGATGAGCAAAAGACCAGTGGGAGATGAAAAAGTCATCTGCATCTCCCTCACTTTGTCGTGACATTCAGAAATGATTGCCGCATGGCCATGGGAAGCAAGTTCCCGGGGGCTGTCTGTGAGTTTGCAGAGTGCTGGAGCTGCAGGGGTTGGGTTTGTAATAAAGCCAGTGTGAGCTCAGCTTTTCTAGCTGCCTTTCGGGGAGAAGAGAAACTCACAGATCTTGAATGCAAAACGTGGTGGTGCAAACTAGCAGCTCATTGTAAATTAGTGTGAGCACACTAGTAACAATGATTAAAACACCTAGCAGTAATTAAGAAGAGAATGTGTGCCTCCGTGCCTAGCAGGAGGGAAAAAACCATCCGCTGCTGTCATTCTTCCTGGTTTCTGAGGGATGTGGAAAAGATGAAGTCGTGAGCTGCTTAAGTCGGTGCCCGAGGCTGGTGCCACAAACAGATGTGCCTACAGCTAAGAATTAGTGTCACCTCGTTTGCTCACCTTCTCCTTGTTATGTGCTCCAACGTCTGCTGTGCCTGCTTGCAGCTCTTCCACTTCCGAAGAGCGCCTAACGGATGGATGCCTGAGCCCTTCCCAGGTTCACATCCCAGTTTGGCCTGCGAGGTTCAGCCTAGCAGACTCCTGCCGTAGCATGCTTCTGCCGGCCTGCACCACCCACAGAGGAACACGTAGTGCAGTAGCTCGATAAAGGTACCATTCGCTCCGGTTTGGTTTTCTTTCCTCTGGTGCCGAGAACGTGACCCTGTGTTCCAAATGCCCCAAGCCCAGGGCTGCACCCTTCTCTGGCACGTGGCGCTCTGCTCTCACCTGCCACTGCACCGTTTCGTGGAAGGAACTGAACACGCAACTTTGGCTTACCGACACCGGGCAGGGGGCCAATGGCTGCTCCACTGTCTAACCCAAGGGAGGGGTTTATGCCGGGTTGTTGGGGTTTTTTTCATATGTTCCGTTTTTCAACGCCTGCCTTAAAGCACCCGCTGAAATCTTGAGTCCTAGACTTAACCTCCCAGTCTCAACCCACTTTAGCTGATCAAGCCATTACCAGGAAACACAACTAGAAGCAGCCCATCAAATTTACATTTACTAGGGAAAGAAATCCCACTTAGTAGCAGGGGTTTGAAATTCTTAAATCCCTTCTGGAGGCGGCTAAGCCCTACGTTTTAAAATCACATTTATCTCAGGCCTGAGCTGCTACTTCAGAATGGTTCTTTAGGATATGGCTGCAGGGCAGACCTCGTCACAGGAGCGCAGCAGGTCGGGCCCTGGGACTTCAGTCACCTTTTGCAAACACAGTGCTCGCAACACTTGTTCAAAGTAGTTCATTCTCATGAGGAGTCATGCTAATGTAGGACTGAGGGAGGCCATTTCTGTACAAACCGGCTCACGGCTCAAGTGTGAACTCCTCACTAGAAGGAAAAACACCCCTGTGGTTTTCAAATACATTTAATGAATAAAATGTATACCCATTATTCACATAAAAATAACTTTACAATTCAAAAGTCATAGAGCTGACAAAAAGCAGTAACATGATTGCAATCAGAACCTGTGACCCTTAAAAAAAAACCCAAAACCAAACGCCCCACAAAAAACCAAAATCCCAAACAAACCTCCCCCTGTTTTTCATGTCACCTGACCTTCACACCATGAGCAAGAAGTACCATTTCTACTTAGTGATGTGAGTTTTCAGGTAAGTGTACGGTCAATAAAGGTTCCAATTTTGCAATTCTGTTCAACTCTTGCCATGGCAGCAAGAAACAAAAAGGCACAAGGGCTTCTGCGTGAGATCTGGAACCTGAATTTAAAAGTACTCCCTCAGTTTAGGGAAACACAATTGTTTCCAAAAGGTGCTCCTCCGAGGTTAATGCTTCTTGTTGCAGCGTGATGCTGCTGGGCTGAGTTTCCCCTCTGCTGTAGTGGGCGCCTCTTCAAAAAGAGGCGTTGTATGTATTTGGAAGAGCAGTAGTTAAGCTGTATTTGAGAGAAGGAAGAATCTCCACTACTGTAGCATGGCTACTGCTGGTAAATGACTTTTTAGGGGCTACTTCTTCTTAGCCACTCTTTTCCTACGTAATTACACTTTGCTAATAAGGTACAAAATCTGTTAGAAATGAGGAGCCGAGTTCTAGATGAGTACAGCATTAGATCTTTAAATAGATGTACTGTAAATCTCCATCTATTTTCACCTCCACCTGCCAGACACAATGGATAACAAGAAAGATTAAAAAGGGATAATTGTAATATTCTTCCCCTTCCAGGGAAGGGAAAGAGCAGCTATAGTCTATAAATTTTGCACTATATTATGAAACAGTCACTTGTAAAATTTTTACAGAAATCTTTTGCAGACGCACACAAAATGTAAATTTCTTTCTGATAGAAAAAAGTGGTTTGACTCAAATGAGAGTGAGATGATGAATCTTTTTAACATTTGTGGGGATGTGAGCTACCGACTTTGAAGCGGTGGCAGCTGGCAGGGCTAGGGCTGAGCTGGGGAGCCCAGCAGGGCCGGCCGGTACTGCTCCCGCTGTGGCAGCCTGCATGGAGGGGCTCCCCAGTCACACCCATTTGATCCAACCAGTACAACCAACACACTGGCTCCCTTTTTGCCTGCCAAGGGCCTGATAGAGCAGCCTAAATACAACCACCACCTTCCTCTGTGTCCTAAACGGGGCTAAAGGCGAGTTCTAAACACTCCACATGGAAACTCCATGCTGCACAAAGTACCCTTGGTTTATATTTGTGTAGTGGTAGTTGATGGAGCACATTAAAAGACAGAAGCAGCAGCCTCAAGGAATTCAGTATCTGCTATTGTAAAGAAAAATAAAAAACCCCAGAGGAGAGCGGGGCCACAAGATGAAAGGCAGAGCCCTGACTATGACAGTGTTCGGTGTCAGAGTGTGTTGCAGACCAGGAGGCTGCTGTAAGCCTGGTTGTATGGAGGCCAGGAACTGAAGAATTAAAACTGAGGCTTTGACCACAACTCGCAAGTCTGATGTAGCTACACCAGTGCTCCCTGGTCTCCTGACTGCAGATGCCATCTGTGCGGCAGCATTAGGCGGGGTGAATTAAGGACAGTTCCGTGCAGATTTTCAGTGGTAACTGTCCACGACCAGAGGGCCAAAGAAAACGCTCACAAATTAAAAGCTGACACCAGACACTCATCTCATCTACTCGTTGCTGGAAGTCCTTTAGGAGGTCACTCCTGAGGCTGGAGAGATGATACTCACTATCCTGTGTAGCTGAAGTATCCCATATCCGAGGTTGCAGAAGAGGAGAAGAAAGTTGTTTAAAAAGATGCTGGCAATGCTGAAGTAGTGAAGAAAGAATTTCTAGCGCTCAGCCTTGGCTCCAGAGTTTAATTTTAACTGTGTTAAAAATAGAAGCATATGATAGGAACCTTAACGAAAAAATTTACAGCTAGAGTAGTCACGCTGCGATTTCACTGCGGCCCCTTTCCACTCCACTTTTGTGGCGTGGTGTCACTGTGCCATAATCGTCTCATTTCTGTTCCGAGCACCTCTCTACCTACACACTTTCACCCCCACTGACCTCGGCAGCACCGTCGCAGCGATTTACGGCCCTGTGGGCATGCTCAGCATGTAGAGTCTTTGGGTTTCTTCACGTAAAGAAAAACAAATTGATTGTTTACTCGGCTACCTTCTCAAACTGCCAGGGAGAAGACGGAATAGTGTGCTGGTGGTCTTTCTGCCCTTCTTGCCTGCATCTTCCTTGCAATGCTGTTTACAAGTGCTCCAAAGTCCATTGATTCCTCTTCCCTTAATGGCCACACTAAACCAAGCTACAGCAGGTCGGAGGTCAAGAGCTACTGACCCAGTGCTTGGCAGCTCACCTGCACGGGGTTGGCTGTCAGTCGTCCCTGCCCCCCCACAAGCTGTAAACTTTCAGCTAACACAGACAGAGAGGATCCTATTGCTAACTGGGTGAGGGAGGCAATAAAATAGAAGATCCTAAGTTGTCGTGACCTGTGATTTTCTGTGCCTTTTCCTGTCCATTGCGATAACAAATTTAAACTCCATCTAGAAGAGCTTCTGGACCAAGCCAGATCAGTAATTAGGGACTGACTGCACTGGGAACACAAAACCTCCAGGAGTTCTCCTCCTCTTCCGACTCTGCTCCAACACACATCCCACATCAGGCCATACAGCCGGAATTTTAACTGTGATAGAGCAAACCTACAGAAATGCTCAGGTGCTGCCTCACGGCAAAGATGCAAAAGAAGGTAGAGTTTAGTGAGCTGCGCGGCTGTGCGTGGCCCTAATGAGTGCTGGCGGAGTCCGGCCCCTAGGACTGTCCTAGCCCCAGGCCCGTAAGAGCTCCCAGAGGGTGTAGAGGCATTTCACAGTTCGCAGCATTTGCAGATATTGTCCATACAGATGGAGAGGGAGCCTGACCTTTGCTGTCCCTCCCCTGTATCTGTGTGGGAGGCCCAACTCGTAACCCTGCAAATGACTCCATCTCACCTGCTGGCTTTTCCCCAAAAAAGACTGGTGACAGCCATGCCAGAGCCCACGTTACCCCAGTACCTACATGGACAGCTGATAATTTATGCCACATCCATGGCCTTGTTGTCGCAGCCTTTGGAGAAAGGCCTCGGGCTGGGTTCAGTACTTGGAGCTGCAGAGGTTGTACCACCATGAGCTAATCCTAACAAAAGCACTTGAAGGCCGACAGTTTCACCGTGGGAGTGCTCCCCCATGCGCAGGCCTTTTGCGTAAGCACAATGCGAAAGCTGCGAGATACGGTTGCACCAGCCACACTTCAGTTATCTGAAGCATTCACACCCACCGAGCAGGCAGAGCCATCAGTAAGTTGTATTTCACCTTCTCATTTCTAAAGCTTTGGGAGGCCGTATTTGCAGACTGGTCTTAGAGCCCACCAGGTTTTTCACACTGAAGCTCAGAAACCAGTGTTACGACTCTGGAGTTTTACAACAGACATGGGTCAGAGCTGCCAACACCAAGCTGCTCTGGGACACCGAGAGACACGAGTCCTTGGCTCAGGCTGCAGCAAGGGATACCGAGACCTGGAGCCGCTCCCTCTCCTTTGAGGGCAAGATGGCATTTCGTCTGAGCTCTGGCCAAACTGACACAGCAGCACTGAGCTGGACACAGTTTAGTTGTCTTGGATTTGACTCATCCACGTTATTTTTTGGTCTGAATCCAAGGTAGTTATTTTTAAAGCAGACCGCAATAAAACACAGCTGCTGTGGAATTGACTTTGTCAGAAATTTAAGTTTGCAGGTATTTAGTCCACAATAGGCAATTGTATGCGGGCAGTCTGCCGAAGAGCCAGAGAAAGTTACTTGGTTAAGAAATGCAGCCTTTGCACAAAAGTTCCATCAGGGCTTTTAGCCCAGAGACTTCAGTCTTAATTTAATCCAGCTGCCACACAAGAACCATTATAATCAATGAACAAAAAGAAGATTTGCACAGTCAGCAACAAGCCGCCACTTTAAGTACCTACATATTTGAGAATCCAAGTAATGCTCCTATTCATAAATAAGAGGCTTCCAACTGAGCATATAACAAATGAAGTATGTTGGTGCCCGGCCACAATGTGTTTAGAAAAGCTGGGGGCCCCTAAAAAATAAAGTCTGTTTAGTCAGAGCTGGCCTTTCACCGCCAGCGGTCACCGAGATGGCGCTGCATTCTGTGGCTGCCCGCGGTCTGACAGCTGGCACCGCCCTCTCGTTAGCTCAATACCTATTTATGCAAGTCTGACACCACCTTAACAAGGAGCAATTTTTACCCTCCTTTGCATGGTTTTGGCCCAAAACATTACATATCAGCGCTGCCCACTTGGGCAGTTACCACAGGACGCTGGCATATTCATTTTTCAAGTTTGCCATGAGCTTTTTCTTTCTTCTCCCCAGTAAAGCAGAGCAACGCGAACGTAAATTCTTACCGCGTTTCACACAGAGGCAAGTGCCCCCTGCTCCTCTGTGGTGTTTTACCCTTAGTTTGCTCATTAATGTAAGCAGCCCGAGTGCCACGTACCCTCCATTTCTGCTGATAATGCTCAAAAGGTGCACGGAAGAACACAACTGTAATTATCTAAGTCGGATCCGCACCCAGCAGCAGCATTACTGTATTGTGTCAGAGCCATCTGTGTGAAAAGAAAGAAGAAAACCCCGGTATTCTCCCCATAACCGCAGATGCAGTTTAAATATTACAAATGTAATAGGAGCCGTCATAAAAACTGCAGGCATGACATAGCAATTTCAGTAAATACAGCGCAGTAAATCGCTTATTAAATCAAGCTGCCCTCAAACAGTAGCTGCGGCTACAAATTCGAATGATGCAATGGCATAATATAACTGCACGAAATCACGCCGCTCCCATCCTTTTCTCCCTAAATTTTGGAGGAGTTAAAAAAACCTTCCTGAAGCACAAAAGCTTCTGTGAGGCTCAAGCGGAGTGCACAAAAGGGTAGGGAATGCCTACGCGCTGTGCTAGATGGTCTCCTCCTCTTGGTAAAAAGAACTTAACCTCTTGAACTTAAGCCCTTGGACTCCGCGGGACGCAGTGAGTTTGTTCGCAAATGTTTTCCTCTGAAGCAGCAAATGGATCACTGGGGCATTGTGCCGGGGCCAAAGAGCGATTAGAACGGCGCTGGGGGCAGCAACGCTTGTTGGGCTTTCTGTCTGGCCACTCCTGTTCCCAGGCCAAAGCGCGGCCCCCGCCGGTGTCCGAGGTCCACCCCAATCACACCATGTTTTCTCCCACTCTAGGACATTGACTCATGTTACTAAAAAGAAAAATCGCATCTGAAAGGAGAACGCACCAAGCGGGTACGGCAGCACAAAACCGCCGAATCCAGACTTTTTACAAAGTGACAAACCCCAATGAAAGAGTAAATAAGTAGTTTATGAACGGGATGCTCTGAAGGGTGTATCGGAGCGAGGGACAGCCCATGCCCGCTACTGGGAATTTTCTCATCTCCACGGAGTACAGCTGACAACAGCAGCTCTCATTTCTGTTCTTCCAAACCAAGGTCAGAACAAAAAAGGCAGTGCATCTTTCACTTCCCAAACTGCAACACCGACAACTTGATCTCATTCAGAATCCCATATTTTTCTTTAGGGCACAAATGGAAAAGATCAAATTTAAGAAAAATGCCTAGAACACAACAATGAAAAGGCAGTAATTAGGGCCAACGACACTGCACAGGAATTGCAACTGACTGTACGTATCCAAAGATCAACACGTGCAAAGGGTAATGCTGTTTGAGCGAAAGTTGCTGAGTGCTTTAGCCCAATTAATACAAACTCTGTGTGTGTGTGTGTGTGTGTACTGAGACTAATCCACAGGGCACCCAAAATATTGTTGAAGGTAAAAGAGAATGACCACAACTTTTTTAAGACACAAAGTGTTTACTTTCTATGTAGGTTGAGAAAAAAAAAAAAAAGAAAAGGCAGGTTGAAGTTGCCAGAAAGATTCCTTGCTACAGCATAACACCTTAAAAACACACTCAAAGGCTACATTGCTGGAAATGTGGCATTCATGATTTGAAACATCTAGCAGGAGACTGGAAAATAACTTTGGTATAACGGAGCCACCACCTGCAGGTTTTGGAATAGGTCTGCCAATGCCAAGACACTTCATTTGTGAGTGATGCGGAGACAGTGTGTGGAAGAGGGACTGCTCTGGTCACACACACACATGTGTGAGGGTGGAGAAATCCAGACCATGGCGCACCTCCTTACTCTTGGAAAGAGCAGCACAACGCTGTGTCTGCTGGGGGCCTACTTGGCTGGAGCACAGCTTGGACCAAAAGCATATGGGGTTCTTTGGAAAAAGATGTGTCACTGGTGAGAGACGGGATAAAACTGGAGGGAAGAAGCTTATTAAACAAGCATTTGGCTGAAGAACTTAGGCGCACAGAGGTAATTAATCTCCAAAGATCAACATTTTCAAGCTAAATCACAGGTTCTGCATGTTGAAGACAGGAAGATGTACTTCCTGACAGTATTTTTTTCGCTGGGTGCCGGACATTATGCTCCTATCACACGGAAGACACAGCTGCAAGTCTGATCCAGCTCAGGAACCAAGCAACAGAAGGTTACAGGTGTGACGGTCATTGTTCCAGTCCTGGGCCAGGGGCACTGCTCTCGGCCACCTCCTCCTTCTGGGGAGCTGAGAGACACATTTCCCACTTACAAGGGGACACTGCGCACGCACACAGTTGTGACCTTCCAGCAAGAATTCTTCCACACGACTCCAGATTTCAAAGGCTGGCTTTATCCTACCGCACGCAGAGCATAAGCTCTACTACAGCTTATGAGGTAAATCCTCCCCTTCCTCAAATTTACAGATGCTTTTTTGAGCAGCCCACATTTTAAAATCGCCGTGCAGCTTAATAGACCTGCTGAGACGAAACTGCTGTGACTTTGTACATTTGTTGAAAACACCAGGTAAAATTAACAATCTCAAAAGAAATCCCTTCTACCCAGCAAATAAGATTCTTATTTTAGAATAAAAACAAGGGAAGGGAGTGTTCACACAGTAACCTTACTGCCTTGAGCATTGGTCTGCAGAATTCTTTATTAAAAAAAATAAAATCAAAATTCTCATTCCTTTTTTAAAAGTTCTTCAGAAAAAGGACTGAATTGCTTCTGCAACTTAGCACTGGTTCTGAACTACTGAAAGCCACCTGACCACACTGTTGGTACTTTTCCTTTTGCTCACATAGAGTTCCTCCCAGAAGAGGTGAGGAGCAGAGCAAGCACTGCCCCTGCATCCAGGCTGCCAAAACACTTTCCGCACACAACACTACTGAACGCCTTCAGGCCAGGCCCGCCAGTACAGCACGAAAGACAGCAGTACTGGTAATAGTGGGAAAGGGAATGGGGGAGTGGGGAAAGAACCAACCGTGTCCTAGGACAAGTTTAAAAGAGGAAAAAAAAAAAAAAGAAAATCTTAATTTGCTCACCACCCATTTACAACAACAATGCAGGGGAAGAGAAAAATAAAGAGCTCTCTTAAACCTGTATAACTGAGGTTTAAGAAGACACCCCCAGCCTTGGCTTCAGCTTCTAAGGAAGCTTGTGAGGTGAAATAGGGCCATGTGGAGATCAGCAGATGATTTACAATATGGACAGTGCAATCGTGCCTTAAAAAAAATTAACAAGTTAGAAGAGAAAGCAAACCAGAGAGTCAGCTAAGAAGCAACATGACCCCAGCCATCATGGAAGTGAAGATTGTACAGCAAACAAGTGAAGACGGACCCAGAGAAGTTCTTGAGGTGACTTTGTTAGAGGTACGCTTTGGGATTGGTTTTTTCCTTGGAATAGCCTACAGCACTCTGACACAAGGAATGCATCTCACAGCTTGTAGATTAAAGATACAACTTTTCTAAAGCATCTAAAGGATTTAGGAACTTAAATTGCACTGCAAATTCCACGGGAATTTGATCTGATATTAATTAGAATTTTCTGGAGTGCCTTTGTTTTTTGTTTTTAAAGCGTTCTTTTCCCTTGCGATCTCTGAGAAAGTGCGTTTCAAAGTCAGGATGTGATTAACTGGAGCATCCCATGTTACAGAATTACAACGAGCAGGAGAACTGATGTATGCAAGCGTTATTTCTGATTTCTGTTTCTTCATATTTCCTGGAGTCACTTCTAGTTTCTTTCCTGGGCAAAGGGCTTTAAGGCCGCCTTGAACTAAGCCCCTCGTTAAGTAGCCAAACTACAGCCCACTGGAAGCATGATTATGCTACTAAGATAAGATGAAATGCGGTGGTGATGCACCAATTCATCATGTTTGGGTTCTCCTAATGAAGCCCATTACTCACAGAAGAGAATTTTCTCAAGCAGTTAGTCACCAGACGACAGCTTTCCCTGTAACCCCTTCCTTTTCTACAGCTGGTGAATAGTCTGGTCCTCCCCTCACCATCCCCAAAGTGCAATATTAGGAAAAGTCAACACCTAAATTTAAAGTAAACAAACAGCATTTAACTTTCCCTTAACCAACAAAATTAACAATAAAACTGAATATCTTTCAGGAGCAAGCCAACCTTTTTAATTTAAAAAAAAAAAAAAAGAAAACAGCCTGCTGTCCTTTTAATACTACTGAAAGATATCAAATACCTTTCTTTAGCTTATTAAAATAAGCATAAAACAGACTACATACTAATTACAGCTTGCATAGAAACATTTTGTTTTGTACTTTGTGCAAATCTTACTAAATAAGGCATCCTTGAGAGTTTAGGTAGCAATGCAGTAGTTATCAAAGAATGCTGAGAAACTGCAAGGAAAATTCCAGGCAGTCTGCAATCCACATCCACTTACACAGTTCATTTGACTTCAAAGACCGACAGCTGATAGCTGCAGATCTCTCTGCGCCATAAGGCAATATGGTATGTGTAGGGGCCAGCACCTGCTTTCAGCTAGTCAGGGGGTTCACACACATTAAGATCACTTGAACTCAAAAAACCTGAGCCGCTAGTTAAAAAGAGGGCTTCAGAAGTGGGCCGGTGAGAACCCCGTTTCGGGGAAAAGGAAGGGAAGGGGGGAAGAGGCCAAAGACATGAAGAAGCACAACCCTTCACGTAAAGGGGGTTTGTGCGGGTTTTGCGTATATTTTTATACCCTGAACTGTCCCCACAGGACAATGTTTTTCCAAACTGTCTTCTAACGAGTTAGCCAGAAAAGTATTTCTGGAACAGGAAAAGCTATAACTTTTGCCTCTCTAAGCCAACCTACAAGTGTCTATTGCAGAAATGCAGCGGGAATCACTGACACTGAAGAAGGGTGGCTGTGTGAAGAGGAGGACATGAAGTAGGAAGCTGCAATAAGAGCAGTATCGGAAATCTCTCAAATAAGTTACGTAGCACAGAGGGAAATTATAAGGCCTAATATAAGGTAAGGTGGAATAACATTTTGCCGCCTCCTTCCCCCTTCAAATCAAGTATTTTCAGGAAACATTGAAGTACAACCTTCTTTTTTAAGCAGCTTTGCATTAAAAATCTGTTCAAACTCCAAAAGTTTTTTTTAAAACACATTTAAAAAACCCACTAATAATAATCCTCAAAATCCCCTAGTATTTTGTAACATAAAATGGAATGTTCCTGGGCAAGTGCTGCCAGCTCCTTCAGGAACTCTGGGAAAAGAGCAGCTGCAAGTACGGCATTCCTCACGTGCGCAGGAAGGCCAGGATGAGCCAGGCCTTTCTTTCCTTTCTGTCCCAGGAAAGGCTGGAGTACAGCCGGGTAAGCTTCAGAGAGGTTCCTTCCCTTCCCTGTGTTGCTGCTGTGCTGGACATTACCTAAAGACAGGAGGAAGAAAAAAAAAAAAAGACTCGGTATATTAAGCACACACAGCATTTGTAGAGTGTCCAAACCCCGTTTGCAAGGATTGTGTTCAGAGCTGCGGTTCGCAGTACCCAGACCATGCAGGGAGACGCTCCAGTAATCCAACATTTTAAAGTTCTACGTGGCCTGATTATACTGCATTTTTTATTAGCCATCTTTCCCCAGGTTATGTATTATTCAGTTCCAGCTCTGATGAGAGAAATATGTGGGCAGAAGAGGAGTCGAGGGAAAGAGTAATATGGATTTACCTTATGAAATAGCAGATAATATCTACCCATCTAGACCCAGCATGGCTGCCTCCGTTTAAGTGATGCTGGTGCTCTAGCCCTCCCCCAGATCAAAATACCGTTTGGACTTCACTTCTCTCTCTCTTTCTCTATCCTCTCCCCATGAACCACCGTGTAAATGGGTTTGAGCCGAGATACCACGTCGCCATGGGACTCTGAATCAAGCTAGAAACTAAGGGGAAAAAAACATTTGAAAATTTTATTTTTCTACAGCTGTAACACCACTAACCACGCTTATCTTTAACTCCCTGTAAAGCAAGTAAACATTAAAAAAAGAGCAAGTGAAAACCACCGTGAGCTCTGCTATATGATCTCTGCTGCCGGAGTTCAGAGGATCAGGGCCCAAGCATCAGAACGCACAGAATTACACTGACAGCAGCACTTAAATTTCAATCAATTGCTCCTTGTCTCAACCTGAAGCAGAACTGCACTTTAATTAATTGATAATTAATTTAGTGAAACTAAAAAGGTGACAAAATTTAACACTGATGGAAATAAATACTTTACAAAGAAAGATTAACTTGCAGAACTCACTGCCCCAAGATGTCATTTGGGCCAGAAGTGGAGACAGATAAAATCCTGCCTAACTTACAAGGGGATGTTCTCATGAGCTGCGTAAGTAAATAGGTTTTTTTTAAAAAACAAAGGACTGTCATATTAACTCAAATACTGCAGATAAGCCAAGCGCCCCATGGCTGCATTAAGAAGAGGCTTCCCTTGAAGTGCATGCAGTTTATGGTCAAACACCTCAGTCCCGGGTTACACCACCCTTTCTCTGAAACCTCTGCAAGTAGCTGAAGCCGGGACCTGCAGATGAATATCTCGCCCCACGCAGCAGAGCGACCGCTCTGCTCAACACCTCTGCACAGTTCTTCCCGCCCTGTAGTTCTCCTAAGGCACCGTGGAATCACTGTATGCTTCCAAATGCTCGAAAGGAAATTTCATCTTAATCATCTAACAGAGTTATACTTTTCTCAGGTTTCAAAAAACCTTTCCAACTCCAGACTTATCAATCATTCATATTGTTATTCTACAAATTTTTGTCTACTAGAGTACAGGAATTTCAGTTCTGTGAAAAATTCTGACCGCGGGAGGAAAAACAACTTAAATTATGAATTACAATGAAAAGATAAAGTCTTGAGCTTCCCTTGAAGATTATTTTTTTTAGATTTTTCTAACATCAAAATGTTTCATAATTAATATTTTAAGATTTTTAAATCGTTTAGCCAATATAACCAGAATGCTAGTATACTGTCAAAGCTTTTCTTTTTTTTTTTTTTTAAACTCATCCAGTGAAAAAGCATAGAAAATTGATACATTTCCCTAAAAACATTTTGATTTAGACTTAACTGCTTATTGGGGAAAAAAAAAAAAGAAAAAAAACCAAAAGAAAAAAGCACAGAAAGCTGGTCTGGGGACAAGAGATTTGATTTTTTTTTTCCTTTGACCAGGATTGTCTGCTTTCTAGGGTCAGGACGCAAACTGAATCATCCAATTGAGGAATGGAGTAATCTGGAGGTGTTATTACCAACGCACTGAAAGGAAGGCAGCATTTCATATGGGATCCACATCATGACAGTTCTACACATCGAACCAGAACCCAAGCTACTGTGCGAGAAAAACACATACTACTGCAAGCAGAAAATAACAAATCATCCATTTCCACTCAAAGAGACAATCACTGTGTCAAGAGAAAGGAAATGCTCTGGAATATTTTGGTTTTACATTTGTGTTCCCCACTAAGTCTGGCATCTGTTTTTCCGGTGTGGATTCTGCAGGAGGCCAGTTATGCTCAGACCTGTAGGGAAAACTTTAGGCTTATTCACCACTTCTGTTTGGGGAAAAAACCCTCAGAGAACAACTGATTTGCACCATGCTCAAAGGTGGCATTCAAGCTAATGCAAATAAATCCTAATGGAGTTCCTCATCTTTTATTGTTGGGGTTTTTTTCATTTGCCATTACACCACAGCAGTTCCTACCCTGCACTTCTTAATCAAAATAATGACCTACCGTGGGCTGATGGACTGCTGAGCCAAGTTGCCCCAAGAACTACAGTTTGATTACTTGCATCACCGGTCTTGTTGGGAACCAAGTCTGCAGTTATCCAGACATTTATTTACGCTCCGTCTATTTGTCAAGAGGTGCCTTCTTTGCAGGAGTTGCCACGACACAGAAGAAAATGTACCAACAGGGTGACTAAGCAGCCTTGTTTCAAATTCCTAAATAATGGCCAGCGTGAGTCAGCCTAGCAAATTCTGAAGCCCACAGAAGAAAACTGACGTAAAACGGGAAGCATAAATAAATGCCATTGGGAGTGCATTATATAAAAGTTCTTTTTGCCAGCAGCTGAAAAAAAGGACACTAAATGTTGCCTCCTAATCGCATCTCCCACATGCGAGCTACAATACCATCTAATTGTAAGGCTTTTCTAATCTATGGCACCATAACGTAAAGCCTAAAACGCTACCGACATTTGCAATACACAGCTCCTTTACAGCAGGCACCTTCCACAGACCAATTCTTGGAGAAGCAGCCTTAGCAAGACCATAGTTTTATGGACCAGAGGTACTGCAAACCTCAGGAACACATACCACGCTGCCTAGAAACCCGGTAAATTATTATTTGGAACCTTGAAAAATGAAAACACAATTAAAATGGCACATAAAAAGTCCTGCTTTCCACACGTCTGGAAATCCAAGGAAGGTATCCACAACTTCCCAGAGGTATAGGCAGAGCAGGCAATTATTAACAACTCCCAACAATGAGTAAGCACACACTTGTAAATGCAGCCTCTCTTGAGCCCTGTTGCTGAGTCAGCTCTTAATCACTGTGGTCACTGCTCTCACCAAATTTGACATATTCCCATCACATGGGAAGCTGACTTTTAAGGGAACCCTGCACCCAACATTGCCTGCTCAGCAGTGAGCTGAGAAAGAGCACGTCCCCAGGGCAGGGCCCCAACTCTACCAGCTGCCTGGCTGCATCTGGGAAGTTCTTAGAATGTAAGAGTCTTCATTTTGCCTATTTTCCCTAGCTTCCCCCATGGCAGTGAAAATACTGGTAACTGCCAAGGCAGGTATAGCGCGCACTGTGCTTGAGAAGCATTAGATGTTACACAAGTCCCCCGGAAAGCTGGCTCATTGGGATGCTACCTGCTTAACTCCCCAGTGCTCTGGAAGTGTCCTGGCTTTTATACCCCCATCCAACCCTTCTTATTTTGTTTTTCATCCAAGAAAGCATGGTTTTCTGGCTAAGATCTATCTCCTTCAGTAGTAGCCCAAACCATGATATGAAGCCTTATTCAACTGTTGCAGAAACCAATTCATTCTGAACTTCTGTCCTCCCTAACATTTATCAAAAAAGAGCCAATGACTAGCTGAAGGTCAGGCTAAAAATAAAATGAAATCATGCACATATGCCATCTCACCTCATGCCTTGAAAGCAAGTTTGTTTATGGCCAAACTGACAGCGAGCCAAGAGCTCATTTTGTTACTCCTTTAAACAGACAATTTCTGTAGCAAATAAAAGCTTCTGAAGAGCAAAGAATATCAAAATAGATCCATATACAGTGGCCTACTGAGCGTCATCAGCTTAAAGGCAGAAGGGTACATCTGGCTAATGATATTCACAGCGCACCACACCTACTTTTAATCATGCTGCAGCAAACGAGAGAGGTAACTGGTGAGTCATTCCACCCAGCACTCCTCCGAGTGCGGTTAACATTTACCTTTGGTTAGCAATTCTTCCGCGGCATCAGACATGTCCACACGAAAAAGCAAGTACTGTTGGGCCTCCAGGAGAAGACCTGGGAAGTCTTTTTCAATGGAAGCAAAATGTTCAATTTTATTTTTCACAGATGCCAGCACCTGCCAAAACAACGGTAACAATTACTTCTTCCTCCCTTGCTCCCAGTGCAGCCAGACTCAGGCTTTCTCTAGCTACGTTAAAATAGAGTTACGACAAAAGTTACTGCCATACAGAATTTCCAGTTCTTTGCACAAATGTAATTAAAACATCAAAATGAGATGAGAGGCTCTCAGACAGGTGGGAAAGCAACAGGTGGAACTGAAAAGAGCTAATGTAAGGTTTAATGAGATACCAAAACCACCGTTCCAATAGGCATGAGTAACCCTTGTGGTCAAATACCTGATAAAGTGACCGCACACTAGGCTGAAACACCATGTTGGTGTTGAGCAGAAAGGAGCGAAGAAGAGGCTGTGGATAACTTGCCAGCTGAGTAATAATCCCAATAAGCAGCAAATTTACATGCAAGGAATTCTCCAGCATGTTCTCCAGCTTTGACAGCACTACGCTGATGAACGGTCCTGCAAGAAAAGAAGAAGGAACCAATGCTTCTGTTTTCACAGAAGAAAAAACCTAAGGCATTTAAAAATCCTAAACAGGCATTTAAAAGCAATTTTGATCATAACCAACCAAATCAGACCTCCCACATGCTAATTAAAGCCAGCAGGGAGAAAACCCAAACTGTATCTTAACAGACAAAATAGACCTAACAGAAGTGTTAAAAGCTTTTGTGAGCAGAAGCACTTTCACTAGCTAGCCAATGAGTTTACATTAATGGCATATTTAACGTGTTATTTAAGTATTCTACTTTACATGTGCCAATAAGGATTTAGCCTAGTATATTATGGTCTACTGTTCTATTCCCCTTGAAGTTAATTGGAACGGTACCAGTAGTTCCAACGCAAACAGAATCTTCCCTTTTTACACCTCTGGTGCCGGATTTCTATGAGAGGACTGGACACAATAAATTATAGCGAGCTTTCTTGTCTTACCAAAAAACTGTGCCGTTCTCAAGAAAATAGGAAAATGCTACTCTGAACATAAAAATCAAGATCCGTGATAGTTCACAGCACAAGAAAAGGCATTTTCAGTAGTGCAGGCACACAAAGCAAAGACGACATTAAAATGGATTTATAAGCAAAATTATTGGTAGATGTAAGCTTTATCATATAAATGTCACCATTAAATAATAGCTTTAGTTTGTGTATTCATGCTGCGGGATAAGCACTGAAATGCAGAAGCATTTACCATGAAAGTACGTAAGCCCTTAGTGTCCAAGCTGAAGAAACCTTTGCAAGGCTGAGCATGACTTTAACCAAAGGATACACATCGTTAGGCGGTACAGCCCGTGAGATGCTCGAGGCAGTCAGCTAGAGCGACCTAACACTAGTAAAGGGTTCGAAACATCCCTCATCCCACACCCAGCCCCACCGCACCATCCTGGCTGTGTAAAAGCAAGGGAAACCAGGCAGAAGAATCCCTGGGTGATGCGGTTACAGCACTGCTAACTTTGACCATCCCACCCTGGTCCCCCAGGCAAGATGCACGCCACGGCCATTTCTAGGGTCAAGCAGGTGGTTATAATCCGATCCCATCCCAGCTCCCCTCCCCTAGCAAATGGCTGCCTGGGCATAGCTTAGCCCAGTTTAATGCACCTGCTGTAAACCATGGCACAGGCTCAGCAATTCTGGGCCAGTGCAACAGTAAGGATCAAATCAGAAGTGCCTACGTTGCCACTTCGCCTAACAGAGCATCACTAAAGGTTGAAGTCTATCATGGTTTATAGCGACTGTGAGTACAAAACGAGCGCTCCCTTGAGACTCATCTGTCATGGCTAATGCCAGCACAGCTCCACTCACAAGAGGAAAGGTAGGAGTTGAGAAGGCTTTATGTGGCTGCTACCTTTCAACCGTCATGGCAGCCACCGGAGTGAAGGTTGGTATCACATCCCACAGGAATCCCCCACTGCCTGGGCAGCCAACAGAGCAGCCCCAAAATCTTTTGCTGAGATACAGTTTCTCCTGTCCCAACATAACCTATTGCTTCCCCTTTCGTGTTCATGGAAACTTTTCCACAGAGCTCCTGAGAGACCACAGTGCAGTGTGAGCTCTACTGTATCAAGAGGGATTGCAGGAGAAGGAGTTGAGATATATCACTGTTTCTCTCCTCTGGGTCAGACTTCAAAGCTGAGTAGGTAAAGCTGAAGCTAGTACTTGTATCAAGTGCTGTAATGCCACTGCAAGAGAGGTTTCCCAAGATACATTAAAACATTTCTCAGCGGTAAAGTGACTCTTTCCCCCCCTCCAAGAGACAGGGTAAACAGATGAGAAGTCAAAAATTCTTCCTTTCCTGATCGTCCATCTCTATATGGCTGTGGAGTCAAACACTGACTGGCGAGGGAGGAGGCGAGCGGGGGAGGCGGGGGGGTGTGTGTGTGTGTGTGATAAAAATTCCTGTTTCTGAACACTGCATTCTTTCTTGCTCAGGGGAAAACAGGGATGATAGTGTTTAATGCTTTTAAATTGGACATAGACAGCAATAGGATATTCTCATAATAGATCCATAGGCCTGAAGAGAGCATTTTTGCACTGCTGACACTTAGTGGGTGTGGGAAACCCTGTCTGGTTATTCGATTCTGCAGACAGAAGCCCCATCCCAAAACAGTGAAATCAACCAAAAGTCCTTATCACATACATCTACAAACACGATATAGCATTCCAAATTAAATATATCATTATATCTGAAAGACACTGCAATCTCAACAGTTCTGAGGTATTGTTACGAGCACCTCTTTGCTTGCCCTAAGATCTCCATTGAAGCAAGGTAAACAGCCTAAGAGTAAAATGTGCTGTGGATGGGGAGTGAGCAGCAAGGCTTTTGGTGTGGGGTTTTTTTTGGTGGTTTTGTTTTGTTTTTTATTATTTTGGTTTGCTTGGTTGTGGTTTTTTGTGTTGTTTTTTTTTTTTGTGGGAGTGGGTGTGGTGGTTTTGGTGTGGGTTTTTTAGAAAGGAACAAATGGAGGGAGGGATTAGATGAAGAATGAGAGACAGAGACAACATTTTTGAGATACATTTGACAGCAGATAATGTGAAACAGAAAGGTTTGAATGTGATTAACGTCTGGTACAAGGAAGTTGCCACCACAGCAGAAATAGCAAATTGATTGAAAAACAGGTTGAATTTTTCAATTAAGAAACAGTGCCAGGTGTGCTGGCCCCAGCTGACCAGAAAGGGCTGCATTTCAATGGATACAAATGAACGTTTTCCCCTGGCTTTCAAATGAGCGAGATGCCATCTTACAGAGGTTTTTCTTTTGGATGAGGAAACCTAGATACACTATTATTTTTTTATTATTTGCATGAGTGTGGTATCTAGGAGACCTAATTAAAGATCAGGAGCCCGCAATGCAAGGAGCTGTACAAGTACAGATCAAAAGCCCACTCTAACCTCTGGCAGCACCGTCATTCCTTCATGGCTTGGACAGTCGGCGGAGACCAAGCTTAAATTGCTGCCTGGCACCCGACGGGAAAGCATCCCAAAAGCGAGGGCAGGCCTGACGCTGGAGGAACAGGATGCCAGGGCAGGGTGCAGACACAGGCACGTACAGACATGGCACCGCTGCTGCCACCTCGTGCTAAAATGTGAACTAGCAGAGAGGGGAAATGGCAACCATGGGATAGCGCATCCATAGCACCAGAGATGAAAGCCACCAGGAAAACAAATTATTTACCTGGGCTCTGTACATTAGAACAGTTACTCCAAGCTCCTTTCAACCACAAAAGCTTCCTCTAGGAATGATGGAGCTCTCACATACAAACAACGTAACCCCTGCTCAAGACTTTAAACAATTACTAAACACAAACAGCCAAAAAAATCCCCTGAGGAATGACCATTTGCTGTCACCACACTGACTGCTCTGCTCTACTTTGGCGTTGGATCTCTCCCTCTCCTTGGACTGGTCTCAGCCATTTGGGCTACTCCCTCATTAGTGCCAGGGCTGTTCCTCGCTCAGTGCTTGTGCCGTGTGCCGCACAGCACGATCTCATTTGGCCACCTTTAATCACCATGCCTCCTGTATTTACTAGGTATGTAATTGACAGAACATTCCACCTGTAAATGGAGCACTCTGGCTCCTGGCAGCGTGCTTGGGAGAGACATCCTCCTTTGGTCCAAAGGGAGATGAAATGCTCTCCGCAGAAGGGGTGTCTGCTGAGAAATTCTCAAAGTCCTCCTCCTCTTCTGCAGGAGAGACAGGGTCAGGAGTATCCAACTTCTGCTCCTCCAAGCTTGCGCTGTTTGGATCCAGTTCCTTAATAATTTTGTCATACTGCGCAATGAAATCCTCACCATCTGTGCTCAGCAGTCTTACATTTAAGTTACGATCTGCCTCCTGAGGAGAAAGCTTCAACTCTAAATCTGGCTGTGGATCAATCTCCATCATTTTCTGGTTTATTTGTTCTTTCATTACACCTTGAATCAAGCCTGAATTTCTCTTACTGTGCTCATCTATGTCCTCTTCCAGCTGGCTCTTTGCAAGAGGCCCATTGACTACAGTCTGGCTTTGGATCTCATGTTCTCTGGCTACATTTGAAGTTTTCTCCTTGGAATTGTCATCATCTTGAGTATCCTTCTGGGCGCATAACCTGTAAACCATAACATCATCCTGAAAGTCTGATTCCTCTATGTAAGATCCTTTGATGAGCATGATGGCATTTTTTTTCATTTCTTGAATGTGTTTTGGTGGCTCCACAGGTGGCTGCATCTCCGTGCTTCCCAGATCATCATATGGTTGCGGTGAGCTCACATCAGAACCAGGAGAAATCCCAGTGTCATAGCTATCATCCCATTCTAGCTCCAACTGCATCTTCTCACTGAATGGAGTTACTTGAGAGGAGCTACACATGCTTGGTGTCCTTTGCTGGAGCCGAAACATGGGATGTTCCACATCTGTACTGTTCTCCTCAGCAAGCGTTTGGATAAAGGTGTCTGGATCAGGGTTTATTCCATCGTACAAGGCCGACCAAACCTTACAGTCTTTCAGACACTGGAGGATGGCTTCTTGAGCTTCCCACAAGTACTGCAAGTAGCTGATGTCCACAGCTCTTCCACATTCCACAATGCAAGTAGATTCAGAAGAGCGTCTACCCGAATCTAAAAGTAAAGAAGATTACTCATACCATGACATAATAAAATAACCCAAAATTTCTCTAGCAAGGCAGTCACTAAGACATGGCAGGTAGAGCCTTTAGTCCCAGCCATCCAATAAGGCAGGAAAACCAAAGCATAAAGATTAAGGGATTTGCTCACAAACATACGGGATTTGTTCCTATTACCAAGACAGAGCTGCAACTCAAGATTTCTGAGAGACCAGCTGCATTCAAACCTTAAAATAACAGCGACCACTCTGAAGCAGCAGGAGTTGCAGTCATGTGTCTGTACATTACATTCATGAATGCATATTCAAGTTTGATAACTGTTAAAATAAGCTTTCGGTAGACCTGCACACAGGGAAGGAATTAAATAAGCTTTCCAGTTCAGGCTAGCTCAGTTTGATCTTGCCCACCACATTTCCTCTCCCTCGCATCCTTGCCCACCTCCTCCCACGAGCTACTGCCAAATCAAACTCAGTTCATGATCTGGTCCTCCCCTGAGCACCAATTACCTTTAGTTTGTGCCGCTTTTGTCCATAGAATATAATCTTTTTCTTGGCTCTCAAGCGTCAAAGTGATCCCAGTGGAGCAGCAGACTGGCGTCAGGGCGAGCAGTTTTGCAGCAGATACAGAGTAACAGTCTCTCTCCTTCACAGCCCACCGCTGGCTCAACATCATGTGGTTACATGGGATCAGATACCTGAAACGGCAGCATCTAGCCTTACTTCATCCTTCTTTCATGTGGAGAAGGCAACCAGATACAAAATTCCCTTCCCACCTTCCTGCCCCCTCCAAATCAAGAGAAACAATAACAATAATCTTGACAGTGACCCATATTCTAAGCCTCTCAAGGGCATGAAACCCTGACTCTCTGCACTGTGAAGCTACAGTTTGATGGAGGAACTGTCATGACGAGTGGAGATAGGAGGTCAGTCGCATCAGGATGGGGAAGTGAACAATTCTTTGCAGGTCAGAGCAAACTTGCTGTAAGAAGGGATGGAGGAAGTGTGGGATGGGCAGATGTCAAAGGCCAGCAGAGCGGTTTGGTCTCTCTGTGAGTGAGTTCTGCCTCAGAATCCTTAATTTATTTGTTTTCCTGGGACATCCAGAGAGAGTTTACGTGCACCAGGCAAGCAGCCAGCAAAAAGGAAGGAAGGGTCATCAAGGTGTTCTGCTGCACCAGAGAAAGGCTGAGCTCTCAGGCAGAGGAGGGAACAAGCTACGGGAGTACAAGGGAGAGAGGAAGCAGAGTCTTCTTTAGAGCGCTTTTGTTCAACTTTTTAAGAGCGCTGTGTTAAGAGCCTTGGTGTTAACCGGGCTAGTGTTTTGCCATTTAAAATGCAAACAAATTCTAAAGGATTCCCTAAATAAACAAAAATAAGATTAAATACAGCACTGCTGCTGTTAGAGCAGCAACATACTGGAGTTCACAGAGGTCCTGACAGCATTCCCAGGCATAACACCCAGAGTTAGAGGGATTTTCACCTTAATGCTCGTGGGTGGAGGGACAAACAGTATCCGAAACGTTCATGTGATCTACAGTGCTAAAAGCCCAATTTAGTTACACCGGTATTTCCAAATCAATAATCATTTCTCATGTAACGCACACACCAAAATTCTAAGTGAGCAGTCTGAAGCAGCGCACAGAACCATCAGTAAAAAGCAAAAAATAATCAATGCATTTAGTACCTTACATAACAATCTACCTACAAGAGTTCAGGAACCTGCAGTATTCTCAGAGAGAGAGGAGTCAAAGAGATGGAAAACAACAAGACAGACGGCGGAAGCTGCAAACAAGTACATAGCTCTGTATCACTGTACAATACACCAGAGAAAACATACAGGAGAGGAGAATTATACATTTATAAGCAGGGAATAAGCAGTTTGGAGGTGATAAATATATTCTTAGCTTCTCTTCTCTCACTTTTATGGAAATAAATCACAAGAAAAATCTCTTGCTCCTGAAGATCACAGGAGGTAAATCACACTTCTTCAGGTCTGGTAGGCTTTTGTCAGGATCATAAATATTCTTATCTCTGTAGTTGCTTGTATTTCTGCTCTCCTGGAGTACTCTCATCCGGCTCTGCATCCATAGGCAGAGACTGTATGTCCCAGAATTAGGATGAAGAGTGGAAAAAGGAGTTTGGGCTTTACCTTAAAACCAGCTGTAACATCACATCTTCACAATGCAAGCCAATGAGCGTTCTGAACAATGCCAAGGAGACCACACAGAGCTGAAAACGTGATAAATGTTGTCAGTTTTTCATCTGGAAATTGTACCTTTCCAATCTTCCCTGCATACTACATGACAAAATGGCTCTGCTGGAACATCATGCTTTATAAGGCACTGTTAGTACAATATTTCATTTTGCCAGCATCCCTGTGGGATTTTTTTTTTTTTTTAAGTTATCTAGAGCTATGCACATAACATGGTACATTTCAACAAAATACAATCCAGAATTTTCCTTCAAATAAGCTATTTTAAAAAAAACCAAACACAAACCAGTAATTTACCAGTCTTTAACATTATTTAAATTTATTAATTTAATTTAACTCAGCATGAAGTTAACCCTGTAACTTCCAAGATAGTGTGTTAGTTTTTACCTCTGACGTAGAATTTGAACCAACTAAAGGTCTTCTCTAAAAGAAAAGTTACAAACACCCCAAGTTTCTGTTGCTTTAGGTAATGGTTGGTGTTCTACACATTAAGAAGCTGAATGCTTCTATTCATATAGCTTAATGCACTGACATAAACCAGGACCACACAAGTCATTTTTATCAGAATCTACTCCATGTGGAGGTGTTCACAATCCCTCCACCACAGGTCACTTGAATGGCTGGGAACCACAGCAAGGCGTGAAAATCCTTTCTGTGAGACCAGGAGAAAGGAAAGAAAACCAGGATTTTTCATTGGAATTTCATGCTTGCCTTTTTGGCAAAGGTCTGATCAAAAATACCCATAACTAGGTATTTCAGCACTCACACTCAGCAGAGACAAAAATCATAGCCGTTTCTGTGATAGGCACCTCACTTTCACACAGGCTTTAGGACACTAGAACCAGGGACTTCTACAGGCTTTTTTTGGTCACTAATTAGCCGTGCAACAATTTGAAAGCTATCATACAGTACATTTCTGCCTGCCAGATGCTTGCTAGAGCACCAGTAATGTCCAACATGCTAGAAGTATGAGCTGTAAGCTTTCCCTGGTTTTCGTGGACTACAGCACCATCCTCTCCCTGACTCTTAATGCATATTTCCTTGGACACATTCTCCTCCACTGCTCTCTCCTAGAAACAGGATCTCACAGCCAGCTTAGACCCCAGGACCAGGCTGACTCTTGTGAGAATTATTTAGCATAAGTTGACCCTCTACGAGTTTCAAGTTGGTGTTTAAATCTTGCCTCTCCCTATATTAATTATGTAAACTCAAATAATTAATATATGAAATTAATTGCGCTTTTCAGTAGCTAACAAAAGAAACAGATTAGGAGGAAATACGGAAAAAGCTACAGATACCTCTCTCCCTCATTTTTTCAGTCACTGGGCATCCTTTGTAATTCATTTAGGACTAGATCCGGCATCCTGCCTGGGCATGGCTTCTCCTCCGCACTGTGGAATTTCCTCCTCTTTTCTGCAGTCACTTCCCTTACTCCCACTGCTAAAATGCTCTATTCTGGCTCTGCAGCCCATGCTTTCTCAAGAATGTCAACTTAAAGACTTTTCGTTTCGAGTTGTCTCTTTCAGATGAGTGACTCAGCTCCCCTACAATACAATTTGCTGCCCATGGTGACCAAGACCAGATGAATACATGTATTTCTTGAGAAATATATATACATACATGCATTTTCCCTTACTTGGTAGGTATATCTCTGGAATAGGTTAAACAGCAAAGTTTAAGTGAACCTCGCTTGATAGCCTCTGAAAAGCAGAAGTTTCTTTGATTGCCTTCCCTAGTTTGGTCATTGAACTAGCACTCAAAGAACAAATGAAAAGGAAAAAGCAGCGAGAACGCTCATGAGCTGGTTTGCAGTGAAGCAAAGCAGAGCTCAAATTTGTTGCCCTGCCACCTCTGTCCACTGCCTGTACTAGGAGCCAACAGGAAGGCCCTAGTTAGTTCAAGACCTCATGTCTACTAGAAATAAATGAAGAAAGTAAAAGGAGGAATAGGAAAAGGAGTTGAAGAGCTTCAAAACAAGCTTTTGGAAGAAGCCAGATCCTTGCAGGAAAGGGCAGAGGGAAATTCTCATTTCCTCTGTGAAATTTACTGGGAGCTAAGTCTAACTTTTCTTCCTACTGTGAAAGTTCAAAAAAAACGCTACTGCCTTAAATTTTCCTGTATTTAGTAAATTTCAGTTTATAGGGAAGCATTTCTCACTTGGCTTTGCAAGCATATTGCAAATCAGGAATCATCTGAATAAGTAAAGCTAGTCTGTTTTTGTATTTTGTAAAAAGAAAAGATCCAATATATGCTCAGGAGACAAGAGGATAGTATTTTTGCAAGTCCTCTTGGCTACCTGTCTGTACATAAGTTTAACCCTGTGAATTATTAATAAGTATTTTCATCAATAATAACGTATGCAGGTTTTGTGCTATAGAAACACAGAAGACTGCAGTTCTGGCTTTTGCACTTGGCCAAGCTATACTGCAGCAAGCTCATTTAGCATCACAGAACCATTTTGGCTGAGATCCTGAGTTGCTCAGGGCTGCAGAATTCTTTACAATTCCCATCTCGTTTGCCTATGGAACAGTAATTAATGATTAGCAGAGACAACAACATTTGCATTTTTGTCGACAGAAGCTGTTTCACTTTTCCGAGTTAATCCATCTTAGAGATGCAGTAACAGCAACATATATCTGTATTTGCATGCACTCATACTTCAAAACAAATTTCAGATGAACCTACTGTTCCTAATACACAAATTTAATACAGATGCTGGCATTCTGGCTTCTCTTGTACCTGCACTAAAACAATATTCTTTATTTCACCCAATCTTTATTTCATGAAGCTGTGCATCACACAAGATTCAGTCAGGACTGCCAGTCAAGCAAGGCTCAGAAGGGTAGTCCAGGGCAAGAAGTAGTCACTTTTTCTGCCAGAAGATCCAACTGTTAGCAAAGGTAGCTCTACGGTCTCTGTCAGGTAGCTCTCCAGCCACTGTGGTGCATTGTGCCTAGGCTGAGAAGGGGCTCACTGCAAATTTGAGATAAACCTTACTACACAGGGGAGTGAAGGCAAAGAACAGGAAGCAGCAATCAGGTCACTTGAGCAAGAAAGCGCCTTCTTTTAATCAAAGAAGAAAGCAGGCAGCATAACAGTTAAGCAAAGATGCTACAACAATACAGTCTTGATTCCTGAGCAATGTATTGGCAATACTGCCTTTCACAACTTGGATCAATTTGGAGACATCCTTATAGGGCTCCCATCATCTCCCACAAGGACTATTTGAAAATGCTTGTTGGTTGGCAAAACTCCAGAGATCAAAAATGCTCATCACCACAAGTATATTTATAAGCCCCAGGTGAGTTATCTATGGCAGCACTAATTCAGCAACATCCAGAATAAAAATGCTTCCAAATTTACCTTTAAACTTATAACAGAATCCAGACTTCCAGAAGCCCTCATTTCCCTCTATCTCATTTCCTGTATGTGTGAAACCACTTCACACATTTACCAGCTTAGTATAGTGGTAGATAAATGTCATCACACACACAAAACACCAAAAACCGAGGGGGGTGGAGAAATCACACTTTTGCATGTGGGGAGAAAATTCCTAATTAAACAGATACCCACTGAATATATGGAATCTCCCATTTAAATATGTAACCTACATCCATCTTGAGTACATGAAATTCCTTCCTACTTGTCTTACCCGGAATGGTGTGTTGATTCGGCTAGTAAGTGTATCTAGGATATGCACATTCTCATGTCGATGCAGCAAAATAAAACGGAGGAAAATCTTGAGGAGGGCTGGCTCTGAAACACTACGCAAAAAGAGATCCAGGTATGCAGTAGTAGTCATCACTTCCTCCACAGTCACCTACAAGCAAAAATAACATTAATGCAAACACTGCACACACAAAATATCCATCCATCCATCCTCTGCAACTGTACACCTGGAAAACACTCTGTCTCCATACATAACACTGCCACAAAAACATTAAGGTCTTTGCTTTTGAATTTGCAAAAAGCATGCTTCTGAATGGCTCACAGGCATTTTGAACCCATTTCTTATCTGTCTTGCTTCCCCAGGAAAAAAAACAACCTTCCCCAAAACTGAGACCCCAAATCTCCCACATACTGAAATACAAAGAGCCAAATCAAGTTAGAAGCTCCCCACCACCTTTCTGCCCATGTCAGCTCTTCTGCATCACACTCCTGTCATCCTTCAGAAGCATTTTCAGATGTTGTGAATACCTGCACCTACCACTTTACTAAAAATAAATGACAGAGCACAATCAAAGCCTGGTACAAACTACCTTTGGTTCTAGAGCTATAAAGAAAAAATCTCCGTAGCTATCCAGAACTTTGCCACAGTTTTCCTTCTTTTTTTTTTCCCACAGCACAATTCCTCATCTCACTCAATTTTTAATCTACATACATACACACACAAACCAAAACCCAAAATGTTCTCTACTGACTGCTTGTATATCAAAATACAATTCAAGTGTCTACGTGACATTTGCATACCATAACCCACACCGCTCTGCTTATGGCAATCCTTTGGAGTTTATCTATTCACAGTATGCACTGGCAAAGCACAGAAAATTCCAAAGGCCACCTCTGCACCACGCACTGCTGTTGCAAAGTCAGCCCTTTAAAAATAGCTACCCAGGAACCTAATAAGCTTAAGTGCACAAAGATAAACCCTTAAATACAAGAATCTGCCTATATGAAAGGAAGTATTAAACATCTTTTGTTTACCAAACTTAGCTGGATAAATGAAAAGACCGATTTTATTAAAAAAAAGAATCAAAGCTGTCACTTAAGAGCTAAGAGGATTTAGAAAATAGTCAGAAGGGCAGCATTTACGTAACATGCTGTAAATATTAAAATCCCTGTTCCATTATGCTGCATGTTAGCCACGTACACAGTAATGTCATGCTGCATACATTCTCTTTAAAGCATTTAGGATCACAAGCTGCTTCTGGCTGGTTACACAGAACATCGGCATGCTGCATGGAGAGGGGGCACCAATGAGGAGAGCACAGAGAAGCTCTAAAGTTAAGGTCAGGGATGCACTCTCATTCTGAGGCTTTATTCTAATACTCAGCTACACCCTCCTTAATACAACAGTGGGCTACTGGCTCCTTTCGGCATTAGAAAAAAGCACCAGTGAAGCAGCAACAGCGGAATTCTTCACCAGAATGGGAAATAAGTTTACCTTCTTGGCTTACTGCGGTAAGGTTGGACAAAATCAAGCATTAAAATATAACAGTGAAAGGAAAGTAATGAGGCATGCTTTCACAGGATCTGTGAACTTTGTAAGGCTAAGGAAGCAACAGCTAGACCTGTTTTCTACATCTGTAGTTGTATGCTCAGTGCCACCAAAACCAGAAATGACAGTGTAGTTCTTAACACATACTCCAACTCAGAACACAGTTTATGAATTCATTCCTCCTCCTTCCCCCACAAGTGTCAAGTGAAAAACAATAAAGTTACTAGGTTAAGCACCCCAAAGTTACAAATTGCCAGAATTAGCACTGTGGGTACAGCCCTAACTCAAATTGTCTGTTACTGCACATACGATAAAACAAGCGTTCTCATGCATATACACAGGCTGTTCTATAGGACTACTCCCACATTTCAACCACCAAAAAACCTGTTCAGGAAATGGGCCAGGGTTGTGAAACAAAGGAAGTTATTTCTGGTTCAATCCAAGATTCTTTTTGGTTTTTGCGACAGTCAAAAGGCATGGGGACTTGTGGGGTAAAAGAAAAAAAATCACTTTATCATGAAAGCTGTTGACTGTTGCCCTGAGGATTGGCTTTTTTGTTTTGTTTTTTTATAGCAGCAAACTGTAAAAAGCAAAGCCCAAGAAATCCATCATTTGACATCATTATGATAGCATCCAGTTCATCGAAGAGTTTAAACCCTCTGCCAAGGAAAGGCCAGGCAGAAGTAATACATCATTATCTCTCTGTGTCACTTCTCCTTCATCCCTTATGGGGGAAAGGAAGCATGTTCTTGGCCTGCGGGTTTCACAGTCATTGGCTGACAGAAGAGGAGTGGGCCTATGTATGTGTATAAAATAGTGAAGCCGTAAGTGAAAGCAAGAAAAGCCAGCAGATTCCCAAGGGCAGTGACCTTTTTCTGAAATGGATGCTCTTTGGACAACTCATTCTACATTTGCATCATATTCTTTTCAGAGTGCGTATCATGAATGAGAGGAAGAGCAGAAGAAAGTCACCTAGAGACTATTTTAGAAGAGAAATGTTCAATTCTGAGAGCACGTTCAGTGCTCCTAACAGCTTGGGGACTAGACGAAAAAAGAAATCATATTTACCATCACCAACACTTCACTGATACCACTAAACTGTCATAGAAGGACTAACTAATGATTAATGAAGCCCAAGCAGTTCACAGATGAGTTACTAATAACCTTGTTAAATCTTAATTGTTTGAATCAAGGTTTTCTGTGCAGGGTGCCATATTACACTTCATTTTTTGTTCTTCTTGGGAAAGAGGTTGCTGAATCTGCTTAATCATTTTCTGAGAAAGAGGGAAGACAACTAAGTTTTATCAAGATTTAAATGGATTTGTAAGACTCTTCCTTTTGCAGTGAAAACACACCGACTTATCCACAACACTCCTTCAAACTTTCGCCATAAACGAAGCTAGGATCTATTTCGCAGTTCACTGTGCAGCATTCAAAAAGCAGGCAAGTTAACACTGTGCAAGTGATTTTAATGCTATCGTGGTCTAGAAGTTCCAGTATGCTCTCAGTGCACCTTTGTGCGCAGCTTGTCCTTACAAACCAGCAGAGACCTCATCCTTCTGCTTCCTCACAAGAGGAAATCACACAGAAATACTGCTTTTTGGCATTTAGAGTGAAAGCCAGGGATGCAGCTTCGGAAAAAGATCAATTAACCCAGCAACCCAAAAGGACATCTGTGCTTTTACAATTATATCTTATTTTTCCACCTTGCGTTCTGGGTTTGCATCTTTTACCATACCTGACAGTAAGCGCAACTTCTGAAGATTTGAGGCACCTAGAGAAGTATTCAAAAAGGCTAATTTTAGCTCCATGGGGCTAATTTTCCTTTTACTCAATGGGACACATTAGCCAGCTCTGAACGAGCCTCTGGAGAACTCACTTTTTTTGCAATTAACTACAGAAGGATATTGGAGAAATCAGTTACACTAGGCAAAATCCAGTCTTAGCAAAACCCCTTTTAACTCTGTAAACCTATTCCACAGATTGCATTATACATAATACATTGAGTGTTGAAAGTGAGACTCATTCAGTTTCTGCAGTTATTGAAGATCTCTGTTTTCTAAGGTACCAAAGCCACCATATTAAGCTTCATTCAGACTACCTGCTGCTTGTCTCTCCTTAAACTAATGTCTCATGAGACAGATTTGGGGAAAGTAGGCAAATCCATTTTAATAAATTCAAATCATTACTTAGGTAAACAACAAAAGAACAAACCACTTACTAATCATGTCAAGCACGTCCACTACAGTCAGATCCTGAGGAAGCTTACAAAAACTTTGTATCATTGTAAACATTAATTACAGTATAATTTGCCCAAGTAAGATTCTAGCTAGCCCTCAGCATTGAGCAACTTTGAAAAAATGATTAAAAAAGCGCTAAAACTTCCACACATCCACAAATCTGATATTTAATTTGAAAATTCTTCACCTCTGATAATTCAAGTACCAAGAAAAGTACCATAACAAAGGGTAAAATTAAATTAAATTGAGACATGGTGGTTTTCTAAAAAAGCCCTTTATTAAGTAAGTAAATTTCAAGCTATATTTTTTTGATAAAGATATTTCAGCAATACTAAAATCCCTGACTGCCACAAAAAGAAAAAATAAAAACCCACCAGCAGCATCCCCTGGATTAGATCCCTTCTACTAATGCTACAGACCAGGGATATCTCTACTCCTAAGATGAAATTGTAGGACTGAAAATAAAAAATGAGAAAATTCCACTCATTGCATTAATCAGACCAGTATTCTACAATTTCTATTTTCATTATCCACAGTGATAACAATTAAAAGTTGGTGGATTTTTTTCTTTCAATATACATGTGAATTTAAAGTGTCTGTCTAAAGATACCATTTAAAAACCTCATCCACATGTTTTTCTATATAACAATCGGTTGTTACAGATATTTTTTAAAATATAAGCTGCTGCAAGAGGGACTAACTGAGAGTCTTCATAGCCAGATAGATATTTGATTAGAGATTATCGAAAACAGAAAGCCACTTTTAGCCTTGTAACACCCTTCTCTAATTATGTAATAATTTTTAGCAAATCTTTTCTTGCCTCCTCTGATGACTGATGAGATGGTGAGGCAGAACGCTGTAAAGAGATCCAGCTTTTAAAAGTCACTGTGCCAAGTAATAGCAAAGAGCCAGAAATTACTGTCATTGTGAGTTCAGTTTAATATATTACACTTGCTATGTTAGACCAATTGCACTGATTCTTTATTACTAGCTATTTTCCCTTGGGAGCCACACAATATATTTTCTAATTTACAGCTTCATGCTCTCTTACAGGAATATGGCTATCGTGATTCTTCCTTTTCTTCACGTTTCCCTTCCTTACAAGGATTTCGTATTTCCTACGAAGAGACCATGAACGTTCTTATCAGAACTTATCCTTTAGATCCATGAGAGTTTAAACCTGGATAAGCCCACCTGACTGAAAAAACCTCCAACCACTCGCCTTCTCTTCTCCTTTCTCTTCGTTTTCAGCTTCTTGCCCCCTGCAGAAGGGTTCATGGTTCAATTCACCGTACAGTGAATTGGCTCAGGGAATTGATTCAGGTCAAAACTATTCAGGAAGTAAAGGCGAGTTTAAACTCAATCGGTCTCCCATGATGGAACAGTTGTCCTGGCAAAAGACAGGGACAGAGGAAGCTTGCACACTGGGGGAACCAGAAAACCAGAACTTCTTCAACTTCCCCCAGCTTACGTTTATAAATGGCTTCAGTTTATACTAGGTTAAAATTCAATTCAACTGCAGCGTTTGATGCGAAAAGTGAAAGGCACCTTTAACATATATCCACTCCATAGCCAGTAAAATTAAGTTTTGCATCTATTGATGGGCTTCTCTGAAGCTTAAGACTATTCAAAGTTTTTCAGTAACACTTGGTTTACGCCTATTACAGCAGCTGTCCAAATGCTTTTCACTGAGGTGAAAGATGGTATTATTTCTAAATGGGAACCGACAGTCTTGTAGGATATTTATAAAGATGCTCCTTCTAATCTGTGGGGTATAATTTACAGGTCATTTCCCCCTAGCTGAGCTGTGCAATCATCAAGCAAGTATTATTGAATTATCACAGTTGCATACCGTGTTAGGGGTTTTCGTTTAGATGGGTTAGTGCGCAATGTAACTGAGGTCCATTTGACAGGGCTTATTTGACAGGACCGTGCCAGCCCTTCCACAGAGCGGTTCTGGTCACTTGGCCAACAGCAACGTTTTACACTAAAAAGCTGGTACAATTTTCCATTATTCAGATTAAAACAAGCCTTCCAAGTAGAAAAATAATTATATCATAGTTAGCAATTAAATGCCATGTAGTATAGCAGTAAATGCTAAGACATTAAAAATTTGCTTTTATCATATAATTTGTCAAATTTTTAGCACTATCTTCAATAAATTGAAGCAACGCAAATTACATAAACACTCAAGATGTTCTGAATAGCTGTCTTTGCCACCCAAATTGTCTGAATGCCAAATGAAAATTAAATTTTAATTTAATTTAACACTTACAGGAAAGAGATGTATATAACCAATCTGAGTTGTATCAAAGGTAGCATATTTATCTTTACCACAGTGTGGCTCCTAATTATCGAGCCCATGGTTTTGACTGCAAAATGTATACATATTAAAGACCTTCTGAAAAGGATTTAATTGATCACATTTCTAAAAAAAATGCTACAACTACCAAAAAGAATAAGGTAAATAAGCACTTTCTACTACCAAACATATAAAGACTAGAACAAGGCAATAGCAGAACTTAGACTTTGGTAGGGTTATTCTGGATTCACCCTGGGACGTCAACCAGGTTTGAACTGAAGCGACAATTAGCTTGATTTAATTACTTGGACCCTTGTATAAGTTGGTCCCAGAAGAACTCACCTTTTTTTGACAGAGCACCAAAAAGTTCATTTTGAAAGTGAAGTAAGAAATAGCCAATGAGATACATCACAGAAATTTAATGGTATGGATCTGTGCCTGAGCACAATTATACCTTTTCAGAAGAATTTTTTTTCCTAAGTACCAAAAGAATTGCTTAATTTCAAGTTGTAACTGACATACAATCAAAAAATATCAGTCTTAAATTAAGGAGGGATTCTGCCAGATAGTTTTAATTTTCTCAAATCCTAGACACTTACACCAGAAAGAATAAAATATTCCTTGGGCAAAAATTTAAATCATGGATTGTTACTACAAAAAGGAGACTATCAAATTAACCTTTTCTTCAGCTCTATGTCTTTATGGACAAAATATTTTATTCCTCCTGCTTTTAACTGAATTTGTACAAAAATAAGGAATTTGTGTCCTTGCATGAAGACACACCTCCCTGAACAGTGTCATTTAATCACTTTTTTCAATGTCTCAAGAAACTTTGATGTCAGAAGCGAGAAAGGCAACTCTTTTATAAAAGTAATAAACTTCAGACAACCAAAGGCCAAGACAGGGCTACCCAGCACAGCCAGTTCATGCACAGCCCTCGCTACATAATACAAATCTGGGCTCCCTCTACCCGTTCAGCAACATGCGGCTTCTGAGATAGGAACATATTTGTCAGTTGCTCATTACGTGCGTAGGTGGGATAATCCACGCAAAGTGACAACAGGCCAGTACAGACCAGGTATAAATTAGGCTACAGGAACCTGTTATATTTAGGTTACTTATCTTTAAGAAAAGAAGTTAGGGAGTCGTAAACTTGAGAATGTTTGGGTTATTGAAGCACATAGCAGTTTATCTGCTACGTAAATAACCTTCACAGAGCTCGCTGTGAAAAACAAGTTATTTCAAGCTAGCCAGCCAGCCCAATCAATTTGAAACTTCCTTAACTGGAAAAAAACCCTCAACTAGTGAATTCTGTTCTCAACTCCATACTAGCTTCCTCAGATAGAGACATAAAAATCACACCAAGCAAAATATATTGGTCTTCCCACCCCCTGATTTTTTCACAGAAAGACATCTCTCTCTATCCTCCACACGTTTGTAGTGTTTCGTTCACACGCTGAACTGTGTACATAGTGAGTATGAATAGGTAGACGAGCTCCAAACATTAAAAAAAAAAAAAA